>CM060604.1:50012108-50362108 GCA_030578255.1 Tiaroga cobitis | reverse complement strand
AAACACTGAGGGGCAGAAACACTGAGAGGCAGAAACACAGAGGGGCAAAAACACTGAGAGGCAGAAACACAGAGGCAGAAACACTGAGCGGCAGAAACACTGAGAGGCAGAAACACTGAGCGGCAGAAACACTGAGGGGCAGAAACACTGAGAGGCAGAAACACTGAGCGGCAGAAACACTGAGCGGCAGAAACACAGAGGGGCAGAAACACTGAGCGGCAGAAACACTGAGGGGCAAAAACACTGAGCGGCAGAAACACAGAGGGGCAGAAACACAGAGGGGCAGAAACACAGAGGGGCAGAAACACAGAGGGGCAGAAACACTGAGGGGCAGAAACACTGAGCGGCAGAAACACTGAGCGGCAGAAACACTGAGCGACAGAAACACTGAGAGGCAGAAACACTGAGAGGCAGAAACACTGAGAGCCAGAAACACTGAGAGGCAGAAACACTGAGGGGCAGAAACACTGAGAGGCAGAAACACTGAGAGGAAGAAACACTGAGAGGCAGAAACACAGAGCGGCAGAAACACAGAGGGGCAGAAACACAGAGGGGCAGAAACACTGAGCGTCAGAAACACAGAGCGGCAGAAACACTGAGAGGCAGAAACACTGAGAGGCAGAAACACTGAGAGGCAGAAACACAGAGGGGCAGAAACACTGAGAGCCAGAAACACTGAGAGCCAGAAACACTGAGGGGCAGAAACAGTGAGAGGCAGAAACACTGAGAGGCAGAAACACTGAGAGGCAGAAACACTGAGAGGCAGAAACACTGAGAAGCAGAAACACAGAGGGGCAGAAACACTGAGAGGAAGAAACACAGAGGGGCAGAAACACAGAGGGGCAGAAACACAGAGGGGGAGAAACACAGAGGGGGAGAAACACTGAGGGGCAGAAACACTGAGGGGCAGAAACACTGAGGGGCAGAAACACTGAGGGGCAGAAACGCAGAGGGACAGAAACGCAGAGTGGCAGAAACGCAGAGCGGCAGAAATGCAGAGCGGCAGAAACGCAGAGCGGCAGAAACGCAGAGCGGCAGAAACACTGAGAGGCAGAAACACAGAGCGGCAGAAACACAGAGGGGCAGAAACGCTGAGAGGCAGAAACACTGAGAGGCAGAAACACAGAGCGGCAGAAACACAGAGGGGCAGAAACGCCGAGCGGCAGAAACACAGAGCGGCAGAAACACAGAGCGGCAGAAACACAGAGCGGCAGAAACACAGAGGGGCAGAAACACAGAGGGGCAGAAACACTGAGGGGCAGAAACACTGAGGGGCAGAAACACTGAGAGGCAGAAACACTGAGGGGCAGAAACACTGAGAGGCAGAAACACTGAGAGGCAGAAACACTGAGGGGCAGAAACACCGAGGGGCAGAAACACCGAGGGGCAGAAACACCGAGGCGCAGAAACACTGAGAGGCAGAAACACCGAGAGGCAGAAACACCGAGAGGCAGAAACACCGAGAGGCAGAAACACTGAGGGGCAGAAACACTGAGCGGCAGAAACACTGAGGGGCAGAAACACTGAGCGGCAGAAACACTGAGCGGCAGAAACACTGAGGGGCAGAAACACAGAGCGGCAGTATGACACCCATGTCTTAATGACAAACACCCGTGTCTTAATGACAAACACCCGTGTCTTAATGACAAACACCCGTGTCTTAATGACAAACACCCGTCTCTTAATGACAAACACCCGTGTCTTAATGACAAACCCCCGTGTCTTAATAACTAACACCCGTGTCTTAATGACAAACACCCCCGTCTCTTAATGACAAACACCCCCGTCTCTTAATGACAAACACCCTTCTCTTAATGACAAACACCCGTGTCTTAATGACAAACACCCTTCTCTTAATGACAAACACCCGCGTCTTAATGACAAACACCCGTCTCTTAATGACAAACACCTTTCTCTTAATGACAAACAACCGTCTCTTAATGACAAACACCCGCGTCTTAATGACAAACACCAGTCTCTTAATGACAAACACCCGTGTCTTAATGACAAACACCCGTGTCTTAATGACAAACACCCGTGTCTTAAAGACAAACACCCGTGTCTTAATGACAAACACCCATCTCTTAATGACAAACACCCGTGTCTTAATGACAAACACCCGTGTCTTAATGACAAACAGCCGTGTCTTAAAGACAAACACCCGTGTCTTAATGACAAACACCCGTCTCTTAATGACAAACACCCGTGTCTTAATGACAAACACCCGTGTCTTAATGACAAACACCCGTCTCTTAATGACAAACAGCTTTCTCTTAATGACAAACACCTTTCTCTTAATGACAAACACCCGTGTCTTAATGACAAACACCTGCGTCTTAATGACAAACACCCGTGTCTTAATGACAAACACCCGTCTCTTAATGACAAACACCCGTGTCTTAATGAGAAACACCCGTGTCTTAATGACAAACACCCGTGTCTTAATGACAAACACCCGTCTCTTAATGACAAACACCTTTCTCTTAATGACAAACACCCGTGTTTTAATGACAAACACCCGTGTCTTAATGACAAACACCCGTGTCTTAATGACAAACACCCGTCTCTTAATGACAAACACCTTTCTCTTAATGACAAACACCCGTGTCTTAATGACAAACACCTTTCTCTTAATGACAAACACCCGTGTCTTAATGACAAACACCTCTCTTAATGACAAACACCCGTCTCTTAATGACAAACACCTTTCTCTTAACCCTCATGTGGTGTTCGGGTCAATTTGACCCGGAGAAGATTTTCTTATTCCCGAAAATACTAGTTAATGTTATCGCTTTGGACTGAAACTTAGTGACTTTGTTCCCAAACGGTATAACTAAATCTCAGTGTTTTTTTGAAAATTTTCTTATTTTTTTGTGGGAGTATTGTTACCTTGTTACACTTGTGGTGTTCCCGGTCAAAAATGACCGGCCTATAAAAAATAGCTTATAAGTCACTCATTATACCATATTTTCACCCAATCTTGGATTCAATCTTTTTGTCAACTTGTTCTCTTTCAATTAGGACTGGTTTTATATTTCTGTTTGAATCTGATTAATCGTGGGCCTCATTCATCTGAGAGTAGGCATCTCATTTTTTGAGTAAAAAACAAATAATTTATGAGTAAATTTGGAAATATGAAAAAAAAATATGAAAAAAATGGCTACGGTTGATCACACTAGTCTACTCTAATGTTTCACCAGGAATTTTGTTTTGAAACTTTTGTTTTGTAAAAAAATATGGCACATAGTCACACTTGTGGTGTTCCCGGTCAAAAATGACCGGCCTATAAAAAATAGCTTATAAATCATTCATTATACCATATTTTCACCCAATCTTGGATTCAATCTTTTTGTCAACTTATTCTCTTTCAATTAGGACTGGTTTTATATTTCTGTTTGCATCTGATTAATCGTGGGCCTCATTTATCTGAGAGTGGGCATCTAATTTTTTGAGTAAAAAACAAATAATTTATGAGTAAATTTGGAAATATGAAAAAAAAATATGAAAAAAATGGCTACTGTTAATCACACTAGTCTACTCTAATGTTTCACCAGGAATTTTGTTTTAAAACTTTTGTTTTGTAAAAAATATGGCACATAGTCACACTTGTGGTGTTCCCGGTCAAAAATGACCAGCCTATAAAAAATAGCTTATAAATCACTCATAATACCATATTTTCACCCAATCTTGGATTCAATCTTTTTGTCAACTTGTTCTCTTTCAATTAGGACTGGTTTTATGTTTCTGTTTGCATCTGATTAATCGTGGGCCTCATTTATCTGAGAGTAGGCATGGTCAAAAATGGTCACAATGGCCGACCATTGAAAGTGAATGGGAGAGACTGAAACTAACAGAACAATTTAGTTTTCAGGAGCATGTTCATTATTTTCATGTACACATATGAGCATGTGTGCTTGCAAACATTGAGCCCTTGGACCTGTGCATGTATCGATACATTTATACACACGCTACCCAGACACACACACGTTAAAACACACAAACTTTTTTGAGTATTACACACATTCTTTTCCACAGAGAGAAATTTGATCCTACCCTAACCTGCATCTAATATACATTTATCCATCTGACATTACCACACACACACACACACACACACAAAAACTGGCCGTGACTGCAGTGACCCGGCTTCAAAAGAACCTTTCTTTCATGGTCTTGTTTCATCACAGCTTCCAGACAAAATATTATGACATTTTGTTTTGGAACTGTGAGGTTCTCACACAGAACTAGACAATATTTACAAATATACATCATGTGATAGCACAGGCATATATAAAATGCCTCACAGCACCTTGCTTGTCATTCATTTGTGGCAGCACAATGGCAAAACAGCTCTGCACATGATGTTATTCATCAGATTTTTGACTCAGAAACTAGTGAGGAGGAGGACATGCAGGATGCATCTTGCAGTGAAGATGTTTCTGAAGAGGAAGGCCTTCAGAAGAAAACCTGCCTTGCCTCATAGGTGGGGATGAAGGCCAGGACAAAGTTCCATCTTTTGACCAGAATGAAACGGTAACCTCAGCTGGGCCCTCATCACTGGAAGACTGCTCCTCATCAGTTGTTTCAAGCTCCGTAGCCGATTCAGTGGTGCCTTCCTCTTCAGAAATATCTTCACTGCAAGATGCATCCTGAATTTCCTCCTCCTCACTAGTTTCTGAGTCAAAAATCTGATCACGGCCTGTGTGTGTGTGTGTGTGTGTGTGTGGTAATGTCAGATGGATAAATGCATATTAGATGCAGGTTAGGGTAGGATCAAATTTCTCTCTGTGGAAAAGAATGTGTGTAATATTTAAAAAAGTTTGTGTGTTTTAACATGTGTGTGTCTGGGTAGCGTGTGTATAAATGTATCGATACATGCACAGGTCCAAGGGCTCAATGTTTGCAAGCACACATGCTCATATGTGTACATGAAAATAATGAACATGCTCCTGAAAACTAAATTGTTCTGTTATTTTCAGTCTCTCCCATTCACTTTCAATGGTCGGCCATTGTGACCATTTTTGACCATGCCTACTCTCAGATGAATGAGGCCCACGATTAATCAGATGCAAACAGAAATATAAAACCAGTCCTAATTGAAAGAGAACAAGTTGCCAAAAAGATTGAATCCAAGATTGGGTGAAAATATGGTATAATGAGTGACTTATAAGCGATTTTTTATAGGCCGGTCATTTTTGACCGGGAACACCACAAGTGTGACTATGTGCCATATTTTTTACAAAACAAAAGTTTCAAAACAAAATTCCTGGTGAAACATTAGAGTAGACAAGTGTGATCAACAGTAGCCATTTTTTTCATTTTTTTTTTTTCATATTTCCAAATTTACTCATAAATTATTTGTTTTTTACTCAAAAAATGAGATGCCTACTCTCAGATAAATGAGGCCCACGATTAATCAGATGCAAACAGAAATATAAAACCAGTCCTAATTGAAAGAGAACAAGTTGCCAAAAAGATTGAATCCAAGATTGGGTGAAAATATGGTATAATGAGTGACTTATAAGCGATTTTTTATAGGCCGGTCATTTTTGACCGGGAACACCACAAGTGTGACTATGTGCCATATTTTTTACAAAACAAAAGTTTCAAAACAAAATTCCTGGTGAAACATTAGAGTAGACAAGTGTGATCAACAGTAGCCATTTTTTTCATTTTTTTTTTTTCATATTTCCAAATTTACTCATAAATTATTTGTTTTTTACTCAAAAAATGAGATGCCTACTCTCAGATAAATGAGGCCCACGATTAATCAGATGCAAACAGAAATATAAAACCAGTCCTAATTGAAAGAGAACAAGTTGACAAAAAGATTGAATTCAAGATTGGGTGAAAATATGGTATAATGAGTGACTTATAAGCTATTTTTTATAGGCCGGTCATTTTTGACCGGGAACACCACAAGTGTGACTATGTGCCATATTTTTTACAAAACAAAAGTTTCAAAACAAAATTCCTGGTGAAAATGTTAAGTTGACTAGTGTGATCAACAATACCAATTTTCTTCAGATTTTATTTAATATTTCCAAAATTATTCAAAAATTTTAAAAAAATTACTCAAAAAATGAAATGCCTACTCTCAAATAAATGAGGCCTATGATTATTCAGATGCAAATCAAAATATAAAACCAGTCCTAATTGAAAGAGAACATGTTGACAAAAAGATTGAATCCAAGATTGGGTGAAAATATGGTATAATGAGTGATTTATAAGGTTTTTTTTATGGCCCGGTCATTTTTGACCGGGAACACCACAGGTGTTATAGGGTTTTGAACACCACATGAGGGTTAATGACAAACACCCGTCTCTTAATGACAAACACCTTTCTCTTAATGACAAACACCCGTGTCTTAATGACAAACACCTTTCTCTCAATGACAAACACCCGTCTCTTAATGACAAACACCCGTGTCTTAATGACAAACACCCGTCTCTTAATGACAAACACCCGTGTCTTAATGACAAACACCCTTCTCTTAATGACAAACACCCGTGTCTTAATGACAAACACCCGTCTCTTAATGACAAACACCCGTGTCTTAAAGACAAACACCCGTCTCTTAATGACAAACACCCGTGTCTTAATGACAAACACCCGTCTCTTAATGACAAACACCCGTGTCTTAAAGACAAACACCCGTGTCTTAATGACAAACACCTTTCTCTTAATGACAAACACCCGTCTCTTAATGACAAACACCCGTGTCTTAATGACAAACACCCGTGTCTTAATAACAAACACCTTTCTCTTAATGACAAACACCCGTGTCTTAATGACAAACACCCGTGTCTTAATGACAAACACCCGTGTCTTAATGACAAACACCCGTGTCTTAATAACAAACACCTTTCTCTTAATGACAAACACCCGTGTCTTAATGACAAACACCTTTCTCTTAATGACAAACACCCGTGTCTTAATGACAAACACCCGTCTCTTAATGACAAACACCTTTCTCTTAATGACAAACACCCGTGTCTTAATGACAAACACCTTTCTCTTAATGACAAACACCCGTGTCTTAATGACAAACACCTTTCTCTTAATGACAAACACCCGTGTCTTAATGACAAACACCTTTCTCTTAATGACAAACACCCGTCTCTTAATGACAAACACCCGTGTCTTAATGACAAACACCCGTCTCTTAATGACAAACACCCGTGTCTTAATGACAAACACCCGTGTCTTAATGACAAACACCCGTGTCTTAATGACAAACACCCGTCTCTTAATGACAAACACCCGTGTCTTAATGACAAACACCCGTGTCTTAATGACAAACACCCGTGTCTTAATGACAAACACCCTTCTCTTAATGACAAACACCCGTGTCTTAATGACAAACACCCGTCTCTTAATGACAAACACCCGTGTCTTAATGAGAAACACCCGTCTCTTAATGACAAACACCCGTGTCTTAATGACAAACACCTTTCTCTTAATGACAAACACCCGTGTCTTAATGACAAACACCTTTCTCTTAATGACAAACACCCGTCTCTTAATGACAAACACCCGTGTCTTAATGACAAACACCCGTGTCTTAATGACAAACACCCGTCTCTTAATGACAAACACCTTTCTCTTAATGACAAACACCCGTCTCTTAATGACAAACACCCGTGTCTTAATGACAAACACCCGTGTCTTAATGACAAACACCCGTCTCTTAATGACAAAGACCCGTGTCTTAATGACAAACACCCGTCTCTTAATGACAAACACCCGTGTCTTAATGACAAACACCCGTCTCTTAATGACAAACACCTTTCTCTTAATGACAAACACCCGTGTCTTAATGACAAACACCTTTCTCTTAATGACAAACACCCGTGTCTTAATGACAAACACCTTTCTCTTAATGACAAACACCCGTGTCTTAATGACAAACACCTTTCTCTTAATGACAAACACCCGTCTCTTAATGACAAACACCCGTGTCTTAATGACAAACACCCGTCTCTTAATGACAAACACCCGTGTCTTAATGACAAACACCCGTGTCTTAATGACAAACACCCTTCTCTTAACGACAAACACCCGTCTCTTAATGACAAACACCCGTGTCTTAATGACAAACACCTGTCTCTTAATGACAAACACCCAGCTCTTAATGACAAACACCCGTGTCTTAATGACAAACACCTTTCTCTTAATGACAAACACCCGTCTCTTAATGACAAACACCCGTGTCTTAATGACAAACACCTTTCTCTTAATGACAAACACCCGTGTCTTAATGACAAAAACCTTTCTCTTAATGACAAACACCCGTCTCTTAATGACAAACACCCGTGTCTTAATGACAAACACCTTTCTCTTAATGACAAACACCCGTCTCTTAATGACAAACACCCGTGTCTTAATGACAAACACCCGTGTCTTAATGACAAACACCCGTGTCTTAATGACAAACACCTTTCTCTTAATGACAAACACCTTTCTCTTAATGACAAACACCCGTGTCTTAATGACAAACACCTTTCTCTTAATGACAAACACCCGTCTCTTAATGACAAACACCCGTGTCTTAATGACAAACACCCGTGTCTTAATGACAAACACCTGCGTCTTAATGACAAACACCCGTCTCTTAATGACAAACACCTGCGTCTTAATGACAAACACCATCTCTTAATGACAAACACCCGTGTCTTAATGACAAACACCCGTGCCTTAATGGCAAACACCGTCTCTTTATGACAAACACCCGTCTCTTAATGACAAACACCCGTGTCTTAATGACAAACACCCGTGCCTTAATGACAAACACCCGTGTCTTAATGACAAACACCCGTGTCTTAATGACAAACACCCGTGCCTTAATGACAAACACCCGTCTCTTAATGACAAACACCCGTCTCTTAATGACAAACACCCATGTCTTAATGACAAACACCCGTCTCTTAATGACAAACACCTTTCTCTTAATGACAAACACCCGTCTCTTAATGACAAACACCCGTGTCTTAATGACAAACACCGTCTCTTAATGACAAACACCCGTGTCTTAATGACAAACACCTGCGTCTTAATGACAAACACCTGTGTCTTGTTTCAGTAATTGGCATGGAGAGACTGGATAAAGCCAGCGGGAAACGAGACCAAGGAAGAGATAGACGAACTGACGACACGTGCCAAGCTGTGTGTGAATGCTGTGGAGTGAAGTATCATTTATTGTGTCGGATATATTGAAGCGCTGTAACGCGTGACTTGTTTTGATTGTGGAAAAAGAGAATAAAGTACGAGTGTCAGTTAAGCTGACGCTGTCCTCTTCCTTCCTTATTATTTGAACTTGTAACACTGGATTTAATAGGGGAAACTGTGAAAACCCGAGTCACACAGCAGCTCTTCTGCCACTCAGTCCGGCTCAGGGAGTGTGTTCCTGACGTCTCTGCAAATCCTCTATACGAGTATAACTGCCAGATGTGAGGATACTCACGGATCGGATGTCCTCAATCCTCCCTCGCAGCCCATTGAGGGTCTCCTCCCTCTCGGCCTGGTTCTCCGGGTAGGGGAAGGTTTGTGTGTGGAAGCTGGAGTACGTGGAACACAAGACACATTCATTTCTGTGCGACACAACAGTCCAGAGCCCAGATGTTCAAAACGCTTCATCTGGATCAGAATTATATAGATTTGGAAATCCTGTGTTTTACTATCCAAGATCAGGGAATCCATTTTAACTTTGTGCTGATTTTTCAAAGTACAATCAGACTGGATCACCCTGATCCAGACACACACCTTTTCCATATGACCAAATCTGGATTACCAGCGCTCACTATATAAAGAACAACCCCTGAAAGAGTCAGTGTTGGTCACAATGTGGTTTCATTTGAGGAGAAATAAAACCACAAATAAACATCCTTTCATTTTTAATTTCCTTTAAACAATCACAAAAGAGACATGATGATGGAAAAAAATATGAGATGGAAGAAAAATTATACAATTCAACTTGTTGTGTTCTCTCGTAAAAGTTAGGTGTTTTTGAAAGTGAAAGCGAAGTTTCTCGAGGGAACGTAAAAGTATTCAAATGATTTTTTCCTCCCATCTTATATCTGTCCTCTCATGTCCCTTTAGAGCTTCCATAGCCCGTCATGTGACCCACAACAAAAACAAACACAAACATTCAATAAGGGATGCAGTTGTTAGAAAATACGTCTGATGATTGTCAATGTTATTTATATACATAATTAAAAATAAAAACTTAAAATGAAATATATTATTTTTGTTTGATATTGACAGCTGTTTATTTTATGACACCAAAATATCTCTTTTTTTACTTTACTGTTCTGAACTGCACCCTTCTGCTGAAATCAGGATAATCCTTATTTTTTTGGATCAAAGTTATCCCAATGTTACTAACACAAACCGACGATGTGATCCAAATAAAAACCGGTTACTTTAACTGTGCTGACGGTGAAAGCGCAGGCTTTAAACGTTTGGTGAATCTCTTTTTACGGAATGAACATAAAACTTTAAATGAACAAACAAATGACTTCCCTAATAAATAAACTAAATAATAAAGTTGATAACACAAAAATGCTGAAATTGAACATTATTGCAGTATTTACTCAATATATATTTTACAATATTTGTAGCACTTTATTTTACAGTCCTGTTTCTTTCAATGTACATACTATGCACTTATTATAGTAATTGCAATAACTGGGTAATAACTAGGTATTAACCAAGCCACAAAGTTACATTATATTAACCAGTACTTTCTTAGGTAAGAACATGTAAGTGCACGTACTGTAAAATAAAGTGCAATCACAATATTTTTTAAAAATTCATTAAAAGTATGTGGGGGAAATAAAAATTGTCCATTTCTAATCTGTCAAGTGGCACATTTGTAAACTCTCGAAATTTGACTGATCTGCTAAACAGCTAAAAAGTACTAATTTCCCACAAGGTTCATAACTCTTCAGTGTTTAGTCCAGTTGCTGATGACTGGATTAGGAAGATTAAAAATGCTTTTTCGGAGATCACTTCATGAGAGACACTCAAAGAGAACATGCAAAACATATACTGACTATAATAAGATCTTAAAAGCTCATAAGGATTTCTAATGTTTTATATGACTCTTCGAGGATCCAATAGATCTGGAAATCAGACTCTTTAAATTCTTTGGTATATGTGCATGTTTTCCAGGAAGCCTGACCTTTGACCTTTCTCCAAAACCCCCTTATCACTTACCAGTCACAGATCTTCTTCACCTTCTGCCCGATCTGGTCTCCCCAGAACGAGATTAAAAACACGGTCCACTGCACATCCTCGCCCTGGGAAACAATCATTTCACAAAAACAAATCAAGGTTGAACTGTACATGTTATTTGTATATTCAAAAAATATTTAAAAGAATCTCATAACATTATTTAATGCAGTTGTAATTTTTCAGTGTAAATTATTTAATTGTACTGGTAACAGCCCTATAGTGTCTTATTATTCTAATTAAATGTAAGAATTTAAAAGAAAAGATGAAGCATATATTTAAAACCATTAGGGAAAAAATGCCTTTTATAAAAGGTTAAAATATCATAAACATACAGATTTAAATATGTCAAAGCTGACTCAAGCCTGATGAGAATATTGCTTCAGAATAAATTATATTTACGACACAAAATCCTGAAAAGTGAATGACTGATTTCCTTGTCTGAAGCACAAGCACGGGAAAAGGCTTAATGCCGAGCCCTGATGTTCATACACTGTATTAAACCTGATATGTGACTCTGGATCACAAAACCAGTCACACATTGTATGGGTCAAAATTATAGATTTGACTTTTATGCCAAAAATCATTAGGATATTAAGTAAAGATAATGTTCCATGAAGATATTTTGTAAAATTCCTACTGTATATATATATTTGTGAGTGGATGCCGCACAATCGCCAACATAAATGCACAACATTAAAGGAGATTTTCTCAATGTTTAGATTTTTTTGCACCCTCAGATTCCAGATCTTCAATAGTTGTACTCGGCCAAATATTGTCATATCCTAACAAACCCCACATCAATGGATGCATACATCTTTCCATTAGTGACTGGTTTTGTGGTCCAGGGTCACACATGATCTCACATGTTAAACATTCAAGAAGCAAAATAAAACTATAAACGTGTTTATATTACATGATACTGCTGTATTTTTGACCAGTTTTAAAGTTGTTCCTGAAATTTTAATTAAAGTTATGCAATCTAACTAACACAAACTGACGATCTGATCCAGATCAAAACCAAGATTGCATTTTGTGATCTAATCCGATTTCAGAATGCTTTTTTTTTTAACAACCCATTTAAGATTTGATCAAACCCGATCAGCACTTCTGAGCAACTGCGCCCGGTTTACTTTAACTGTGCTGACGGTGAGTGCATATACATTCTCACTTGGCTCCTGCAAGATGAATCATATAATATGTATAAATGATTTGGGTCTCACAGAGTCGGGGTGCTCCAGCTTTTCCTCCATCTCATGGAAGTCCACGATGATGTATCCTCGACACGCGCGCCACAGCAGCCGCTCGAAGGCCGGCACCTTCCACGGGTGGACCACGCCGGCCACGAAGCTGAGCCGCACGTCCTGCCTGTTCTCCGCCAGAGCAGCGGGCTCGAACGACACCAGCGGGCCCTGACACACACACACACACACACACACACGAGGACCTCAGACTGAGCGGGGCACACAGGGTGTGTGTGAGAAGAGCAGAACACACCTGTGATGCGGTGAGCGACTGTGTGTGTGTGTGTGTGTGTGTGTGTGTGTGTGTGTGTGTGTATGAGAAGAGCAGAACACACCTGTGATGCGGTGAGCGAGTGTGTGTGTGTGTGTGTGTGTGTGTGTGTGTGTGTATATGAGAAGAGCAGAACACACCTGTGATGCGGTGAGCGAGTGTGTGTGTGTGTGTGTGTGTGTGTGTGTGTGTATATGAGAAGAGCAGAACACATCTGTGATGCGGTGAGCGAGTGTGTGTGTGTGTGTGTGTGTGTGTATATGAGAAGAGCAGAACACACCTGTGATGCGGTGAGCGAGTGTATGTGTGTGTGTGTGTATATGAGAAGAGCAGAACACACCTGTGATGCGGTGAGCGAGTGTATGTGTGTGTGTGTGTGTGTATATGAGAAGAGCAGAACACACCTGTGATGCGGTGAGCGAGTGTATGTGTGTGTGTGTGTGTGTATATGAGAAGAGCAGAACACACCTGTGATGCGGTGAGCGAGTGAGTCTGCTTGAGGACGCCCCGGTACTGACACAGCTGAGTGAACTGAGAGCGCAGACTGTCTCTGTTCCTGGACACCTGCACAACACACACACACACGCTTAAGAGACATGACACCTGCACAACACACACACACACGCTTAAGAGACATGACACCTGCACAACACACACACACACGCTTAAGAGACATGACACCTGCACAACACACACACTTAAGAGATAAAATTAGGGAGATTTTAAGAGACAGGGAGATTTAAAGGTGGGGTGTGTAATTTTCTTTTTTGACCATTTTTTCACAATCACTTGAAATCCTATTCCTAACCCACTAACAGCCACTGAGTTAGAAGCACTGACATGAAAATGAAGCAATTTAAAGGGGCATTATGCAGGAATCCCGTTTTTGTCAAACAGCGACCCCTAGAGTTGCTGTGGAGTACTTGAATTTAACGTTACTGTCGTAAATACCAATCACTCAGAGCGTGACATGGCCTATTACATAGTATACAATAGTACATTGTGTTTAATTTGTCGTTTAATGAGATATAATATATGTTGTTAGTGGTGAGAGTTTTCACGTGATTAAATACATAGATCCGACAATTATCCCATGAACTTTAATGGTCCAGAGGCAGAACTTTTGCCAAGTGTGTCAGAGGTTCTGGGTTCTAATCGGTACTAGTAGTATAGTTTATTTTCCTCATCAAAACCGATTGTTTATTAGTGGTTGAATTTCAAGCAGGGACATGTTTTTTGTGCTTTAGGTTTTGTGATCTCACCATCGCCTCCGTGTGCAGTCTATGGTGAAGACAGTGCGCGCGTCACAACAGAACACTGTAACTTATCTGCACCACTGATCGCAGAGGCAACGAGCACTTTGGTCACTTGATTTAAAAAAATAACACATTTCAGATCGCCTCTTATTTAACAAACAAACGAAATGAATGCTCTACTCGAGTTACCTGGAGATGTTTTATTTGTTTGTAATGGTACATCCGTGCCGCGAGAGGTTTCAATGGGGACATAACACACCCGCAAATTATGCCTATGCTCGTGTCCGACTCCTCGCTCGGTCAGTCTGCCGTTTCCTCTTTCTCTGTTCCTTTGACAATGCTTTCCTAGCTTTCTGCATCTTATATGCCGGCTCAGCCATGACGATAGTGTGACAAACTCCATCCCTCTATACCTTGTTCCTGTGTGTATGTGTGCAGTTGCCGTAAAGGAATATGTTACATCGCGAGAGCTGATATCACGCGATACTTCCTGACACTGAGCACGGCGGCCCGCCGCACCGAAGTTGCAAGTGAGATTTTTGCGCTCACAGGCACCAGGGGGGTTGAGACGCCCACCATTCAACCCGAAAGAAGTTATATAACCATTTCAATAACTCTGAAGCTGTTCAGTTAAGCTAAAAAAGCTGCATAGTGTCCCTTTAATCATCTGTGGAACGGGCAGGACTCGACAAACTACAGCCAATCATTTCCAAGACCACCTAGAATCATTGGACAGTCAGTGCGTCAATCAAACGGTCGTACCATCCCCCCCTCCCCCCATGGTCTGAAGTCCTTCACCCCTAGTCGTCAGTAAATCAGTCTCACTTCCAGCTAAAGCCATGTAGGTTTGTAACTCATGTGTAATGCCAGACTAGGGTCTCGATTGGCTGAACAGCTGGAAGAGTGTGTGATGTTCATCTTTTAGGTTTTAACAGACCGATATAGGCGTCACCATTGTAAGTCCACAACACTGTAAGTGTATGAAGTGTCTCGTTTGGGACAGGGCCCATGAAAGTGTTTTTGATGCATGTAAGCCTATGTAACCCAAAACAATGTTAGGAAGCTTTAAAACGGCGTAATAAGAGGCAAGCAGGTTCAGTGTTGCTGTCTAGGACAGGCAGACGTCCAGACCTCCCTGAGCTCGCGGGCCAGGCGCTCGCTGTCCTCCTCGATGGTGAGCAGCTCTCGGGGCTGAGGGGCCGGGGGGGCCGGGCTCGGGGCCTGCAGCGTCTGGGACAGGCTGCGCACTATCTCCTGCTCCAGGAACACTACAACACAGAAGATGAGCGTTTAATAACCTCTAATTCAGCATGACACTGCAGACACAACCCATTTAACATGTGTAAAGCTGCACTAAACTATGTGTATCACAGCTAGTTCATCAGCTCAGAGCAATACTAGACAGCTCAGCGAGAGCTCAGAGCAGCTTTACTCGCGGCCCGATCTCCATCACACGACACCGTATTACAGGAACTACAGCGCTGGGACATCCAGTGACAAGCGTCTGGATTCGGCACAGTATAACATGAATGTGCTGCGAGATCTAGTGGGAAGCATTCAAATTCAGCGCAGACGTGGAAACCAGGAGAAACATTGTGCCATGAAAGAACGAAAAGTTAAAGTAATGAAAGTTAAAGAAGGTTTTTCAATCCACAAATCACCAGCATTCACCATGGATTTAATGTAGTAACTGTAACCATGGGATTGTGGCAGAAATCTTTCTCGGGTGTGTAGTATAACGTATTTTGAGAGTGAAATTCAAGCAATTTTTACTTCACACTTTTTCTAGAACTTCAAAGCTCTAAATGTTATCCAATTTTAATGTTATTTTTAATGTGATGATTTGTAAAACTCAAAGTTTAAAGCTGTAGGAAAACTAAACTAATCTAAAACTAACAGTGTGGCAAACAAGCACTTTAAAAAAACAGTATAACCAGTAGATGGCAGCAGAGGAGCACTTATTAACTATGTACACTCGTTAACCAATTATTAACTAAATTTCCACTCCCTAAAATATGGGAAAAAAAGTAGGAAGTCAAAGTCTCATGAAAAACAAATTTGTCTTCATATTGTGACTGAATTACACAGTAAACAATTAAAGGGGTCATATAATGCCATTTTTGTACAAGCTAATATGATTCTTTAGGGTCTAAATCAAAAGTTTGTAATATACTTGAACCCTCTGGGGACTAAGCCCTTTTTGGTCCGTTTTCTCTATTTTTACATTTGGGCTTATAAACCATATGTAATGGAGATGGAACACTATGTGTTTGGTATCTATGGATTCAGAAGACCATAAGCTAACATAAGCATGCATGTAATGTGTTTATAAAGGAAGTATGAGTGAAAAATGTACAATAAACTAGAGAATTTCCAAAATGGAAATTAGATTTTTGTCATTTATTTCTGAAAATCACACAACAATAGTGAACAGTTTTTGAACAAAAAATATATTTGTCAAAGCCTTTGCTTGACAGACATGTGTAATTGTTAAATAAAATGTGTAAAGAACAATGAATAATGTAACTATTTACAAATAGTCCCAGGCGTTTTTCTTAGGAATGCTTAGAATTTTCTAAGCAATGCTTTCTCCTCGTCACTCTCCAGTAATTGTTCCAGAGCTTGTTCCACCGTAAATCGTTTACTGCTTGCCATCATAAAAGCGCTAAAACAATAAATAATGCAATAATTGTATGTATGTGTATATATATATATATATATATATATATATATATATATATATATATTATAATTGTTCTGTCTCTCTCTCATATTTCTCTGATAATCCGCTCCGTAAGCGTCAGATCGCTCTCTCTCCTCTCCATTCAACGCTGTTTGCGTCATATCCCTAACTATATTAGTACCACCCCTTGCAAGGCTACAGAGTCCTCTGATTTGCTAGATACGTCATGGTAACCTTCCTCTGATTGGGTAAGAAAAATATTTCTCCATCGGCAATTTTTCCATTGGTTGTTGCTTGCGGAATCTGCCAAACAACATCGATTCCATTGGCCTTTTAGTGGTATTGCGCAACAAGGAAGTGTGTATATTTACAAGCCGGGTAAGTTATCACTGTTTTCAGCAGAATCTGAGGAAGACGGTAAAAAAGACCGCACCTCTCTATCATTAATAGTTTTTAAGATATTTACACATTTGTAAAAGTATGCCATTTTGGGCGGTACCGCCCAATCCGTCCCCAGAGGGTTAATTAAAAATTCTCATTAGTATTGTAAGAAAACACTTATTTTACCTGGTCAAAAACAGCTCTGTTTTCAGCACGCCGTTTCAGTGCATATGCCTTTAAATGATAATGAGCTTTGCTGACTCCGCCCCTCTGTTCTGTGCGTACACCGTTTGAACACAAAAACCATAATGCGTTGTACATTATAAACGTGGGATTATGAATTATATTGAGAACGTCATACATAGAAAACATGCCGTAATGAACCCTAAGTGTAAACCTTAGCCGCATTCATTGTGAAGCGTGCAAGCGATTTGCAAAGATTAATATAAATATTAATATAAAGTTTAATAAAACGTTACACTCACTTCAGTTCTTCTGGAGGTTCAGCAGGAACACGAATAGTTGGTACCGATCCTTTATTCAGGAGCAGCTTCCTAGCAAAACCAGCTTTATACTGATCCTCGTTTATAAAGCAGTCTGGTGTGTGAAATGATTTGCGCAAACATGAGAGCATTGACGTTGCTCGTGGGGAATATTCCCTTCGAAAACAAACTCAGCCACTGCGTCTTCAGCGGTTCGGATTTAGGAACATTAAAATGACTGTGTTCGTTATTACACCCAAGAACAGAACACCACAGTCGCTTAGAGCCATTCTGCTCATAGACAGAGCTCCAGCATATCAACAATGACCGCGCCGGTCCGCGCGGAGTATGATTGACAGCTCGCTCACGAGCGAGGGCGGGTCTGTGTTGAAACTGCTGTCAATCAACAATCGTGGGAGGGGCTTGAAACGTCACACGGTCGAACGGCTTGATTTGAGGCAGGGGAAAACATATAAGGAGATTAAAAAAAAAAACACTGGATGGATTTGTATCATTTTATGATGGTTGTGTACAGGCACTGCCAACACACATTTCAGTACAATCAACTTGTAAAAGTGCATGTACCATTATATGACCCCTTTAAAGAGCTTACCTTTTATAATCACTGAAGCTGGCGATCAGTTCAGTGAGATACTAGACGAACGGTACATTTAATAAGAGGAGATTTACTTTTCCCCTAAAAAAAATCAGGTTTTTGCATGTTACTGTTGTTAATAAAAGTTAATTTTATCTGCATCTCAATTCAAGCTCAGTGCATTACTGTCAAATTTACAATAAGCAAACATGTACTATTATTAGTAACTGCACTTATTGATAATGCAAAACAATAATAGTTTTATGATTAACTTAACTTAAATTTTACAGCGCTACCAGATCGGGTGCTGGCGTGCTCTGTGTGATCACTGATGACCGCTCTACGGTCCACAGACTCACCAAAGGTTTTCTCCAGCTCCTCGCATCTCCGCACTTCGTTCACAAACTTCCTCTGGAACGCGTTGACATTTGGATTCAGCTGAGATCAAGATTACAAACATCATCCTCAAACATCAGCAAGCCAGTGTAACGTAAAGACACTTTATAAGACATGAAAATGAAGCAAATGCGTTCTTAAAGGACTCATATGATGCTTTCTAATGTTTTTCTCTCCTTAAATCTGTTTGTACACGATCTGCTAAATTACAAAGCTTAGCATATCTAACAGAGAACGCTAATCCAGACCAGACTAAAACGCATCGATCCAGGTCCAAATATTACTTCCTCAAACATCCATTTCACAATATGAAATATTAGCATAATATTGTGTTGATATGTATGTGCCCATGTATATGGATCCAATGTATAGACAAGGCTTCAGAGAATTGTAGTGTCGTCACGTCGCAGAGACACTGTGTGTTCAGATGTGAAATCAAAACCGATTTGTTTGGCCTTGCAAAAATGGATGAACTTATGCATCAGTGCTTAAGATTTATTTATAAAGCTGTTCCTAAACAGCAGTACAACCCAAAAGTTATTATTATTAACTGTGAGTTTACAAATGCTTTAGAAGTCTTAGAAGCAGAAGCTTGCGATTATGTTAACGACACACTTGAGGTATTTGGCCAATCACAGCGCACTGGGTCAGCTGGCCAATCAGAGCACTCTGAGCTTTCAGAAGGCGGGGCTTGTAGAAATCAGAGCTTTCTCAGGTGCTGCAAAAATTTACAGTATGTGAAAAATAATGTATTTTTTGAGCATTTAAGCATGTTAACCTGTTCTATCACACCTAATAAAGAAGATAATGAACTTTTAAAATAGCATCATACGACCCTTTTAAGAACGACAGAGAAAAGTGAACAGAAATGCTCTCACGTCTCTGAACTCCACTATTCCCAGCTCTCCCAGTTCACTGACGCAGTTGTAGGCGGATCCGGACTGGAGGAAGAGCTGCACCAGACAGACCTCTTCACTGCGAAACAGAGAGCCCATGACCTGCAACACACATCTGGACACATCAGCCGAGACACACATCTGGACACATCAGCCGAGACACACATCTGGACACATCAGCCGAGACACACATCTGGACACATCAGCCGAGACACACATCTGGACACATCAGCTGAGACACACATCAGCTGAGACACACATCTGGACACATCAGCTGAGACACACATCTGGACACAACAGCTGAGACACATCTGGACACATCAGCTGAGACACACATCTGGACACATCAGCTGAGACACATCAGCTGAGACACAAACACACATCTGAATACATCAGCTGAGACACATCTGGACACAACAGCTGAGACACACATCTAGACACATCAGCTGAGACACACATCTGGACACAACAGCTGAGACACACATCTGGACACATCAGCTGAGACACATCTGGACACATCAGCTGAGACACAACACACATCTGGACACATCAGCTGAGACACACATCTGGACAAATCAACAGACACATCTGGACACATCAGCTGAGACACAAATCTGGACACATCAGCTGAGACACACATCTGGACACATCAGCTGAGACACACATCTGGACACATCAGCTGAGACACACATCTGGACACATCAGCTGAGACACACATCTGGACACATCAGCTGAGACACATCTGGACACATCAGCTGAGACACACATCTGGACACATCAGCTGAGACACACATCTGGACACATCAGCTGAGACACACATCTGGACACATCAGCTGAGGCACACATCTGGACACATCAGCTGAGACACACATCTGGACACATCAGCTGAGACACACATCTGGACACATCAGCTGAGACACAAACACACATCTGGACACATCAGCTGAGACACAAATCTGGACACATCAGCTGAGACACATCTAGACACATCAGCTGAGACACACATCTGGACACAACAGCTGAGACACACATCTGGACACATCAGCTGAGACACACATCTGGACACATCAGCTGAGACACATCTGGACACATCAGCTGAGACACACATCTAGACACATCAGTTGAGACACACATCTGGACACAACAGCTGAGACACACATCTGGACACATCAGCTGAGACACATCTGGACACATCAGCTGAGACACAAACACACATCTGGACACATCAGCTGAGACACATCTGGACAAATCAACAGACACATCTGGACACATCAGCTGAGACACAAATCTGGACACATCAGCTGAGACACACATCTGGACACATCAGCTGAAGCACAAGCACACATCTGGACACATCAGCTGAGGCACGCACACATCTGGACACATCAGCTGAAGCACAAGCACAGATCTGGACACATCAGCTGAGGCACAACCACCACATCTGGACACATCAGCTGAGGCATAAGCACACATCTGGACACATCAGCTGAGGCACAAGCACACATCTGGACACATCAGCTGAGGCACAAGCACACATCTGGACACATCAGCTGAGGCACAACCACCACATCTGGACACATCAGCTGAGGCACAAGCACCACATCTGGACACATCAGCTGAGGAACAACCACCACATCTGGACACATCAGCTGAGGCACAAGCATACATCTGGACACATCAGCTGAGGCACAACCACCACATCTGGACACATCAGCTGAGAAACGCACACATCTGGACACATCAGCTGAGGCACGCACACATCTGGACACATCAGCTGAGGCACGCACACATCTGGACACATCAGCTGAGGCACAACCACCACATCTGGACACATCAGCTGAGGCACAAGCACACATCTGGACACATCAGCTGAGGCACAAGCACACATCTGGACACATCAGCTGAGGCACAAGCACACATCTGGACACATCAGCTGAGGCAAGCACACATCTGGACACATCAGCTGAGGCAAGCACACATCTGGACACATCAGCTGAGGCACAACCACCACATCTGGACACATCAGCTGAGGCACAAGCACACATCTGGACACATCAGCTGAGGCACAAGCACACATCTGGACACATCAGCTGAGGCAAGCACACATCTGGACACATCAGCTGAGGCAAGCACACATCTGGACACATCAGCTGAGGCAAGCACACATCTGGACACATCAGCTGAGGCACAACCACCACATCTGGACACATCAGCTGAGACACGCACACATCTGGACACATCAGCTGAGGCAAGCACACATCTGGACACATCAGCTGAGGCAAGCACACATCTGGACACATCAGCTGAGGCAAGCACACATCTGGACACATCAGCTGAGGCAAGCACACATCTGGACACATCAGCTGAGGCAAGCACACATCTGGACACATCAGCTGAGGCAAGCACACATCTGGACACATCAGCTGAGGCAAGCACACATCTGGACACATCAGCTGAGGCAAGCACACATCTGGACACATCAGCTGAGGCAAGCACACATCTGGACACATCAGCTGAGGCAAGCACACATCTGGACACATCAGCTGAGGCAAGCACACATCTGGACACATCAGCTGAGGCAAGCACACATCTGGACACATCAGCTGAGGCAAGCACACATCTGGACACATCAGCTGAGGCAAGCACACATCTGGACACATCAGCTGAGGCAAGCACACATCTGGACACATCAGCTGAGGCAAGCACACATCTGGACACATCAGCTGAGGCAAGCACACATCTGGACACATCAGCTGAGGCAAGCACACATCTGGACACATCAGCTGAGACATATCTGGACACATCAGCTGAGGCAAGCACACATCTGGACACATCAGCTGAGGCAAGCACACATCTGGACACATCAGCTGAGGCAAGCACACATCTGGACACATCAGCTGAGGCAAGCACACATCTGGACACATCAGCTGAGGCAAGCACACATCTGGACACATTAGCTGAGACATATCTGGACACATCAGCTGAGACACATCTGGACACATCAGCTGAGGCACAAGCACACATCTGGACACATCAGCTGAGGCAAGCACACATCTGGACACATCAGCTGAGGTAAGCACACATCTGGACACATCAGCTGAGGCACAAGCACCACATCTGGACACATCAGCTGAGGCACAAGCACCACATCTGGACACATCAGCTGAGGCACAAGCACCACATCTGGACACATCAGCTGAGGCACAACCACCACATCTGGACACATCAGCTGAGGCACACGCACACATCTGGACACATCAGCTGAGGCACACGCACACATCTGGACACATCAGCTGAGGCACACGCACACATCTGGACACATCAGCTGAGGCACACGCACACATCTGGACACATCAGCTGAGGCACACGCACACATCTGGACACATCAGCTGAGACACATCTGGACACATCAGCTGGGACACACATCTGGACACATCAGTTGGGACACACATCTGGACAAATCAACAGACACATCTGGACACATCAGCTGAGGCAAGCACACATCTGGACACATCAGCTGAGACACATCTGGACACATCAGCTGGGACACACATCTGGACACATCAGTTGGGACACACATCTGGACAAATCAACAGACACATCTGGACACATCAGCTGAGACACACATCTGGAGACAACAGCTCAGACACACATCTGGAGACATCAGCTGAAACACACACCTGGACACATCAGCTGAGGCACACATCTGGACACATCAGCTGAAACACAAACACACATCAGCTGAGACAAGCACACATCTGGACACATCAGCTGAGACAAGCACACATCTGGACACATCAGCTGAGACACACATCTGGACAAATCAACAGACACATCTGGACACATCAGCTGAGACACACATCTGGACACATCAGCTGGGACACACATCTGGACAAATCAACAGACACATCTGGACACATCAGCTGAGACACACATCTGGACACATCAGCTGGGACACACATCTGGACAAATCAACAGACACATCTGGACACAACAGCTGAGACACATATCTGGACACAACAGCTGAAACACATCAGCTGATACACATACACATCAGCTGAGACACACATCTGGACACATCAGCTGAAACACATCAGCTGATACACATACACATCAGCTGAGACACAAGAACACATTTGGACACATCATCTGAGACACACACATTTGGACACATCATCTGAGACACACACATCTGGACACATCAGCTGAAACACACATCTGGACACATCAGTGCTTCCTCTTCTGCTCTGAGTCAGTGATCGTGTGATAAGAGTGTGTGTTCCTCTTTCAGGGATTTTTATCATAACGGCACCTTTAGTAAAGCAGAGGGGTTACAGACTATATACGCTCTTAAAAATAGAGGTGGTTTTCTCATTTTTTAGCTCCCCAAAGAAACTTCCACCGATCATTCTTAAAAGAAACCATTTTTCTTAGAAGAAAAACAAACCTTTTCCACTCTAATGAAGCTTTAGTGCAACGCAAAGATTATATGGCTGTTAAAGGTTCTTCCTGGAACCATCGATGCCAATAAAGAACTTTTCATTTTAATTGAGAGACTACATGGAATGTGTGACCTTTTATGAATTAATCTAAAGCACCCCAAACTGTGAGTGAGACACACACACACACACACACACACACACACTCATAGACACACTCATAGACACACTCATAGACACACTCACAGACACACTCATAGACACACTCATAGACACACTCATAGACACACTCATAGGTCTGGCAGGACTATTTTTAAGTGAATGCAAACTTGTGAAAAGCTTTAAGGAAAGGTAACCTGTTGCAGCAGGTAAAGCATCCACTTCTTCTTATACATTCATCTAATCTTTACATCTATAATCTTGATGTTAACTGGAAAAGGGTGGTGTGTGTCAGCTACTCAACTTAAGGCCTCCACACCGTTCATATATTTATATTTCATAAACACCTGGTTTCGGTTTGATATTAGATGTGACATATGAATCATGTGATCTTCTTCTGATCACGTGCATCATCACAGGTTTTGACAGAAAATACAAATCAGGGGTCCAGTTCCTCTTTCTGGAGCAATCCTGCTGCTTTATACGAGGAACTGCTTTAACGAGGACCGGTTTTAAAAACCCTCAGTTTATATTGGATCATTTATATTGGCTCAGAGTTACTTTACGATCTATTCATTCCACAATAAAGTTTCATTTTCGTTTTCCTGAAAGTATAAAACCTCGTGAAAAGCAGTTTTCATCAGATGCGACTGATCAAGATAAAACTAAAGCTTAGATTACGTTAAAAGACTCGAAACTGTCGTGTATTCACAGAATCTGTATCAAACAATGTCACGAGCGCAGAAAACACCAGTGTAAACACAATGTGATCTGCAAACTTACCGGAGGATAAAACACCGACACAGGAGCGACGACACCAACAAAGACCGGCTTTTATCCCTTGGCGATGAAGGTCTTGTAACGGAGCGCACAGTGTGTCTTCATGGAGGAATATGCCACAGTTATAACAGCTGAACTGAGAGTGAATCACATTACCCAACTTCCCGTTTCTGCAGACGGTCACGTTACTGAAGCTCATCACGTGACTTCACGAGCGCGCACAGCTGCTTTCATTAAACAGAGGTTGTTATTAATTTATGCTATTGTAATTTATACGTTGCATGAACATTTTGAATTGTGTCTTATAATAATCTAAAAATGATGTGTTATTTGAGAAATAAAAATTAAAATATTTTATTCCTCTCGGGGGCGCTGTTCGGCTCATACACTATACAGCTCAATCCTGCATTGAGCCCCATACAAATATCTCGACGTCTTTCTTTTTCTCTCTTTTTTTGTCTCACGTTTGTTTTTTATGTATAAACTTTAATATTTCTTTTAAATCCCTACATCAGTCCGTATTCTCTAACGACTGTGGTTAGTGTGTCCGAGTAGCCGCCAGTATCACGTGACCAGTGACCACTGCGCCTCATCATCGGTTTGACAGTGAAACACGCTTTATCTTATAAACCCGTTTCTTCTTCTGGGTAAATTTGTGAGTGAACAGTCTCCAGTCTGTAATCTGTAATTTATTCATCCTGTGATCAAAGCATAATTACTCCAGTCTTCAGTGTCACATGATCCTTCAGAATCATTATTATCAATGTTGAAAACCGTTTAAGATGATTTATTTATATTTTCAGTTTTTTATTTTGTGGAAATCATGATACACTGCCATTCAAAAGTTTGGATTAAGTAAGATTAAAAAAAGAAAGACAAAAAAGAAAGAAATGAATACATGCAATACATGAAGAACATGGTGTGCACATGTATTTTGAATACAGTAGGCTATGTTTATTGTCAGGTGAGGTAAGGGGTGTACGGAGGACTCAAGGATGCAGAGGTCAGGATAATGGACTTTTTATTAGACTTTATTAACAAAAACTCCCTCAAGGGGAAACACAGTCAGAGTATAGGAACCGTCTCAGGTTACGTATGTAACCATGGTTCCCTGAGAGGGAACGAGACGCTGCGCAAGCGCTGCGGGAACGCCCCTGCGTGATTGCGTCATGAAACACTCGTGAAATCAGTCCAATGGCGTGACGGGACGTCCTAGGCGGGTGACGTCATTGACCAGGAACCTATAAAGCACCCCTGGACCGAACAAACACTAGCTTCTGATAGGTGGAACAAGTTGGTCACAGGCATGCTGGGAGTATGGCAAAGCGACGCAGCGTCTCGTTCCCTCTCAGGGAACCATGGTTACATACGTAACCTGAGACGTTCCCTTTCAAGGGAACTCAACTCTGCGTAAGCGCTGCGGGAACTGAATACCCACGTCGCCATAATCCTCAAGTGCCTGTATATGTGAAATCGTCATGCACATTATACTAGAAACACCCGAGAACCCGGAGTAGAAGCCACATCCAGGTTATAAAATTTGACAAAGGTGTGCGGAGAGGACCACCCTGCCGCATCACACACCTCCTGAAGTGAAACCCCTGACAATAGGGCCATAGAAGCAGCCATACTCCTAGTTGAGTGGGCTCGGATCTTTAGTGGTGATGGATGACCGGCCGACTCATATGCAAGTGATATAGCCTCAACTATCCACTTACTCAAAGTCTGCTTGGATACGGGCTTCCCTTTACTCGGGGACCCAAAACACACAAACAGTTGATCAGATTTGCGCCACAGGGCAGCTCTGTGGACATATGCATCTAACGCCCTAACTGGGCAAAGTAAGTTCAATTTCTCCTGGTCCTGGTCTTGGAACGGAGGCGGAGAAAAGGCCTGCAACATTATTGGACCCGCCACATTAGTGGGGACCTTCGGCACATAACCTTCCTTCGGAAACAGGAACGCTTTCACCATACCAGGCGCAAACTCAAGACACGAGGGAGCAACTGACAATGCTTGTAAATCCCCAATTCTTTTAAGAGAAGAGATAGAAAGAAGAAACAAAGTTTTTAATGTGAGACCTTGTGCCCTGTGAGACCCTGTGCTAGACCTTCCAATACAATGGCCAAATCCCAAGTCGGCACCCTCGAGCGTGCCGCAGGCCTTAGCCTCAAAGTACCACGGAGGAAGCGAGTTACCCACGGGTGTCTTCCCACTGACGCACCCTCTATAGGAACGTGATAGACGGATATAGCTGACACGTATACTTTCAAGGTGGAGGGAGACAACCCCGAAGAAAACTTTTCTTGAAGAAAATGTAGTACTGAACCAACTGGGCAGTCAACTGGATTCACAGACTGGCCTGTACACCAGGCAACAAAAACTCTCCATTTTAGGGCATAGAGCCTCCTCGTGGAAGGAGCTCTAGAGTGTAACATGGTCTCCACTACCCCAGTAGAAAGACCTGAGTCTATGAGCTGATCCCCCTCAGAGGCCAGGCCCATAGTTTCCATAGCTCCGGACGCGGGTGTAACACCGACCCTGCCGCCTGGGAGAGAAGGTCCCTCCTGACCGGAATTTCCCATGGAGGACCTTCGAGGAGAGACACAATGTCTGAGAGCCACACTCGGCCCGGCCAGAACGGGGCTATCAATAAGAGCCGAACCCCGTCCCGGCGTACTCTCTCCAGAACTCCTGGTAGTAATGCCAGGGGGGGAAAGGCATACAGACGTAACCTCGGCCACGTCTGTACCATGGCATCCAACCCCAAAGGGGCTGGATGCGTTAGGGAATAATATAGGGGACAGTGCGTTGTCTCTCGAGACGCAAACAGATCCACCTGAGCTTGCCCGAATCGACTCCAAAGGAGCTCCACCACCTCGGGGTGGAGTCTCCATTCCCCCGGCACCGCTCCCTGCCTCGACAGAGAGTCTGCCGTCTTGTTCATGTAACCCGGAATATACAGTGCTCGAACTGATAGCAACTTCCCCTGGGCCCAAACCAGAACTCGATGTGCCAATTTCCAAAGTCGGCGAGATCGTAAACCCCCCTGACGATTTATGTAGGAGACCACCGCTGTGTTGTCCGTGCGAACCAACACATGGTGGCCCATGATGTCTGGGAGAAAGTGTCTGAGTGCCAGAAACACGGCCATCATCTCCAACTGGTTTATGTGCCAGGAAAGATGATGGTCGCTCCACAGACCCCGAGCTGAGTGACCACTCATGGTCGCCCCCCCCAACCGATGAGGGAAGCATCCGTCGTTAGCGTTAAGCGACGACAGGGAGCTCCCAGCACCGGACCCTGGGACAAGAACCAAGGATCTTTCCACATAACTAAGGCACGTAGGCATCGCCGCGTGACCTTGATCATGCGAAAAGGATTTCCCCTCGGGGAGAACCCCCTGGTCCTGAGCCACCACTGTAAGGGTCTCATGTACAGCAGGCCAAAAGGAATCACGTTGGACGCTGCTGCCATCAAACCCAAAATTCTTTGAAACTGTACTACAGTGAGTGACTGGCCTAGTCTTATCCTGCGCACGGCTTCCAGGATCGATTTTATCCTGGCGGGCGCCAAAGATGCTCTCATGGTCTTTGTGTCCCATATTACGCCCAGAAAAGTGGTGTTCTGTTGTGGAACTAACACGCTTTTCTTTACATTTAGCCTTAACCCCAACTTCTTCATGTGAGCTAGCACAGCATCTCGATGCTGGACCGCCTGATGTTCTGACTGTGCCAGGATGAGCCAGTCGTCTATATAGTTCAGCACGCGGATGCCCTGGAGTCTCAAAGGAGCCAGAGCTGCATCCACGCACTTTGTGAACGTGCGGGGTGACAGTGCTAGGCCAAACGGAAGAACCCGATACTGGTACGCTTCGCCCCCGAAAGCGAACCTGAGGAACTTCCTGTGTTGCGGAAGGATGGAGATGTGAAAATATGCATCTTTTAGGTCTATTGTGACACACCAGTCCTCGGACCTGATCTGACACACAATCTGTTTCAACGTGAGCATTTTGAATTTCAACTTCTTGACTGCTCGATTTAGTCGACGCAGATCTAAAATGGGCCGCAGCCCCCCACCCTTCTTTGGAACTATGAAGTATGGGCTGTAAAACCCTGACTCTCTGCTGTGGGGAGGAACCCTTTCTATAGCCTCTTTTTGCAGAAGTGTCCGTACTTCTCCTTCCATCACCAAAGCCTGCTCGGAGTTTACTACCGTGTGTACTACCCCGTTGAACCTGGGCGGGCATGACCCGAACTGAATTCTGTACCCTTTTTTTACTGTATGCAGGACCCAATCTGAGACATTTGGCAGAAGTTTCCACGCTGCCAGATACTCTACTAAGGGAACCAGCCTCTCGAGGCTGGTCTCTGGTGTTATTTGAGCGGCCAGCTCGGTGACCTGAGACGGCGCACCGGCAGGAGGGAACCGAACTGACCCACTTCGAAACTTTTGCTGCTTGAAATCTTTCGACGACCGAATTTACTGAATCGCCAAAAAGACCGTTAGAGGAGACAGGAGCATCTAACAAAAATATTTTATCTCTCTCTTTAATGTCAGAGAGATTTAGCCAGAGATGCCTCTCCGTGGCCACCAGAGCTGCCATAGAGCGGCCGATAGATTTTGCCGCTTCCCTGGTGAACCGAAGAGATAGATCAGCTGCCTTCCTGACCTCCGCTATTGTATCTCTCCCCACTTCCTCACATTCATCGTCTATGTCTTTTAACAAGTCAGCCTGATATGCCTGTAGGACCGCCATAGTATGTAAACTGGCAGCCGCCTGACCTGCTGCCGAATATGCCCTACCCACTAAAACCGATGTTGTTCTTACTGGTTTAGTGGGCAGCTGCGGGGCTTTCAGCGACGATGCAGACTCAGGGGAGAGATAGCTCGCAAGCGTCTCTTCCACCTGAGACATCGCCGCATAACCATGTTTCTTTAACCCTACTATATTCGAATATTCAGATGTCGCTGGGTTAAAAACTCTGAATGATGCCGGTCTAATCCATGACCTCGATACCTCAGTATGGAGGTCTGGAAAGAACGGTAAGCCCCGCTTTGGAGGTTGCGATCTAGATGGCAAAAATCGTTCATCTAATTTACTCTTTGATCGACATGACTCCTGTTCACCGGCTGGCCAGTCAATATTTAATCTAGCAACAGCGCGAGTGACAACCTCCAAAAGCTCCTCTTGCGTGTGTGTGACTGTGTGTGATGCAAAATCCTCATCTCCCAAGCTCACAACATCCAGTTCCTCGAAACTGGAGTGCTGCTGCACTTGCGCTTCAGCACGAGCAGAAGAAACCGCAGCGCGTGCTTCTGACTCGTGAACTGAAGCGTCGGATTCAACGGTTAAGGGAAGAGATAGGGGATCACCCGTCTCTAACCCCGCCGTTAAATCCATTTGCGAACCCCAGGACGAGCGTCTTCGCCGTGCCTCAGCAGCAGCGGGACCCGAGCCCTGGGGAACGCGAGGCGAAGCACCCTCCTCGAAGAGTGCTCGGCGGGACCGGAGAGTTTTCATTGTCAGTTTCTCACAATGCTCACAGCCAACTCCCTCGAGAGCTGACTGGGCATGTTCCAATCCCAAACACATCACACAAAGCTCGTGTGTATCCCCACCCGTGATGAAACGAGGACAGGGAGTAACACACTGCTTAAATTGCTGCTTTTCCATAATATATAGAAAGACAAACACACATCAAATAGACAGATACGATTTCACATAGAGCGCTTGTGAAGACACAGAAGCTAGTGTTTGTTCGGTCCAGGGGTGCTTTATAGGTTCCTGGTCAATGACGTCACCCGCCTAGGACGTCCCGTCACGCCATTGGACTGATTTCACGAGTGCTTCATGACGCAATCACGCAGGGGCGTTCCCGCAGCGCTTACGCAGCGTTGAGTTCCCTTGAAAGGGAAACATACAGCAAGTCTCAGCAACTCCTTCAGGGAAAACATCCACAACAGGAATCAAACACGACGAAGCGGCAGATCCACTTCTAGACATCGTGACGGTTTAACAAAGCTTTAGTGATAACTAAGCAAACTGTAAAAAATTATCGTGATTTTACCAATCAAAGACTGTTCAAATGCTACGGTGAAAAATTGGTAACAGAAAGTTTCCGTAGTACAATGAATAACTGTGATAGATCTGAGTGTACATTTAAAACAAAAGAACAAGTCATTGTATTATTGACAGTAAATTTAGAGTAAAATGTACAGTAAAAAAAGATAAATTGACATTCCCACAATTCCCTGCATGAGTGACACTGTTTTTGATGCATTTTTGTTGAAATAACTACATTTCTTTATAGTTTTTCTTAGTTTTTTCTAATCAGTTATGTACATCAGAGTTTTATGTTATATTTAATGGTGTTAAATGAATGTTAATTGCATTTTTTAAAGTTACCTTGATGGTGTTTAGTGTTTGTGCGAAATACACCTTGCAGCTTCCATATATTAGTATTACTGTAAGTGATGAGCTTTGATTGATCATGTGACTTTCATCTCCACTGTGATTGGTGGTTGTCAGAATATTACAATGGTACAAAACTAATATTAATACTTCAATAGCTCAGTAAATTAACATTTTATCAGATAATGAATTTTTTTTTTTTTTTACTGTAAATATAAGTTAAGTCTGTAAAACCTAAAATGTTTCTACCGTACTTTTTAAGGTAAATTTCTGGCAACCACAGCTGCCAGTTTTTTGCTGTAAATTTAACATATTTTTTTACAGTGTACAATAGGAATTTCTTGTTTGAAATAACATCAAAAGTAGAAAAAGTTGGTCAAAAACTTTCATTCACGCACAACTTTCAGACGTGTATGTATTTTAGTTCATGTATATATTTGCTCTCCATGGTTGTATAAAATCAATAGGCTTCACGTTTGCAATGGTGCTGATGTCTGGGCCTGGTTTATAAACATATAAATATAGGCTATTATAAGCTAAATGTTAAAAAACAAGAACTCATACATGAACCTTTTTTGCCCTTGTGTCTTGAATTTTGGGAGTATTTTAATAATTTCGGTGGCATTTTTGCCCCAAGCCTGTATAATTCAACGCTATCTCACGACCAATTCGTACGATTTGACTAAACCCACGTGATGGGTAGGTTTAGGGGCGGGGTCAGGGGTAGGTCATTCGTACGAATTCATAAGGATTTGGTAACTCGTAAAATATGTACATAGTAAAGAACGCGCCTGGAGTCTGTTGCTATAGTAAAGTACGCCTGGAGTCTGTTGCTATAGTAAAGAACGTGCCTGGAGTCTGTGGCTATAGTAAAGTACGCCTGGAGTCTGTTGCTATAGGAAAGAACGCCTGGAGTCTGTTGCTATAGTAAAGAACGCGCCTGGAGTCTGTTGCTATAGTAAAGAACGCATCTGGAGTCTGTTGCTATAGTAAAGAATGCGCCTGGAGTCTGTTGCTATAGTAAAGAACGCGCCTGGAGTCTGTTGCTATAGTAAAGAACGGGCCTGGAGTGTGTTGCTATAGTAAAGAACGCGCCTGGAGTCTGTTGCTATAGTAAAGAACGCATCTGGAGTGTGTTGCTATAGTAAAGATCGCGCCTGGAGACTGTTGCTATAGTAAAGAATGCATCTGGAGTCTGTTGCTATAGTAAAGAACGCATCTGGAGTGTGTTGCTATAGTAAAGATCGCGCCTGGAGACTGTTGCTATAGTAAAGAACGCGCCTGGAGTCTGTTGCTATAGTAAAGAACGCATCTGGAGTGTGTTGCTATAGTAAAGAACGCGCCTGGAGTCTGTTGCTATAGTAAAGAACGCATCTAGAGTGTGTTGCTATAGTAAAGATCGCGCCTGGAGACTGTTGCTATAGTAAACAACGCATCTGGAGTCTGTTGCTATAGTAAAGATCGCGCCTGGGGACTGTTGCTATAGTAAAGAACGCGCCTGGAGTCTGTTGCTATAGTAAAGAACGCGCCTGGAGTCTGTTGCTATAGTAAAGAACGCATCTGGAGTGTGTTGCTATAGTAAAGAACGCGCCTGGACTCTGTTGCTATAGTAAATAACGCGCCTGGAGTCTGTTGCTATAGTAAAGAACGCGCCTGGAGTCTGTTGTATAGTAAAGAACGCGCCTGGAGTCTGTTGCTATAGTAAAGATCGCGCCTGGAGTCTGTTGCTATAGTAAAGAACACGCCTGGAGTCTATTGCTATAGTAAAGAACGCGCCTGGAGTGTGTTGCTATAGTAAAGATCGCGCCTGGAGTCTGTTGCTATAGTAAAGAATGCATCTGGAGTCTGTTGCTATAGTAAAGAACGCGCCTGGAGTGTGTTGCTATAGTCAAGAACGCGCCTGGAGTCTGTTGCGATAGTAAAGAATGCATCTGGAGTCTGTTGCTATAGTAAAGAACGCATCTGGAGTCTGTTGCTATAGTAAAAAATGCGCCTGGAGTCTGTTGCTATAGTAAAGAACGCGCCTGGAGTCTGTTGCTATAGTAAAGAACGCGCCTGGAGTCTGTTGCTATAGTAAAGATCGCGCCTGGAGTCTGTTGCTATAGTAAAGATCGCGCCTGGAGACTGTTGCTATAGTAAAGAACGTGCCTGGAGTCTGTTGCTATAGTAAAGAACGCGCCTGGAGTCTGTTGCTATAGTAAAGAACGCGCCTGGAGTCTGTTGCTATAGTAAAGAACGCGCCTGGAGTCTGTTGCTATAGTAAAGAACGCGCCTGGAGTCTGTTGCTATAGTAAAGATCGCGCCTGGAGTCTGTTGCTATAGTAAAGATCGCGCCTGGAGACTGTTGCTATAGTAAAGAACGCGCCTGGAGTCTGTTGCTATAGTAAAGAACGCGCCTGGAGTCTGTTGCTATAGTAAAGAACGCGCCTGGAGTCTGTTGCTATAGTAAAGATCGCGCCTGGAGACTGTTGCTATAGTAAAGATCGCGCCTGGAGACTGTTGCTATAGTAAAGAACGTGCCTGGAGTCTGTTGCTATAGTAAAGAACGCGCCTGGAGTCTGTTGCTATAGTAAAGAATGCATCTGGAGTCTGTTGCTATAGTAAAGATCGCGCCTGGAGACTGTTGCTATAGTAAAGAACTCGCCTGGAGTCTGTTGCTATAGTAAAGATCGTGCCTGGAGACTGTTGCTATAGTAAAGAACGCGCCTGGAGTCTGTTGCTATAGTAAAGAACGCGCCTGGAGTCTGTTGCTATAGTAAAGATCGCGCCTGGAGTCTGTTGCTATAGTAAAGATCGCGCCTGGAGACTGTTGCTATAGTAAAGAACGTGCCTGGAGTCTGTTGCTATAGTAAAGAACGCGCCTGGAGTCTGTTGCTATAGTAAAGAATGCATCTGGAGTCTGTTGCTATAGTAAAGATCGCGCCTGGAGACTGTTGCTATAGTAAAGAACGCGCCTGGAGTCTGTTGCTATAGTAAAGAACGCGCCTGGAGTCTGTTGCTATAGTAAAGAACGCGCCTGGAGTCTGTTGCTATAGTAAAGATCGCGCCTGGAGACTGTTGCTATAGTAAAGAACGCGCCTGGAGTCTGTTGCTATAGTAAAGATCGCGCCTGGAGACTGTTCCTATAGTAAAGAACGCGCCTGGAGTCTGTTGCTATAGTAAAGAACGCATCTGGAGTGTGTTGCTATAGTAAAGAACGCGCCTGGAGTCTGTTGCTATAGTAATGAACGCCTGGAGTCTGTTGCTATAGTAAAGAACGCATCTGGAGTCTGTTGCTATAGTAAAGAACGCATCTGGAGTGTGTTGCTATAGTAAAGAACGCGCCTGGAGTCTGTTGCTATAGTAAAGAACGCATCTGGAGTCTGTTGCTATAGTAAAGAACGCATCTGGAGTGTGTTGCTATAGTAAAGATCGTGCCTGGAGACTGTTGCTATAGTAAAGAACACATCTGGAGTCTGTTGCTATAGTAAAGAACGCATCTGGAGTGTGTTGCTATAGTAAAGATCGCGCCTGGAGACTGTTGCTATAGTAAAGAACGCGCCTGGAGTCTGTTGCTATAGTAAAGAACGCATCTGGAGTGTGTTGCTATAGTAAAGAACGCGCCTGGAGTCTGTTGCTATAGTAAAGAACGCATCTGGAGTGTGTTGCTATAGTAAAGATCGCGCCTGGAGACTGTTGCTATAGTAAAGAACGCATCTGGAGTCTGTTGCTATAGTAAAGATCGCGCCTGGAGACTGTTGCTATAGTAAAGAACGCGCCTGGAGTCTGTTGCTATAGTAAAGAACGCGCCTGGAGTCTGTTGCTATAGTAAAGAACGCATCTGGAGTGTGTTGCTATAGTAAAGAACGCGCCAGAACTCTGCTGCTATAGTAAAGAACGCGCCTGGAGTCTGTTGCTATAGTAAAGAACGCATCTGGAGTCTGTTGTATAGTAAAGAATGCGCCTGGAGTCTGTTGCTATAGTAAATATCGCGCCTGGAGTCTGTTGCTATAGTAAAGAACGCGCCTGGAGTCTATTGCTATAGTAAAGAACGCGCCTGGAGTGTGTTGCTATAGTAAAGATCGCGCCTGGAGTCTGTTGCTATAGTAAAGAATGCATCTGGAGTCTGTTGCTATAGTAAAGAACGCGCCTGGAGTCTGTTGCTATAGTCAAGAACGCGCCTGGAGTCTGTTGCTATAGTAAATAATGCATCTGGAGTCTGTTGCTATAGTAAAGAACGCATCTGGAGTCTGTTGCTATAGTAAAAAATGCGCCTGGAGTCTGTTGCTATAGTAAAGATCGCGCCTGGAGTCTGTTGCTATAGTAAAGAACGCGCCTGGAGTCTGTTGCTATAGTAAAGATCGCGCCTGGAGTCTGTTGCTATAGTAAAGAACGCGCCTGGAGTCTGTTGCTATAGTAAAGATCGCGCCTGGAGACTGTTGCTATAGTAAAGAACGCGCCTGGAGTCTGTTGCTATAGTAAAGAACGCGCCTGGAGTCTGTTGCTATAGTAAAGAATGCATCTGGAGTCTGTTGCTATAATAAAGATCGCGCCTGGAGACTGTTGCTATAGTAAAGAACGCGCCTGGAGTCTGTTGCTATAGTAAAGAACGCGCCTGGAGTCTGTTGCTATAGTAAAGAACGCGCCTGGAGTCTGTTGCTATAGTAAAGATCGCGCCTGGAGACTGTTGCTATAGTAAAGAACGCGCCTGGAGTCTGTTGCTATAGTAAAGATCGCGCCTGGAGACTGTTGCTATAGTAAAGAACGCGCCTGGAGTCTGTTGCTATAGTAAAGAACGCGCCTGGAGTCTGTTGCTATAGTAAAGAATGCATCTGGAGTCTGTTGCTATAGTAAAGATCGCGCCTGGAGACTGTTGCTATAGTAAAGAACGCGCCTGGAGTCTGTTGCTATAGTAAAGAACGCGCCTGGAGTCTGTTGCTATAGTAAAGAACACGCCTGGAGTCTGTTGCTATAGTAAAGATCGCGCCTGGAGACTGTTGCTATAGTAAAGAACGCGCCTGGAGTCTGTTGCTATAGTAAAGATCGCGCCTGGAGACTGTTGCTATAGTAAAGAACGCGCCTGGAGTCTGTTGCTATAGTAAAGAACGCGCCTGGAGTCTGTTGCTATAGTAAAGAACACGCCTGGAGTCTGTTGCTATAGTAAAGATCGCGCCTGGAGACTGTTGCTATAGTAAAGAACGCGCCTGGAGTCTGTTGCTATAGTAAAGATCGCGCCTGGAGACTGTTGCTATAGTAAAGAACGCGCCTGGAGTCTGTTGCTATAGTAAAGAACGCGCCTGGAGTCTGTTGCTATAGTAAAGAACGCATCTGGAGTCTGTTGCTATAGTAAAGAACGCGCCTGAAGTCTGTTGCTATAGTAAAGAACGCGCCTGGAGTCTGTTGTATAGTAAAGAACGCGCCTGGAGTCTGTTGCTATAGTAAAGAACGCATCTGGAGTGTGTTGCTATAGTAAAGAACGCGTCTGGAGTCTGTTGCTATAGTAAAGAACGCATCTGGAGTGTGTTGCTATAGTAAAGATCGCGCCTGGAGACTGTTGCTATAGTAAAGAATGCATCTGGAGTCTGTTGCTATAGTAAAGATCGCGCCTGGAGACTGTTGCTATCGTAAAGAACGCGCCTGGAGTCTGTTGCTATAGTAAAGAACGCGCCTGGAGTCTGTTGCTATAGTAAAGAACGCATCTGGAGTGTGTTGCTATAGTAAAGAACGCGCCTGAACTCTGTTGCTATAGTAAAGATCGCGCCTGGAGTCTGTTGCTATAGTAAAGAATGCATCTGGAGTCTGTTGCTGTAGTAAAGAACGCGCCTGGAGTCTGTTGCTATAGTCAAGAACGCGCCTGGAGTCTGTTGCTATAGTAAAGAATGCATCTGGAGTCTGTTGCTATAGTAAAGAACGCATCTGGAGTCTGTTGCTATAGTAAAAAATGCGCCTGGAGTCTGTTGCTATAGTAAAGATCGCGCCTGGAGTCTGTTGCTATAGTAAAGAACGCGCCTGGAGTCTGTTGCTATAGTAAAGATCGCGCCTGGAGTCTGTTGCTATAGTAAAGAACGCGCCTGGAGTCTGTTGCTATAGTAAAGATCGCGCCTGGAGACTGTTGCTATAGTAAAGAACGCGCCTGGAGTCTGTTGCTATAGTAAAGAACGCGCCTGGAGTCTGTTGCTATAGTAAAGAATGCATCTGGAGTCTGTTGCTATAGTAAAGATCGCGCCTGGAGACTGTTGCTATAGTAAAGAACGCGCCTGGAGTCTGTTGCTATAGTAAAGAACGCGCCTGGAGTCTGTTGCTATAGTAAAGAACGCGCCTGGAGTCTGTTGCTATAGTAAAGATCGCGCCTGGAGTCTGTTGCTATAGTAAAGAATGCATCTGGAGTCTGTTGCTATAGTAAAGATCGCGCCTGGAGACTGTTGCTATAGTAAAGAACGCGCCTGGAGTCTGTTGCTATAGTAAAGATCGCGCCTGGAGACAGTTGCTATAGTAAAGAACGCGCCTGGAGTCTGTTGCTATAGTAAAGAACGCACCTGGAGTCTGTTGCTATAGTAAAGAACGCATCTGGAGTCTGTTGCTATAGTAAAGAACGCGCCTGAAGTCTGTTGCTATAGTAAAGAACGCGCCTGGAGTCTGTTGTATAGTAAAGAACGCGCCTGGAGTCTGTTGCTATACGAAAGAACGCGCCTAGAGTCTGTTGCTATAGTAAAGAACGCACCTGGAGTCTGTTGCTATAGTAAAGAACGCTCCTGGAGTCTGTTGTATAGTAAAGAACGCGCCTGGAGTCTGTTGCTATAGTAAAGAATGCATCTGGAGTCTGTTGCTATAGTAAAGATCGCGCCTGGAGACTGTTGCTATAGTAAAGAACGCGCCTGGAGTCTGTTGCTATAGTAAAGAACGCGTCTGGAGACTGTTGCTATAGTAAAGATCGCGCCTGGAGTCTGTTGCTATAGTAAAGATCGCGCCTGGAGACTTTTGCTATAGTAAAGAACGCGCCTGGAGTCTGTTGCTATAGTAAAGAACGCGCCTGGAGTCTGTTGCTATAGTAAAGAATGCATCTGGAGTCTGTTGCTATAGTAAAGAACGCATCTGGAGTCTGTTGCAATAGTAAAAAATGCGCCTGGAGTCTGTTGCTATAGTAAAGATCGCGCCTGGAGTCTGTTGCTATAGTAAAGAACGCACCTGGAGTCTGTTGCTATAGTAAAGATCGCGCCTGGAGTCTGTTGCTTTAGTAAAGAACGCGCCTGGAGTCTGTTGCTATAGTACAGAACGCGCCTGGAGTCTGTTGCTATAGTAAAGAACCCGCCTGGAGTCTGTTGCTATAGTAAAGAACGCGCCTGGAGTCTGTTGCTATAGTAAAGTACGCACCTGGAGTCTGTTGCTATAGTAAAGAACGCGCCTGGAGTCTGTTGCTATAGTAAATTACGCCTGGAATCTGTTGCTATAGGAAAGAACGCCTGGAGTCTGTTGCTATAGGAAAGAACGCCTGGAGTCTGTTGCTATAGTAAAGAACGCGCCTGGAGTCTGTTGCTATAGTAAAGAACGTGCTGCTATAGTAAAGAACGCGCCTGGAGTCTGTTGTTATAGTAAAGATCGCGCCTGGAGTTTGTTGCTATAGTAAAGAACGCATCTGGAGTGTGTTGCTATAGTAAAGAACGCGCCTGGAGTCTGTTGCTATAGTAAAGAACGCACCTGGAGTCTGTTGCTATAGTAAAGAACGCTCCTGGAGTCTGTTGTATAGTAAAGAACGCGCCTGGAGTCTGTTGCTATAGTAAAGAACGCGCCTGGAGTCTGTTGCTATAGTAAAGAACGCGCCTGGAGTCTGTTGCTATAGTAAAGAACGCGCCTGGAGTCTGTTCCTATAGTAAAGAACGCGCCTGGAGTCTGGTGCTATAGTAAAGAACGCACCTGGAGTCTGTTGTATAGTAAAGAACGCGCCTGGAGTCTGTTGCTATAGTAAAGAACGCGCCTGGAGTCTGTTGCTATAATAAAGAACGCACCTGGAGTCTGTTGCTATAGTAAAGAACGCTCCTGGAGTCTGTTGTATAGTAAAGAACGCGCCTGGAGTCTGTTGCTATAGTAAAGAACGCGCCTGGAGTCTGTTGCTATAGTAAAGAATGCGCCTGGAGTCTGTTGCTATAGTAAAGAACGCGCCTGGAGTCTGTTGCTATAGTAAAGAACGCACCTAGAGTCTGTTGCTATAGTAAAGAACGCGCCTGGAGTCTGTTGCTATAGTAAAGAACGCGCCTGGAGTCTGTTGCTATAGTAAAGAACGCGCCTGGACTCTGTTGCTACAGTAAAGAACGCACCTGGAGTCTGTTGCTATAGTAAAGAACGCGCCTGGAGTCTGTTGCTATAGTAAAGAACACATCTTGAGTGTGTTGCTATAGTAAAGAACGTGCCTGGAGTCTGTTGCTATAGTAAACAACGCATCTGGAGTCTGTTGCTATAGTAAAGAACTTATCTGGAGTGTGTTGCAATAGTAAAGAACGTGCCTGGAGTCTGTTGCTATAGTAAAGAACGCATCTGGAGTCTGTTGCTATAGTAAAGAACACCCCTGGAGTCTGTTGCTATAGTAAAGAACGCATCTGGAGTGTGTTGCAATAGTAAAGAACGTGCCTGGAGTCTGTTGCTATAGTAAAGAACGCGCCTGGAGTCTGTTGCTATAGTAAAGAACGCGCCTGGAGTCTGTTGCTATAGTAAAGAACGCGCCTGGACTCTGTTGCTACAGTAAAGAACGCACCTGGAGTCTGTTGCTATAGTAAAGAACGCACCTGGAGTCTGTTGCTATAGTAAAGAACGCCTGGAGTCTGTTGCTATAGGAAAGAACGCCTGGAGTCTGTTGCTATAGTAAAGAACGCGCCTGGAGTCTGTTGCTATAGTAAAGAACGTACTGCTATAGTAAAGAACGCGCCTGGAGTCTGTTGTTATAGTAAAGATCGCGCCTGGAGTTTGTTGCTATAGTAAAGAACGCATCTGGAGTGTGTTGCTATAGTAAAGAACGCACCTGGAGTCTGTTGCTATAGTAAAGAACGCTCCTGGAGTCTGTTGTATAGTAAAGAACGCACCTGGAGTCTGTTGTATAGTAAAGAACGCGCCTGGAGTCTGTTGCTATAGTAAAGAACGCGCCTGGAGTCTGTTGCTATAGTAAAGAACGCGCCTGGAGTCTGTTGCTATAGTAAAGAACGCGCCTGGAGTCTGTTGCTATAGTAAAGAACGCACCTGGAGTCTGTTGCTATAGTAAAGAACGCGCCTGGAGTCTGTTGTATAGTAAAGAACGCGCCTGGAGTCTGTTGCTATAGTAAAGAACGCGCCTGGAGTCTGTTGCTATAGTAAAGAACGCACCTGGAGTCTGTTGCTATAGTAAAGAACGCTCCTGGAGTCTGTTGTATAGTAAAGAACGCGCCTGGAGTCTGTTGCTATAGTAAAGAATGCGCCTGGAGTCTGTTGCTATAGTAAAGAACGCGCCTGGAGTCTGTTGCTATAGTAAAGAACGCGCCTGGAGTCTGTTGCTATAGTAAAGAACGCACCTGGAGTCTGTTGCTATAGTAAACAACGCATCTGGAGTCTGTTGTATAGTAAAGAACGCGCCTGGAGTCTGTTGCTATAGTAAAGAACGCGCCTGGAGTCTGTTGCTATAGTAAAGAACGCGCCTGGAGTCTGTTGCTATAGTAAAGAACGCGCCTGGAGTCTGTTGCTATAGTAAAGAACGCACCTGGAGTCTGTTGCTATAGTAAAGAACGCGCCTGGAGTCTGTTGCTATAGTAAAGAACGCGCCTGGAGTCTGTTGCTATAGTAAAGAACGCGCCTGGAGTCTGTTGCTATAGTAAAGAACGCACCTGGAGTCTGTTGCTATAGTAAAGAACGCGCCTGGAGTCTGTTGTATAGTAAAGAACGCGCCTGGAGTCTGTTGCTATAGTAAAGAACGCGCCTGGAGTCTGTTGCTATAGTAAAGAACGCACCTGGAGTCTGTTGCTATAGTAAAGAACGCTCCTGGAGTCTGTTGTATAGTAAAGAACGCGCCTGGAGTCTGTTGCTATAGTAAAGAATGCGCCTGGAGTCTGTTGCTATAGTAAAGAACGCGCCTGGAGTCTGTTGCTATAGTAAAGAACGCGCCTGGAGTCTGTTGCTATAGTAAAGAACGCACCTGGAGTCTGTTGCTATAGTAAAGAACGCGCCTGGAGTCTGTTGCTATAGTAAAGAACGCGCCTGGAGTCTGTTGCTATAGTAAAGAACGCATCTGGAGTGTGTTGCTATAGTAAAGAACGTGCCTGGAGTCTGTTGCTATAGTAAAGAACGCATCTGGAGTCTGTTGCTATAGTAAAGAACTTATCTGGAGTGTGTTGCAATAGTAAAGAACGCGCCTGGAGTCTGTTGCTATAGTAAAGAACGCGCCTGGAGTCTGTTGCTATAGTAAAGAACGCATCTGGAGTGTGTTGCTATAGTAAAGAACGTGCCTGGAGTCTGTTGCTATAGTAAAGAACGCATCTGGAGTCTGTTGCTATAGTAAATAACTTATCTGGAGTGTGTTGCAATAGTAAAGAACGCGCCTGGAGTCTGTTGCTATAGTAAAGAACGCATCTGGAGTCTGTTGCTATAGTAAAGAACACCCCTGGAGTCTGTTGCTATAGTAAAGAACGCATCTGGAGTGTGTTGCAATAGTAAAGAACGTGCCTGGAGTCTGTTTCTATAGTAAAGAACGCATCTGGAGTCTGTTGCTATAGTAAAGAACGCATCTGGAGTCTGTTGCTATAGTAAAGAACGCGCCTGGAGTCTGTTGCTACGGTAAAGAACGCGCCTGGAGTCTGTTGTATAGTAAAGAACACACCTGGAGTCTGTTGCTATAGTAATGAAGGCCTGGAGACTGTTGCTGTAGTAAAGAACGCCCCTGGAGTCTGTTGCTATAGTAAAGAACGCGCCTGGAGTCTGTTGCTATAGTAAAGAACGCACCTGGAGTGTGTTGCTATAGTAAAGAACGCGCCTGGAGTCTGTTGCTATAGTAATGAACGCCTGGAGACTGTTGCTATAGTAAAGAACGCCCCTGGAGTCTGTTGCTATAGTAAAGAACGCGCCTGGAGTCTGTTGCTATAGTAAAGAACGCGCCTGGAGTCTGTTGTATAGTAAAGAACGCGCCTGGAGACTGTTGCTATAGTAAAGAATGCACCTGGAGTCTGTTGCTATAGCAAAGAACGCGCTTGGAGTCTGTTGCTATAGTAAAGAACGCATCTGGAGTCTGTTGCTATAGTAAAGAACGCGCCTGGAGTCTGTTGCTATGGTAAAGAACGCGCCTGGAGTCTGTTGCTATAGTAAAGAACACACCTGGAGTCTGTTGCTATAGTAATGAACGCCTGGAGACTGTTGCTATAGTAAAGAACGCCCCTGGAGTCTGTTGCTATAGTAAAGAACGAGCCTGGAGTCTGTTGCTATAGTAAAGAACGCACCTGTAGTCTGTTGCTATAGTAAAGAACGTGCCTGGAGTCTGTTGCTATAGTAAAGAACGCATCTGGAGTGTGTTGCTATAGTCAAGATCGCGCCTGGAGTCTGTTGCTATAGTAAAGAACGCGCCTGGAGTCTGTTGCTATAGTAAAGAACGCGCCTGGAGTCTGTTGCTATAGTAAAGAACGCATCTGGAGTGTGTTGCTATGGTAAAGATCGCGCCTGGAGTCTGTTGCTATAGTAAAGAACGCGCCTGGAGTCTGTTGCTATAGTAAAGAACGCTTCTGGAGTCTGTTGTAGAGTAAAGAACGCACCTGGAGTCTGTTGCTATAGTAAAGAACACACCTGGAGTCTGTTGCTATAGTAAAGAACGCATCTGGAGTCTGTTTCTATAGTAAAGAACACACCTGGAGTCTGTTGTATAGTAAAGAAAGCGCCTGGAGTCTGTTGCTATAGTAAAGAACGCGCCTGGAGACTGTTGCTATAGTAAAGAACACGCCTGGAGTCTGTTGCTATAGTAAAGAACGCGCCTGGAGACTGTTGCTATAGTAAAGAACGCGCCTGAAGACTGTTGCTATAGTAAAGAACGCGCCTGGAGTCTGTTGCTATAGTACAGAACGCGCCTGGAGTCTGTTGCTATAGTAAAGAACCCGCCTGGAGACTGTTGCTATAGTAAAGAACGCGCCTGGAGTCTGTTGCTATAGTAAAGTACGCCTGGAGTCTGTTGCTATAGGAAAGAACGCCTGGAGTCTGTTGCTATAGTAAAGAACGCGCCTGGAGTCTGTTGCTATAGTAAAGAACGCGCCTGGAGTCTGTTGCTATAGTAAAGAACGCCCCTGGAGTCTGTTGCTATTGTAAAGAACGCGCCTGGAGTCTGTTGCTATAGTAAAGAACGCACCTGGAGTCTGTTGCTATGGTAAAGAACGCTCCTGGAGTCTGTTGCTATGGTAAAGAACGCAGCTGGAGTCTGTTGCTATAGTAAAGAACGCGCCTGGAGTCTGTTGCTATTGTAAAGAACGCGCCTGGAGTCTGTTGCTATAGTAAAGAACGCGCCTGGAGTCTGTTGCTATAGTAAAGAACGCGCCTGGAGTCTGTTGCTATAGTAAAGAACGCGCCTGGAGTCTGTTGCTATAGTAAAGAACGCCCCTGGAGTCTGTTGCTATAGTAAAGAACGCGCCTGGAGTCTGTTGCTATAGTAAAGAACGCGCCTGGAGTCTGTTGCTATTGTAAAGAACGCGCCTGGAGTCTGTTGCTATAGTAAAGAACGCGCCCGGAGTCTGTTGCTATAGTAAAGAACGCGCCTGGAGTCTGTTGCTATAGTAAAGAACGCGCCTGGAGTCTGTTGCTATTGTAAAGAACGCGCCTGGAGTCTGTTGCTATAGTAAAGAACGCGCCCGGAGTCTGTTGCTATTGTAAAGAACGCGCCTGGAGTCTGCTGCTATTGTAAAGAACGCGCCTGGAGTCTGTTGCTAAAGTAATGAACGCCTGGAGACTGTTGCTATAGTAAAGAACGCATCTGGAGTCTGTTGCCATAGTAAAGAACGCGCCTGGAGTCTGTTGCTATAGTAAAGAACGCACCTGGAGTCTGCTGCTATAGTAAAGAACGCGCCTGGAGTCTGTTGCTATAGTAAAGAACGCATCTGGAGTCTGTTGCTATAGTAAAGAACGCGCCTGGAGTCTGTTGCTATAGTTAAGAACGCCCCTGGAGTCTGTTGCTATTGTAAAGAACGCGCCTGGAGTCTGTTGCTATAGTAAAGAACGCACCTGGAGTCTGTTGCTATAGTAAAGAACGCGCCTGGAGTCTGTTGCTATTGTAAAGAACGCGCCTGGAGTCTGTTGCTATAGTAAAGATCGCACCTGGAGACTGTTGCTATAGTAATGAACGCCTGGAGTCTGTTGCTATAGTAAAGATCGCGCCTGGAGACTGTTGCTATAGTAATGAACGCCTGGAGTCTGTTGCTATAGTAAAGATCGCGCCTGGAGACTGTTGCTATAGTAAAGAACGCGCCTGGAGTCTGCTGCTATTGGAAAGAACGCGCCTGGAGTCTGTTGCTATAGTAAAGATCGCGCCTGGAGACTGTTGCTATAGTAATGAACGCCTGGAGTCTGTTGCTATAGTAAAGATCGCGCCTGGAGACTGTTGCTATAGTTATGAACGCCTAGAGTCTGTTGCTATAGTAAAGATCGCGCTTGGAGACTGTTGCTATAGTAAAGAACGCGCCTGGAGTCTGCTGCTATTGGAAAGAACGTGCCTGGAGTCTGTTGCTATAGTAAAGAACGCACCTGGAGTCTGTTGCTAAAGTAATGAACGCCTGGAGACTGTTGCTATAGTAAAGAACGCATCTGGAGTCTGTTGCCATAGTAAGGAACGCGCCTGGAGTCTGTTGCTATAGTAAAGAACGCATCTGGAGTCTGTTGCTATAGTAAAGAACGTGCCTGGAGTCTGTTGCTATAGTAAAGAACGCATCTGGAGTCTGTTGCTATAGTAAAGAACGCGCCCGGAGTCTGTTGCTATAGTAAAGAACGCATCTGGAGTGTGTTGCTATAGTAAAGAACGCATCTGGAGTCTGTTGCTATAGTAAAGAACGCGCCCGGAGTCTGTTGCTATAGTAAAGAACGCATCTGGAGTCTGTTGCTATAGTAAAGAACACATCTGGAGTCTGTTGCTATAGTAAAGAACGCGCCTGGAGTCTGTTGCTATAGTAAAGAACGCATCTGGAGTCTGTTGCTATAGTAAAGAACGCGCCTGGAGTCTGTTGCTATAGTAAAGAACGCGCCTGGAGTCTGTTGCTATAGTAATGAACGCCTGGAGTCTGTTGCTATAGTAAAGAACGCATCTGGAGTCTGTTGCTATAGTAAAGAACGCATCTGGAGTCTGTTGCTATAGTAAAGAACGCGCCTGGACTCTGTTGCTATAGTAAAGAACGCGCCCGGAGTCTGTTGCTATAGTAAAGAACGCATCTGGAGTGTGTTGCTATAGTAAAGAACGCATCTGGAGTCTGTTGCTATAGTAAAGAACGCGCCCGGAGTCTGTTGCTATAGTAAAGAACGCATCTGGAGTGTGTTGCTATAGTAAAGAATGCGCCTGGAGTCTGTTGCTATAGTAAAGAACGCATCTGGAGTGTGTTGCTATAGTAAAGAACGCGCCTGGAGTCTGTTGCTATAGTAAAGAACGTGCCTGGAGTCTGTTGCTATAGTAATGAACGCCTGGAGTCTGTTGCTATAGTAAAGAACGCATCTGGAGTCTGTTGCTATAGTAAAGAACGCGCCTGGAGTCGGTTGCTATAGTAAAGAACGCATCTGGAGGCTGTTGCTATAGTAAAGAACGCATCTGGAGTGTGTTGCTATAGTAAAGAACGCGCCTGGAGTCTGTTGCTATAGTAAAGAACGCATCTGGAGTGTGTTGCTATAGTAAAGATCGCGCCTGGAGACTGTTGCTATAGTAAAGAACGCATCTGGAGTCTGTTGCTATAGTAAAGATCGCGCCTGGAGACTGTTGCTATAGTAAAGAACGCGCCTGGAGTCTGTTGCTATAGTAAAGAACGCGCCTGGAGTCTGTTGCTATAGTAAAGAACGCATCTGGAGTGTGTTGCTATAGTAAAGAACGCGCCAGAACTCTGCTGCTATAGTAAAGAACGCGCCTGGAGTCTGTTGCTATAGTAAAGAACGCATCTGGAGTCTGTTGTATAGTAAAGAATGCGCCTGGAGTCTGTTGCTATAGTAAATATCGCGCCTGGAGTCTGTTGCTATAGTAAAGAACGCGCCTGGAGTCTATTGCTATAGTAAAGAACGCGCCTGGAGTGTGTTGCTATAGTAAAGATCGCGCCTGGAGTCTGTTGCTATAGTAAAGAATGCATCTGGAGTCTGTTGCTATAGTAAAGAACGCGCCTGGAGTCTGTTGCTATAGTCAAGAACGCGCCTGGAGTCTGTTGCTATAGTAAATAATGCATCTGGAGTCTGTTGCTATAGTAAAGAACGCATCTGGAGTCTGTTGCTATAGTAAAAAATGCGCCTGGAGTCTGTTGCTATAGTAAAGATCGCGCCTGGAGTCTGTTGCTATAGTAAAGAACGCGCCTGGAGTCTGTTGCTATAGTAAAGATCGCGCCTGGAGTCTGTTGCTATAGTAAAGAACGCGCCTGGAGTCTGTTGCTATAGTAAATATCGCGCCTGGAGACTGTTGCTATAGTAAAGAACGCGCCTGGAGTCTGTTGCTATAGTAAAGAACGCGCCTGGAGTCTGTTGCTATAGTAAAGAATGCATCTGGAGTCTGTTGCTATAATAAAGATCGCGCCTGGAGACTGTTGCTATAGTAAAGAACGCGCCTGGAGTCTGTTGCTATAGTAAAGAACGCGCCTGGAGTCTGTTGCTATAGTAAAGAACGCGCCTGGAGTCTGTTGCTATAGTAAAGATCGCGCCTGGAGACTGTTGCTATAGTAAAGAACGCGCCTGGAGTCTGTTGCTATAGTAAAGATCGCGCCTGGAGACTGTTGCTATAGTAAAGAACGCGCCTGGAGTCTGTTGCTATAGTAAAGAACGCGCCTGGAGTCTGTTGCTATAGTAAAGAATGCATCTGGAGTCTGTTGCTATAGTAAAGATCGCGCCTGGAGACTGTTGCTATAGTAAAGAACGCGCCTGGAGTCTGTTGCTATAGTAAAGAACGCGCCTGGAGTCTGTTGCTATAGTAAAGAACACGCCTGGAGTCTGTTGCTATAGTAAAGATCGCGCCTGGAGACTGTTGCTATAGTAAAGAACGCGCCTGGAGTCTGTTGCTATAGTAAAGATCGCGCCTGGAGACTGTTGCTATAGTAAAGAACGCGCCTGGAGTCTGTTGCTATAGTAAAGAACGCGCCTGGAGTCTGTTGCTATAGTAAAGAACGCATCTGGAGTCTGTTGCTATAGTAAAGAACGCGCCTGAAGTCTGTTGCTATAGTAAAGAACGCGCCTGGAGTCTGTTGTATAGTAAAGAACGCGCCTGGAGTCTGTTGCTATAGTAAAGAACGCATCTGGAGTGTGTTGCTATAGTAAAGAACGCGTCTGGAGTCTGTTGCTATAGTAAAGAACGCATCTGGAGTGTGTTGCTATAGTAAAGATCGCGCCTGGAGACTGTTGCTATAGTAAAGAATGCATCTGGAGTCTGTTGCTATAGTAAAGATCGCGCCTGGAGACTGTTGCTATCGTAAAGAACGCGCCTGGAGTCTGTTGCTATAGTAAAGAACGCGCCTGGAGTCTGTTGCTATAGTAAAGAACGCATCTGGAGTGTGTTGCTATAGTAAAGAACGCGCCTGAACTCTGTTGCTATAGTAAAGAACGCGCCTGGAGTCTGTTGCTATAGTAAAGAACGCGTCTGGAGTCTGTTGTATAGTAAAGAACGCGCCTGGAGTCTGTTGCTATAGTAAATATCGCGCCTGGAGTCTGTTGCTATAGTAAAGAACGCGCCTGGAGTCTATTGCTATAGTAAAGAACGCGCCTGGAGTGTGTTGCTTTAGTAAAGATCGCGCCTGGAGTCTGTTGCTATAGTAAAGAATGCATCTGGAGTCTGTTGCTGTAGTAAAGAACGCGCCTGGAGTCTGTTGCTATAGTCAAGAACGCGCCTGGAGTCTGTTGCTATAGTAAAGAATGCATCTGGAGTCTGTTGCTATAGTAAAGAACGCATCTGGAGTCTGTTGCTATAGTAAAAAATGCGCCTGGAGTCTGTTGCTATAGTAAAGATCGCGCCTGGAGTCTGTTGCTATAGTAAAGAACGCGCCTGGAGTCTGTTGCTATAGTAAAGATCGCGCCTGGAGTCTGTTGCTATAGTAAAGAACGCGCCTGGAGTCTGTTGCTATAGTAAAGATCGCGCCTGGAGACTGTTGCTATAGTAAAGAACGCGCCTGGAGTCTGTTGCTATAGTAAAGAACGCGCCTGGAGTCTGTTGCTATAGTAAAGAATGCATCTGGAGTCTGTTGCTATAGTAAAGATCGCGCCTGGAGACTGTTGCTATAGTAAAGAACGCGCCTGGAGTCTGTTGCTATAGTAAAGAACGCGCCTGGAGTCTGTTGCTATAGTAAAGAACGCGCCTGGAGTCTGTTGCTATAGTAAAGATCGCGCCTGGAGTCTGTTGTATAGTAAAGAACGCGCCTGGAGTCTGTTGCTATACGAAAGAACGCGCCTAGAGTCTGTTGCTATAGTAAAGAACGCACCTGGAGTCTGTTGCTATAGTAAAGAACGCTCCTGGAGTCTGTTGTATAGTAAAGAACGCTCCTGGAGTCTGTTGTATAGTAAAGAACGCGCCTGGAGTCTGTTGCTATAGTAAAGAATGCATCTGGAGTCTGTTGCTATGGTAAAGATCGGGCCTGGAGACTGTTGCTATAGTAAAGAACGCGCCTGGAGTCTGTTGCTATAGTAAAGAACGCGTCTGGAGACTGTTGCTATAGTAAAGATCGCGCCTGGAGTCTGTTGCTATAGTAAAGATCGCGCCTGGAGACTTTTGCTATAGTAAAGAACGCGCCTGGAGTCTGTTGCTATAGTAAAGAACGCGCCTGGAGTCTGTTGCTATAGTAAAGAATGCATCTGGAGTCTGTTGCTATAGTAAAGAACGCATCTGGAGTCTGTTGCAATAGTAAAAAATGCGCCTGGAGTCTGTTGCTATAGTAAAGATCGCGCCTGGAGTCTGTTGCTATAGTAAAGAACGCACCTGGAGTCTGTTGCTATAGTAAAGATCGCGCCTGGAGTCTGTTGCTTTAGTAAAGAACGCGCCTGGAGTCTGTTGCTATAGTACAGAACGCGCCTGGAGTCTGTTGCTATAGTAAAGAACCCGCCTGGAGTCTGTTGCTATAGTAAAGAACGCGCCTGGAGTCTGTTGCTATAGTAAAGTACGCACCTGGAGTCTGTTGCTATAGTAAAGAACGCGCCTGGAGTCTGTTGCTATAGTAAATTACGCCTGGAATCTGTTGCTATAGGAAAGAACGCCTGGAGTCTGTTGCTATAGGAAAGAACGCCTGGAGTCTGTTGCTATAGTAAAGAACGCGCCTGGAGTCTGTTGCTATAGTAAAGAACGTGCTGCTATAGTAAAGAACGCGCCTGGAGTCTGTTGTTATAGTAAAGATCGCGCCTGGAGTTTGTTGCTATAGTAAAGAACGCATCTGGAGTGTGTTGCTATAGTAAAGAACGCGCCTGGAGTCTGTTGCTATAGTAAAGAACGCACCTGGAGTCTGTTGCTATAGTAAAGAACGCTCCTGGAGTCTGTTGTATAGTAAAGAACGCGCCTGGAGTCTGTTGCTATAGTAAAGAACGCGCCTGGAGTCTGTTGCTATAGTAAAGAACGCGCCTGGAGTCTGTTGCTATAGTAAAGAACGCGCCTGGAGTCTGTTCCTATAGTAAAGAACGCGCCTGGAGTCTGGTGCTATAGTAAAGAACGCACCTGGAGTCTGTTGCTATAGTAAAGAACGCGCCTGGAGTCTGTTGCTATAGTAAAGATCGCGCCTGGAGTCTGTTGCTATAGTAAAGATCGCGCCTGGAGACTGTTGCTATAGTAAAGAACGTGCCTGGAGTCTGTTGCTATAGTAAAGAACGCGCCTGGAGTCTGTTGCTATAGTAAAGAATGCATCTGGAGTCTGTTGCTATAGTAAAGATCGCGCCTGGAGACTGTTGCTATAGTAAAGAACGCGCCTGGAGTCTGTTGCTATAGTAAAGAACGCGCCTGGAGTCTGTTGCTATAGTAAAGAACGCGCCTGGAGTCTGTTGCTATAGTAAAGATCGCGCCTGGAGACTGTTGCTATAGTAAAGAACGCGCCTGGAGTCTGTTGCTATAGTAAAGATCGCGCCTGGAGACTGTTCCTATAGTAAAGAACGCGCCTGGAGTCTGTTGCTATAGTAAAGAACGCATCTGGAGTGTGTTGCTATAGTAAAGAACGCGCCTGGAGTCTGTTGCTATAGTAATGAACGCCTGGAGTCTGTTGCTATAGTAAAGAACGCATCTGGAGTCTGTTGCTATAGTAAAGAACGCATCTGGAGTGTGTTGCTATAGTAAAGAACGCGCCTGGAGTCTGTTGCTATAGTAAAGAACGCATCTGGAGTCTGTTGCTATAGTAAAGAACGCATCTGGAGTGTGTTGCTATAGTAAAGATCGTGCCTGGAGACTGTTGCTATAGTAAAGAACACATCTGGAGTCTGTTGCTATAGTAAAGAACGCATCTGGAGTGTGTTGCTATAGTAAAGATCGCGCCTGGAGACTGTTGCTATAGTAAAGAACGCGCCTGGAGTCTGTTGCTATAGTAAAGAACGCATCTGGAGTGTGTTGCTATAGTAAAGAACGCGCCTGGAGTCTGTTGCTATAGTAAAGAACGCATCTGGAGTGTGTTGCTATAGTAAAGATCGCGCCTGGAGACTGTTGCTATAGTAAAGAACGCATCTGGAGTCTGTTGCTATAGTAAAGATCGCGCCTGGAGACTGTTGCTATAGTAAAGAACGCGCCTGGAGTCTGTTGCTATAGTAAAGAACGCGCCTGGAGTCTGTTGCTATAGTAAAGAACGCATCTGGAGTGTGTTGCTATAGTAAAGAACGCGCCAGAACTCTGCTGCTATAGTAAAGAACGCGCCTGGAGTCTGTTGCTATAGTAAAGAACGCATCTGGAGTCTGTTGTATAGTAAAGAATGCGCCTGGAGTCTGTTGCTATAGTAAATATCGCGCCTGGAGTCTGTTGCTATAGTAAAGAACGCGCCTGGAGTCTATTGCTATAGTAAAGAACGCGCCTGGAGTGTGTTGCTATAGTAAAGATCGCGCCTGGAGTCTGTTGCTATAGTAAAGAATGCATCTGGAGTCTGTTGCTATAGTAAAGAACGCGCCTGGAGTCTGTTGCTATAGTCAAGAACGCGCCTGGAGTCTGTTGCTATAGTAAATAATGCATCTGGAGTCTGTTGCTATAGTAAAGAACGCATCTGGAGTCTGTTGCTATAGTAAAAAATGCGCCTGGAGTCTGTTGCTATAGTAAAGATCGCGCCTGGAGTCTGTTGCTATAGTAAAGAACGCGCCTGGAGTCTGTTGCTATAGTAAAGATCGCGCCTGGAGTCTGTTGCTATAGTAAAGAACGCGCCTGGAGTCTGTTGCTATAGTAAAGATCGCGCCTGGAGACTGTTGCTATAGTAAAGAACGCGCCTGGAGTCTGTTGCTATAGTAAAGAACGCGCCTGGAGTCTGTTGCTATAGTAAAGAATGCATCTGGAGTCTGTTGCTATAATAAAGATCGCGCCTGGAGACTGTTGCTATAGTAAAGAACGCGCCTGGAGTCTGTTGCTATAGTAAAGAACGCGCCTGGAGTCTGTTGCTATAGTAAAGAACGCGCCTGGAGTCTGTTGCTATAGTAAAGATCGCGCCTGGAGACTGTTGCTATAGTAAAGAACGCGCCTGGAGTCTGTTGCTATAGTAAAGATCGCGCCTGGAGACTGTTGCTATAGTAAAGAACGCGCCTGGAGTCTGTTGCTATAGTAAAGAACGCGCCTGGAGTCTGTTGCTATAGTAAAGAATGCATCTGGAGTCTGTTGCTATAGTAAAGATCGCGCCTGGAGACTGTTGCTATAGTAAAGAACGCGCCTGGAGTCTGTTGCTATAGTAAAGAACGCGCCTGGAGTCTGTTGCTATAGTAAAGAACACGCCTGGAGTCTGTTGCTATAGTAAAGATCGCGCCTGGAGACTGTTGCTATAGTAAAGAACGCGCCTGGAGTCTGTTGCTATAGTAAAGATCGCGCCTGGAGACTGTTGCTATAGTAAAGAACGCGCCTGGAGTCTGTTGCTATAGTAAAGAACGCGCCTGGAGTCTGTTGCTATAGTAAAGAACACGCCTGGAGTCTGTTGCTATAGTAAAGATCGCGCCTGGAGACTGTTGCTATAGTAAAGAACGCGCCTGGAGTCTGTTGCTATAGTAAAGATCGCGCCTGGAGACTGTTGCTATAGTAAAGAACGCGCCTGGAGTCTGTTGCTATAGTAAAGAACGCGCCTGGAGTCTGTTGCTATAGTAAAGAACGCATCTGGAGTCTGTTGCTATAGTAAAGAACGCGCCTGAAGTCTGTTGCTATAGTAAAGAACGCGCCTGGAGTCTGTTGTATAGTAAAGAACGCGCCTGGAGTCTGTTGCTATAGTAAAGAACGCATCTGGAGTGTGTTGCTATAGTAAAGAACGCGTCTGGAGTCTGTTGCTATAGTAAAGAACGCATCTGGAGTGTGTTGCTATAGTAAAGATCGCGCCTGGAGACTGTTGCTATAGTAAAGAATGCATCTGGAGTCTGTTGCTATAGTAAAGATCGCGCCTGGAGACTGTTGCTATCGTAAAGAACGCGCCTGGAGTCTGTTGCTATAGTAAAGAACGCGCCTGGAGTCTGTTGCTATAGTAAAGAACGCATCTGGAGTGTGTTGCTATAGTAAAGAACGCGCCTGAACTCTGTTGCTATAGTAAAGATCGCGCCTGGAGTCTGTTGCTATAGTAAAGAATGCATCTGGAGTCTGTTGCTGTAGTAAAGAACGCGCCTGGAGTCTGTTGCTATAGTCAAGAACGCGCCTGGAGTCTGTTGCTATAGTAAAGAATGCATCTGGAGTCTGTTGCTATAGTAAAGAACGCATCTGGAGTCTGTTGCTATAGTAAAAAATGCGCCTGGAGTCTGTTGCTATAGTAAAGATCGCGCCTGGAGTCTGTTGCTATAGTAAAGAACGCGCCTGGAGTCTGTTGCTATAGTAAAGATCGCGCCTGGAGTCTGTTGCTATAGTAAAGAACGCGCCTGGAGTCTGTTGCTATAGTAAAGATCGCGCCTGGAGACTGTTGCTATAGTAAAGAACGCGCCTGGAGTCTGTTGCTATAGTAAAGAACGCGCCTGGAGTCTGTTGCTATAGTAAAGAATGCATCTGGAGTCTGTTGCTATAGTAAAGATCGCGCCTGGAGACTGTTGCTATAGTAAAGAACGCGCCTGGAGTCTGTTGCTATAGTAAAGAACGCGCCTGGAGTCTGTTGCTATAGTAAAGAACGCGCCTGGAGTCTGTTGCTATAGTAAAGATCGCGCCTGGAGTCTGTTGCTATAGTAAAGAATGCATCTGGAGTCTGTTGCTATAGTAAAGATCGCGCCTGGAGACTGTTGCTATAGTAAAGAACGCGCCTGGAGTCTGTTGCTATAGTAAAGATCGCGCCTGGAGACAGTTGCTATAGTAAAGAACGCGCCTGGAGTCTGTTGCTATAGTAAAGAACGCACCTGGAGTCTGTTGCTATAGTAAAGAACGCATCTGGAGTCTGTTGCTATAGTAAAGAACGCGCCTGAAGTCTGTTGCTATAGTAAAGAACGCGCCTGGAGTCTGTTGTATAGTAAAGAACGCGCCTGGAGTCTGTTGCTATACGAAAGAACGCGCCTAGAGTCTGTTGCTATAGTAAAGAACGCACCTGGAGTCTGTTGCTATAGTAAAGAACGCTCCTGGAGTCTGTTGTATAGTAAAGAACGCGCCTGGAGTCTGTTGCTATAGTAAAGAATGCATCTGGAGTCTGTTGCTATAGTAAAGATCGCGCCTGGAGACTGTTGCTATAGTAAAGAACGCGCCTGGAGTCTGTTGCTATAGTAAAGAACGCGTCTGGAGACTGTTGCTATAGTAAAGATCGCGCCTGGAGTCTGTTGCTATAGTAAAGATCGCGCCTGGAGACTTTTGCTATAGTAAAGAACGCGCCTGGAGTCTGTTGCTATAGTAAAGAACGCGCCTGGAGTCTGTTGCTATAGTAAAGAATGCATCTGGAGTCTGTTGCTATAGTAAAGAACGCATCTGGAGTCTGTTGCAATAGTAAAAAATGCGCCTGGAGTCTGTTGCTATAGTAAAGATCGCGCCTGGAGTCTGTTGCTATAGTAAAGAACGCACCTGGAGTCTGTTGCTATAGTAAAGATCGCGCCTGGAGTCTGTTGCTTTAGTAAAGAACGCGCCTGGAGTCTGTTGCTATAGTACAGAACGCGCCTGGAGTCTGTTGCTATAGTAAAGAACCCGCCTGGAGTCTGTTGCTATAGTAAAGAACGCGCCTGGAGTCTGTTGCTATAGTAAAGTACGCACCTGGAGTCTGTTGCTATAGTAAAGAACGCGCCTGGAGTCTGTTGCTATAGTAAATTACGCCTGGAATCTGTTGCTATAGGAAAGAACGCCTGGAGTCTGTTGCTATAGGAAAGAACGCCTGGAGTCTGTTGCTATAGTAAAGAACGCGCCTGGAGTCTGTTGCTATAGTAAAGAACGTGCTGCTATAGTAAAGAACGCGCCTGGAGTCTGTTGTTATAGTAAAGATCGCGCCTGGAGTTTGTTGCTATAGTAAAGAACGCATCTGGAGTGTGTTGCTATAGTAAAGAACGCGCCTGGAGTCTGTTGCTATAGTAAAGAACGCACCTGGAGTCTGTTGCTATAGTAAAGAACGCTCCTGGAGTCTGTTGTATAGTAAAGAACGCGCCTGGAGTCTGTTGCTATAGTAAAGAACGCGCCTGGAGTCTGTTGCTATAGTAAAGAACGCGCCTGGAGTCTGTTGCTATAGTAAAGAACGCGCCTGGAGTCTGTTCCTATAGTAAAGAACGCGCCTGGAGTCTGGTGCTATAGTAAAGAACGCACCTGGAGTCTGTTGTATAGTAAAGAACGCGCCTGGAGTCTGTTGCTATAGTAAAGAACGCGCCTGGAGTCTGTTGCTATAATAAAGAACGCACCTGGAGTCTGTTGCTATAGTAAAGAACGCTCCTGGAGTCTGTTGTATAGTAAAGAACGCGCCTGGAGTCTGTTGCTATAGTAAAGAACGCGCCTGGAGTCTGTTGCTATAGTAAAGAATGCGCCTGGAGTCTGTTGCTATAGTAAAGAACGCGCCTGGAGTCTGTTGCTATAGTAAAGAACGCACCTAGAGTCTGTTGCTATAGTAAAGAACGCGCCTGGAGTCTGTTGCTATAGTAAAGAACGCGCCTGGAGTCTGTTGCTATAGTAAAGAACGCGCCTGGACTCTGTTGCTACAGTAAAGAACGCACCTGGAGTCTGTTGCTATAGTAAAGAACGCGCCTGGAGTCTGTTGCTATAGTAAAGAACACATCTTGAGTGTGTTGCTATAGTAAAGAACGTGCCTGGAGTCTGTTGCTATAGTAAACAACGCATCTGGAGTCTGTTGCTATAGTAAAGAACTTATCTGGAGTGTGTTGCAATAGTAAAGAACGTGCCTGGAGTCTGTTGCTATAGTAAAGAACGCATCTGGAGTCTGTTGCTATAGTAAAGAACACCCCTGGAGTCTGTTGCTATAGTAAAGAACGCATCTGGAGTGTGTTGCAATAGTAAAGAACGTGCCTGGAGTCTGTTGCTATAGTAAAGAACGCGCCTGGAGTCTGTTGCTATAGTAAAGAACGCGCCTGGAGTCTGTTGCTATAGTAAAGAACGCGCCTGGACTCTGTTGCTACAGTAAAGAACGCACCTGGAGTCTGTTGCTATAGTAAAGAACGCACCTGGAGTCTGTTGCTATAGTAAAGAACGCCTGGAGTCTGTTGCTATAGGAAAGAACGCCTGGAGTCTGTTGCTATAGTAAAGAACGCGCCTGGAGTCTGTTGCTATAGTAAAGAACGTACTGCTATAGTAAAGAACGCGCCTGGAGTCTGTTGTTATAGTAAAGATCGCGCCTGGAGTTTGTTGCTATAGTAAAGAACGCATCTGGAGTGTGTTGCTATAGTAAAGAACGCACCTGGAGTCTGTTGCTATAGTAAAGAACGCTCCTGGAGTCTGTTGTATAGTAAAGAACGCACCTGGAGTCTGTTGTATAGTAAAGAACGCGCCTGGAGTCTGTTGCTATAGTAAAGAACGCGCCTGGAGTCTGTTGCTATAGTAAAGAACGCGCCTGGAGTCTGTTGCTATAGTAAAGAACGCGCCTGGAGTCTGTTGCTATAGTAAAGAACGCACCTGGAGTCTGTTGCTATAGTAAAGAACGCGCCTGGAGTCTGTTGTATAGTAAAGAACGCGCCTGGAGTCTGTTGCTATAGTAAAGAACGCGCCTGGAGTCTGTTGCTATAGTAAAGAACGCACCTGGAGTCTGTTGCTATAGTAAAGAACGCTCCTGGAGTCTGTTGTATAGTAAAGAACGCGCCTGGAGTCTGTTGCTATAGTAAAGAATGCGCCTGGAGTCTGTTGCTATAGTAAAGAACGCGCCTGGAGTCTGTTGCTATAGTAAAGAACGCGCCTGGAGTCTGTTGCTATAGTAAAGAACGCACCTGGAGTCTGTTGCTATAGTAAACAACGCATCTGGAGTCTGTTGTATAGTAAAGAACGCGCCTGGAGTCTGTTGCTATAGTAAAGAACGCGCCTGGAGTCTGTTGCTATAGTAAAGAACGCGCCTGGAGTCTGTTGCTATAGTAAAGAACGCGCCTGGAGTCTGTTGCTATAGTAAAGAACGCACCTGGAGTCTGTTGCTATAGTAAAGAACGCGCCTGGAGTCTGTTGCTATAGTAAAGAACGCGCCTGGAGTCTGTTGCTATAGTAAAGAACGCGCCTGGAGTCTGTTGCTATAGTAAAGAACGCACCTGGAGTCTGTTGCTATAGTAAAGAACGCGCCTGGAGTCTGTTGTATAGTAAAGAACGCGCCTGGAGTCTGTTGCTATAGTAAAGAACGCGCCTGGAGTCTGTTGCTATAGTAAAGAACGCACCTGGAGTCTGTTGCTATAGTAAAGAACGCTCCTGGAGTCTGTTGTATAGTAAAGAACGCGCCTGGAGTCTGTTGCTATAGTAAAGAATGCGCCTGGAGTCTGTTGCTATAGTAAAGAACGCGCCTGGAGTCTGTTGCTATAGTAAAGAACGCGCCTGGAGTCTGTTGCTATAGTAAAGAACGCACCTGGAGTCTGTTGCTATAGTAAAGAACGCGCCTGGAGTCTGTTGCTATAGTAAAGAACGCGCCTGGAGTCTGTTGCTATAGTAAAGAACGCATCTGGAGTGTGTTGCTATAGTAAAGAACGTGCCTGGAGTCTGTTGCTATAGTAAAGAACGCATCTGGAGTCTGTTGCTATAGTAAAGAACTTATCTGGAGTGTGTTGCAATAGTAAAGAACGCGCCTGGAGTCTGTTGCTATAGTAAAGAACGCGCCTGGAGTCTGTTGCTATAGTAAAGAACGCATCTGGAGTGTGTTGCTATAGTAAAGAACGTGCCTGGAGTCTGTTGCTATAGTAAAGAACGCATCTGGAGTCTGTTGCTATAGTAAATAACTTATCTGGAGTGTGTTGCAATAGTAAAGAACGCGCCTGGAGTCTGTTGCTATAGTAAAGAACGCATCTGGAGTCTGTTGCTATAGTAAAGAACACCCCTGGAGTCTGTTGCTATAGTAAAGAACGCATCTGGAGTGTGTTGCAATAGTAAAGAACGTGCCTGGAGTCTGTTTCTATAGTAAAGAACGCATCTGGAGTCTGTTGCTATAGTAAAGAACGCATCTGGAGTCTGTTGCTATAGTAAAGAACGCGCCTGGAGTCTGTTGCTACGGTAAAGAACGCGCCTGGAGTCTGTTGTATAGTAAAGAACACACCTGGAGTCTGTTGCTATAGTAATGAAGGCCTGGAGACTGTTGCTGTAGTAAAGAACGCCCCTGGAGTCTGTTGCTATAGTAAAGAACGCGCCTGGAGTCTGTTGCTATAGTAAAGAACGCACCTGGAGTGTGTTGCTATAGTAAAGAACGCGCCTGGAGTCTGTTGCTATAGTAATGAACGCCTGGAGACTGTTGCTATAGTAAAGAACGCCCCTGGAGTCTGTTGCTATAGTAAAGAACGCGCCTGGAGTCTGTTGCTATAGTAAAGAACGCGCCTGGAGTCTGTTGTATAGTAAAGAACGCGCCTGGAGACTGTTGCTATAGTAAAGAATGCACCTGGAGTCTGTTGCTATAGCAAAGAACGCGCTTGGAGTCTGTTGCTATAGTAAAGAACGCATCTGGAGTCTGTTGCTATAGTAAAGAACGCGCCTGGAGTCTGTTGCTATGGTAAAGAACGCGCCTGGAGTCTGTTGCTATAGTAAAGAACACACCTGGAGTCTGTTGCTATAGTAATGAACGCCTGGAGACTGTTGCTATAGTAAAGAACGCCCCTGGAGTCTGTTGCTATAGTAAAGAACGAGCCTGGAGTCTGTTGCTATAGTAAAGAACGCACCTGTAGTCTGTTGCTATAGTAAAGAACGTGCCTGGAGTCTGTTGCTATAGTAAAGAACGCATCTGGAGTGTGTTGCTATAGTCAAGATCGCGCCTGGAGTCTGTTGCTATAGTAAAGAACGCGCCTGGAGTCTGTTGCTATAGTAAAGAACGCGCCTGGAGTCTGTTGCTATAGTAAAGAACGCATCTGGAGTGTGTTGCTATGGTAAAGATCGCGCCTGGAGTCTGTTGCTATAGTAAAGAACGCGCCTGGAGTCTGTTGCTATAGTAAAGAACGCTTCTGGAGTCTGTTGTAGAGTAAAGAACGCACCTGGAGTCTGTTGCTATAGTAAAGAACACACCTGGAGTCTGTTGCTATAGTAAAGAACGCATCTGGAGTCTGTTTCTATAGTAAAGAACACACCTGGAGTCTGTTGTATAGTAAAGAAAGCGCCTGGAGTCTGTTGCTATAGTAAAGAACGCGCCTGGAGACTGTTGCTATAGTAAAGAACACGCCTGGAGTCTGTTGCTATAGTAAAGAACGCGCCTGGAGACTGTTGCTATAGTAAAGAACGCGCCTGAAGACTGTTGCTATAGTAAAGAACGCGCCTGGAGTCTGTTGCTATAGTACAGAACGCGCCTGGAGTCTGTTGCTATAGTAAAGAACCCGCCTGGAGACTGTTGCTATAGTAAAGAACGCGCCTGGAGTCTGTTGCTATAGTAAAGTACGCCTGGAGTCTGTTGCTATAGGAAAGAACGCCTGGAGTCTGTTGCTATAGTAAAGAACGCGCCTGGAGTCTGTTGCTATAGTAAAGAACGCGCCTGGAGTCTGTTGCTATAGTAAAGAACGCCCCTGGAGTCTGTTGCTATTGTAAAGAACGCGCCTGGAGTCTGTTGCTATAGTAAAGAACGCACCTGGAGTCTGTTGCTATGGTAAAGAACGCTCCTGGAGTCTGTTGCTATGGTAAAGAACGCAGCTGGAGTCTGTTGCTATAGTAAAGAACGCGCCTGGAGTCTGTTGCTATTGTAAAGAACGCGCCTGGAGTCTGTTGCTATAGTAAAGAACGCGCCTGGAGTCTGTTGCTATAGTAAAGAACGCGCCTGGAGTCTGTTGCTATAGTAAAGAACGCGCCTGGAGTCTGTTGCTATAGTAAAGAACGCCCCTGGAGTCTGTTGCTATAGTAAAGAACGCGCCTGGAGTCTGTTGCTATAGTAAAGAACGCGCCTGGAGTCTGTTGCTATTGTAAAGAACGCGCCTGGAGTCTGTTGCTATAGTAAAGAACGCGCCCGGAGTCTGTTGCTATAGTAAAGAACGCGCCTGGAGTCTGTTGCTATAGTAAAGAACGCGCCTGGAGTCTGTTGCTATTGTAAAGAACGCGCCTGGAGTCTGTTGCTATAGTAAAGAACGCGCCCGGAGTCTGTTGCTATTGTAAAGAACGCGCCTGGAGTCTGCTGCTATTGTAAAGAACGCGCCTGGAGTCTGTTGCTAAAGTAATGAACGCCTGGAGACTGTTGCTATAGTAAAGAACGCATCTGGAGTCTGTTGCCATAGTAAAGAACGCGCCTGGAGTCTGTTGCTATAGTAAAGAACGCACCTGGAGTCTGCTGCTATAGTAAAGAACGCGCCTGGAGTCTGTTGCTATAGTAAAGAACGCATCTGGAGTCTGTTGCTATAGTAAAGAACGCGCCTGGAGTCTGTTGCTATAGTTAAGAACGCCCCTGGAGTCTGTTGCTATTGTAAAGAACGCGCCTGGAGTCTGTTGCTATAGTAAAGAACGCACCTGGAGTCTGTTGCTATAGTAAAGAACGCGCCTGGAGTCTGTTGCTATTGTAAAGAACGCGCCTGGAGTCTGTTGCTATAGTAAAGATCGCACCTGGAGACTGTTGCTATAGTAATGAACGCCTGGAGTCTGTTGCTATAGTAAAGATCGCGCCTGGAGACTGTTGCTATAGTAATGAACGCCTGGAGTCTGTTGCTATAGTAAAGATCGCGCCTGGAGACTGTTGCTATAGTAAAGAACGCGCCTGGAGTCTGCTGCTATTGGAAAGAACGCGCCTGGAGTCTGTTGCTATAGTAAAGATCGCGCCTGGAGACTGTTGCTATAGTAATGAACGCCTGGAGTCTGTTGCTATAGTAAAGATCGCGCCTGGAGACTGTTGCTATAGTTATGAACGCCTAGAGTCTGTTGCTATAGTAAAGATCGCGCTTGGAGACTGTTGCTATAGTAAAGAACGCGCCTGGAGTCTGCTGCTATTGGAAAGAACGTGCCTGGAGTCTGTTGCTATAGTAAAGAACGCACCTGGAGTCTGTTGCTAAAGTAATGAACGCCTGGAGACTGTTGCTATAGTAAAGAACGCATCTGGAGTCTGTTGCCATAGTAAGGAACGCGCCTGGAGTCTGTTGCTATAGTAAAGAACGCATCTGGAGTCTGTTGCTATAGTAAAGAACGTGCCTGGAGTCTGTTGCTATAGTAAAGAACGCATCTGGAGTCTGTTGCTATAGTAAAGAACGCGCCCGGAGTCTGTTGCTATAGTAAAGAACGCATCTGGAGTGTGTTGCTATAGTAAAGAACGCATCTGGAGTCTGTTGCTATAGTAAAGAACGCGCCCGGAGTCTGTTGCTATAGTAAAGAACGCATCTGGAGTCTGTTGCTATAGTAAAGAACACATCTGGAGTCTGTTGCTATAGTAAAGAACGCGCCTGGAGTCTGTTGCTATAGTAAAGAACGCATCTGGAGTCTGTTGCTATAGTAAAGAACGCGCCTGGAGTCTGTTGCTATAGTAAAGAACGCGCCTGGAGTCTGTTGCTATAGTAATGAACGCCTGGAGTCTGTTGCTATAGTAAAGAACGCATCTGGAGTCTGTTGCTATAGTAAAGAACGCATCTGGAGTCTGTTGCTATAGTAAAGAACGCGCCTGGACTCTGTTGCTATAGTAAAGAACGCGCCCGGAGTCTGTTGCTATAGTAAAGAACGCATCTGGAGTGTGTTGCTATAGTAAAGAACGCATCTGGAGTCTGTTGCTATAGTAAAGAACGCGCCCGGAGTCTGTTGCTATAGTAAAGAACGCATCTGGAGTGTGTTGCTATAGTAAAGAATGCGCCTGGAGTCTGTTGCTATAGTAAAGAACGCATCTGGAGTGTGTTGCTATAGTAAAGAACGCGCCTGGAGTCTGTTGCTATAGTAAAGAACGTGCCTGGAGTCTGTTGCTATAGTAATGAACGCCTGGAGTCTGTTGCTATAGTAAAGAACGCATCTGGAGTCTGTTGCTATAGTAAAGAACGCGCCTGGAGTCGGTTGCTATAGTAAAGAACGCATCTGGAGGCTGTTGCTATAGTAAAGAACGCATCTGGAGTGTGTTGCTATAGTAAAGAACGCGCCTGGAGTCTGTTGCTATAGTAAAGAACGCATCTGGAGTGTGTTGCTATAGTAAAGATCGCGCCTGGAGACTGTTGCTATAGTAAAGAACGCATCTGGAGTCTGTTGCTATAGTAAAGATCGCGCCTGGAGACTGTTGCTATAGTAAAGAACGCGCCTGGAGTCTGTTGCTATAGTAAAGAACGCGCCTGGAGTCTGTTGCTATAGTAAAGAACGCATCTGGAGTGTGTTGCTATAGTAAAGAACGCGCCAGAACTCTGCTGCTATAGTAAAGAACGCGCCTGGAGTCTGTTGCTATAGTAAAGAACGCATCTGGAGTCTGTTGTATAGTAAAGAATGCGCCTGGAGTCTGTTGCTATAGTAAATATCGCGCCTGGAGTCTGTTGCTATAGTAAAGAACGCGCCTGGAGTCTATTGCTATAGTAAAGAACGCGCCTGGAGTGTGTTGCTATAGTAAAGATCGCGCCTGGAGTCTGTTGCTATAGTAAAGAATGCATCTGGAGTCTGTTGCTATAGTAAAGAACGCGCCTGGAGTCTGTTGCTATAGTCAAGAACGCGCCTGGAGTCTGTTGCTATAGTAAATAATGCATCTGGAGTCTGTTGCTATAGTAAAGAACGCATCTGGAGTCTGTTGCTATAGTAAAAAATGCGCCTGGAGTCTGTTGCTATAGTAAAGATCGCGCCTGGAGTCTGTTGCTATAGTAAAGAACGCGCCTGGAGTCTGTTGCTATAGTAAAGATCGCGCCTGGAGTCTGTTGCTATAGTAAAGAACGCGCCTGGAGTCTGTTGCTATAGTAAATATCGCGCCTGGAGACTGTTGCTATAGTAAAGAACGCGCCTGGAGTCTGTTGCTATAGTAAAGAACGCGCCTGGAGTCTGTTGCTATAGTAAAGAATGCATCTGGAGTCTGTTGCTATAATAAAGATCGCGCCTGGAGACTGTTGCTATAGTAAAGAACGCGCCTGGAGTCTGTTGCTATAGTAAAGAACGCGCCTGGAGTCTGTTGCTATAGTAAAGAACGCGCCTGGAGTCTGTTGCTATAGTAAAGATCGCGCCTGGAGACTGTTGCTATAGTAAAGAACGCGCCTGGAGTCTGTTGCTATAGTAAAGATCGCGCCTGGAGACTGTTGCTATAGTAAAGAACGCGCCTGGAGTCTGTTGCTATAGTAAAGAACGCGCCTGGAGTCTGTTGCTATAGTAAAGAATGCATCTGGAGTCTGTTGCTATAGTAAAGATCGCGCCTGGAGACTGTTGCTATAGTAAAGAACGCGCCTGGAGTCTGTTGCTATAGTAAAGAACGCGCCTGGAGTCTGTTGCTATAGTAAAGAACACGCCTGGAGTCTGTTGCTATAGTAAAGATCGCGCCTGGAGACTGTTGCTATAGTAAAGAACGCGCCTGGAGTCTGTTGCTATAGTAAAGATCGCGCCTGGAGACTGTTGCTATAGTAAAGAACGCGCCTGGAGTCTGTTGCTATAGTAAAGAACGCGCCTGGAGTCTGTTGCTATAGTAAAGAACGCATCTGGAGTCTGTTGCTATAGTAAAGAACGCGCCTGAAGTCTGTTGCTATAGTAAAGAACGCGCCTGGAGTCTGTTGTATAGTAAAGAACGCGCCTGGAGTCTGTTGCTATAGTAAAGAACGCATCTGGAGTGTGTTGCTATAGTAAAGAACGCGTCTGGAGTCTGTTGCTATAGTAAAGAACGCATCTGGAGTGTGTTGCTATAGTAAAGATCGCGCCTGGAGACTGTTGCTATAGTAAAGAATGCATCTGGAGTCTGTTGCTATAGTAAAGATCGCGCCTGGAGACTGTTGCTATCGTAAAGAACGCGCCTGGAGTCTGTTGCTATAGTAAAGAACGCGCCTGGAGTCTGTTGCTATAGTAAAGAACGCATCTGGAGTGTGTTGCTATAGTAAAGAACGCGCCTGAACTCTGTTGCTATAGTAAAGAACGCGCCTGGAGTCTGTTGCTATAGTAAAGAACGCGCCTGGAGTCTGTTGTATAGTAAAGAACGCGCCTGGAGTCTGTTGCTATAGTAAATATCGCGCCTGGAGTCTGTTGCTATAGTAAAGAACGCGCCTGGAGTCTATTGCTATAGTAAAGAACGCGCCTGGAGTGTGTTGCTTTAGTAAAGATCGCGCCTGGAGTCTGTTGCTATAGTAAAGAATGCATCTGGAGTCTGTTGCTGTAGTAAAGAACGCGCCTGGAGTCTGTTGCTATAGTCAAGAACGCGCCTGGAGTCTGTTGCTATAGTAAAGAATGCATCTGGAGTCTGTTGCTATAGTAAAGAACGCATCTGGAGTCTGTTGCTATAGTAAAAAATGCGCCTGGAGTCTGTTGCTATAGTAAAGATCGCGCCTGGAGTCTGTTGCTATAGTAAAGAACGCGCCTGGAGTCTGTTGCTATAGTAAAGATCGCGCCTGGAGTCTGTTGCTATAGTAAAGAACGCGCCTGGAGTCTGTTGCTATAGTAAAGATCGCGCCTGGAGACTGTTGCTATAGTAAAGAACGCGCCTGGAGTCTGTTGCTATAGTAAAGAACGCGCCTGGAGTCTGTTGCTATAGTAAAGAATGCATCTGGAGTCTGTTGCTATAGTAAAGATCGCGCCTGGAGACTGTTGCTATAGTAAAGAACGCGCCTGGAGTCTGTTGCTATAGTAAAGAACGCGCCTGGAGTCTGTTGCTATAGTAAAGAACGCGCCTGGAGTCTGTTGCTATAGTAAAGATCGCGCCTGGAGTCTGTTGTATAGTAAAGAACGCGCCTGGAGTCTGTTGCTATACGAAAGAACGCGCCTAGAGTCTGTTGCTATAGTAAAGAACGCACCTGGAGTCTGTTGCTATAGTAAAGAACGCTCCTGGAGTCTGTTGTATAGTAAAGAACGCTCCTGGAGTCTGTTGTATAGTAAAGAACGCGCCTGGAGTCTGTTGCTATAGTAAAGAATGCATCTGGAGTCTGTTGCTATGGTAAAGATCGGGCCTGGAGACTGTTGCTATAGTAAAGAACGCGCCTGGAGTCTGTTGCTATAGTAAAGAACGCGTCTGGAGACTGTTGCTATAGTAAAGATCGCGCCTGGAGTCTGTTGCTATAGTAAAGATCGCGCCTGGAGACTTTTGCTATAGTAAAGAACGCGCCTGGAGTCTGTTGCTATAGTAAAGAACGCGCCTGGAGTCTGTTGCTATAGTAAAGAATGCATCTGGAGTCTGTTGCTATAGTAAAGAACGCATCTGGAGTCTGTTGCAATAGTAAAAAATGCGCCTGGAGTCTGTTGCTATAGTAAAGATCGCGCCTGGAGTCTGTTGCTATAGTAAAGAACGCACCTGGAGTCTGTTGCTATAGTAAAGATCGCGCCTGGAGTCTGTTGCTTTAGTAAAGAACGCGCCTGGAGTCTGTTGCTATAGTACAGAACGCGCCTGGAGTCTGTTGCTATAGTAAAGAACCCGCCTGGAGTCTGTTGCTATAGTAAAGAACGCGCCTGGAGTCTGTTGCTATAGTAAAGTACGCACCTGGAGTCTGTTGCTATAGTAAAGAACGCGCCTGGAGTCTGTTGCTATAGTAAATTACGCCTGGAATCTGTTGCTATAGGAAAGAACGCCTGGAGTCTGTTGCTATAGGAAAGAACGCCTGGAGTCTGTTGCTATAGTAAAGAACGCGCCTGGAGTCTGTTGCTATAGTAAAGAACGTGCTGCTATAGTAAAGAACGCGCCTGGAGTCTGTTGTTATAGTAAAGATCGCGCCTGGAGTTTGTTGCTATAGTAAAGAACGCATCTGGAGTGTGTTGCTATAGTAAAGAACGCGCCTGGAGTCTGTTGCTATAGTAAAGAACGCACCTGGAGTCTGTTGCTATAGTAAAGAACGCTCCTGGAGTCTGTTGTATAGTAAAGAACGCGCCTGGAGTCTGTTGCTATAGTAAAGAACGCGCCTGGAGTCTGTTGCTATAGTAAAGAACGCGCCTGGAGTCTGTTGCTATAGTAAAGAACGCGCCTGGAGTCTGTTCCTATAGTAAAGAACGCGCCTGGAGTCTGGTGCTATAGTAAAGAACGCACCTGGAGTCTGTTGTATAGTAAAGAACGCGCCTGGAGTCTGTTGCTATAGTAAAGAACGCGCCTGGAGTCTGTTGCTATAATAAAGAACGCACCTGGAGTCTGTTGCTATAGTAAAGAACGCTCCTGGAGTCTGTTGTATAGTAAAGAACGCGCCTGGAGTCTGTTGCTATAGTAAAGAACGCGCCTGGAGTCTGTTGCTATAGTAAAGAATGCGCCTGGAGTCTGTTGCTATAGTAAAGAACGCGCCTGGAGTCTGTTGCTATAGTAAAGAACGCACCTAGAGTCTGTTGCTATAGTAAAGAACGCGCCTGGAGTCTGTTGCTATAGTAAAGAACGCGCCTGGAGTCTGTTGCTATAGTAAAGAACGCGCCTGGACTCTGTTGCTACAGTAAAGAACGCACCTGGAGTCTGTTGCTATAGTAAAGAACGCGCCTGGAGTCTGTTGCTATAGTAAAGAACACATCTTGAGTGTGTTGCTATAGTAAAGAACGTGCCTGGAGTCTGTTGCTATAGTAAACAACGCATCTGGAGTCTGTTGCTATAGTAAAGAACTTATCTGGAGTGTGTTGCAATAGTAAAGAACGTGCCTGGAGTCTGTTGCTATAGTAAAGAACGCATCTGGAGTCTGTTGCTATAGTAAAGAACACCCCTGGAGTCTGTTGCTATAGTAAAGAACGCATCTGGAGTGTGTTGCAATAGTAAAGAACGTGCCTGGAGTCTGTTGCTATAGTAAAGAACGCGCCTGGAGTCTGTTGCTATAGTAAAGAACGCGCCTGGAGTCTGTTGCTATAGTAAAGAACGCGCCTGGACTCTGTTGCTACAGTAAAGAACGCACCTGGAGTCTGTTGCTATAGTAAAGAACGCACCTGGAGTCTGTTGCTATAGTAAAGAACGCCTGGAGTCTGTTGCTATAGGAAAGAACGCCTGGAGTCTGTTGCTATAGTAAAGAACGCGCCTGGAGTCTGTTGCTATAGTAAAGAACGTACTGCTATAGTAAAGAACGCGCCTGGAGTCTGTTGTTATAGTAAAGATCGCGCCTGGAGTTTGTTGCTATAGTAAAGAACGCATCTGGAGTGTGTTGCTATAGTAAAGAACGCACCTGGAGTCTGTTGCTATAGTAAAGAACGCTCCTGGAGTCTGTTGTATAGTAAAGAACGCACCTGGAGTCTGTTGTATAGTAAAGAACGCGCCTGGAGTCTGTTGCTATAGTAAAGAACGCGCCTGGAGTCTGTTGCTATAGTAAAGAACGCGCCTGGAGTCTGTTGCTATAGTAAAGAACGCACCTGGAGTCTGGTGCTATAGTAAAGAACGCGCCTGGAGTCTGTTGTATAGTAAAGAACGCGCCTGGAGTCTGTTGCTATAGTAAAGAACGCGCCTGGAGTCTGTTGCTATAGTAAAGAACGCACCTGGAGTCTGTTGCTATAGTAAAGAACGCTCCTGGAGTCTGTTGTATAGTAAAGAACGCGCCTGGAGTCTGTTGCTATAGTAAAGAATGCGCCTGGAGTCTGTTGCTATAGTAAAGAACGCGCCTGGAGTCTGTTGCTATAGTAAAGAACGCGCCTGGAGTCTGTTGCTATAGTAAAGAACGCACCTGGAGTCTGTTGCTATAGTAAAGAACGCGCCTGGAGTCTGTTGCTATAGTAAAGAACGCGCCTGGAGTCTGTTGCTATAGTAAAGAACGCATCTGGAGTGTGTTGCTATAGTAAAGAACGTGCCTGGAGTCTGTTGCTATAGTAAAGAACGCATCTGGAGTCTGTTGCTATAGTAAAGAACTTATCTGGAGTGTGTTGCAATAGTAAAGAACGCGCCTGGAGTCTGTTGCTATAGTAAAGAACGCGCCTGGAGTCTGTTGCTATAGTAAAGAACGCATCTGGAGTGTGTTGCTATAGTAAAGAACGTGCCTGGAGTCTGTTGCTATAGTAAAGAACGCATCTGGAGTCTGTTGCTATAGTAAATAACTTATCTGGAGTGTGTTGCAATAGTAAAGAACGCGCCTGGAGTCTGTTGCTATAGTAAAGAACGCATCTGGAGTCTGTTGCTATAGTAAAGAACACCCCTGGAGTCTGTTGCTATAGTAAAGAACGCATCTGGAGTGTGTTGCAATAGTAAAGAACGTGCCTGGAGTCTGTTTCTATAGTAAAGAACGCATCTGGAGTCTGTTGCTATAGTAAAGAACGCATCTGGAGTCTGTTGCTATAGTAAAGAACGCACCTGGAGTCTGTTGCTACGGTAAAGAACGCGCCTGGAGTCTGTTGTATAGTAAAGAACACACCTGGAGTCTGTTGCTATAGTAATGAAGGCCTGGAGACTGTTGCTGTAGTAAAGAACGCCCCTGGAGTCTGTTGCTATAGTAAAGAACGCGCCTGGAGTCTGTTGCTATAGTAAAGAACGCACCTGGAGTGTGTTGCTATAGTAAAGAACGCGCCTGGAGTCTGTTGCTATAGTAATGAACGCCTGGAGACTGTTGCTATAGTAAAGAACGCCCCTGGAGTCTGTTGCTATAGTAAAGAACGCGCCTGGAGTCTGTTGCTATAGTAAAGAACGCGCCTGGAGTCTGTTGTATAGTAAAGAACGCGCCTGGAGACTGTTGCTATAGTAAAGAATGCACCTGGAGTCTGTTGCTATAGCAAAGAACGCGCTTGGAGTCTGTTGCTATAGTAAAGAACGCATCTGGAGTCTGTTGCTATAGTAAAGAACGCGCCTGGAGTCTGTTGCTATGGTAAAGAACGCGCCTGGAGTCTGTTGCTATAGTAAAGAACACACCTGGAGTCTGTTGCTATAGTAATGAACGCCTGGAGACTGTTGCTATAGTAAAGAACGCCCCTGGAGTCTGTTGCTATAGTAAAGAACGAGCCTGGAGTCTGTTGCTATAGTAAAGAACGCACCTGTAGTCTGTTGCTATAGTAAAGAACGTGCCTGGAGTCTGTTGCTATAGTAAAGAACGCATCTGGAGTGTGTTGCTATAGTCAAGATCGCGCCTGGAGTCTGTTGCTATAGTAAAGAACGCGCCTGGAGTCTGTTGCTATAGTAAAGAACGCGCCTGGAGTCTGTTGCTATAGTAAAGAACGCATCTGGAGTGTGTTGCTATGGTAAAGATCGCGCCTGGAGTCTGTTGCTATAGTAAAGAACGCGCCTGGAGTCTGTTGCTATAGTAAAGAACGCTTCTGGAGTCTGTTGTAGAGTAAAGAACGCACCTGGAGTCTGTTGCTATAGTAAAGAACACACCTGGAGTCTGTTGTATAGTAAAGAAAGCGCCTGGAGTCTGTTGCTATAGTAAAGAACGCGCCTGGAGACTGTTGCTATAGTAAAGAACACGCCTGGAGTCTGTTGCTATAGTAAAGAACGCGCCTGGAGACTGTTGCTATAGTAAAGAACGCGCCTGAAGACTGTTGCTATAGTAAAGAACGCGCCTGGAGTCTGTTGCTATAGTACAGAACGCGCCTGGAGTCTGTTGCTATAGTAAAGAACCCGCCTGGAGACTGTTGCTATAGTAAAGAACGCGCCTGGAGTCTGTTGCTATAGTAAAGTACGCCTGGAGTCTGTTGCTATAGGAAAGAACGCCTGGAGTCTGTTGCTATAGTAAAGAACGCGCCTGGAGTCTGTTGCTATAGTAAAGAACGCGCCTGGAGTCTGTTGCTATAGTAAAGAACGCCCCTGGAGTCTGTTGCTATTGTAAAGAACGCGCCTGGAGTCTGTTGCTATAGTAAAGAACGCACCTGGAGTCTGTTGCTATGGTAAAGAACGCTCCTGGAGTCTGTTGCTATGGTAAAGAACGCAGCTGGAGTCTGTTGCTATAGTAAAGAACGCGCCTGGAGTCTGTTGCTATTGTAAAGAACGCGCCTGGAGTCTGTTGCTATAGTAAAGAACGCGCCTGGAGTCTGTTGCTATAGTAAAGAACGCGCCTGGAGTCTGTTGCTATAGTAAAGAACGCCCCTGGAGTCTGTTGCTATAGTAAAGAACGCGCCTGGAGTCTGTTGCTATAGTAAAGAACGCGCCTGGAGTCTGTTGCTATTGTAAAGAACGCGCCTGGAGTCTGTTGCTATAGTAAAGAACGCGCCCGGAGTCTGTTGCTATAGTAAAGAACGCGCCTGGAGTCTGTTGCTATAGTAAAGAACGCGCCTGGAGTCTGTTGCTATTGTAAAGAACGCGCCTGGAGTCTGTTGCTATAGTAAAGAACGCGCCCGGAGTCTGTTGCTATTGTAAAGAACGCGCCTGGAGTCTGCTGCTATTGTAAAGAACGCGCCTGGAGTCTGTTGCTAAAGTAATGAACGCCTGGAGACTGTTGCTATAGTAAAGAACGCATCTGGAGTCTGTTGCCATAGTAAAGAACGCGCCTGGAGTCTGTTGCTATAGTAAAGAACGCACCTGGAGTCTGCTGCTATAGTAAAGAACGCGCCTGGAGTCTGTTGCTATAGTAAAGAACGCATCTGGAGTCTGTTGCTATAGTAAAGAACGCGCCTGGAGTCTGTTGCTATAGTTAAGAACGCCCCTGGAGTCTGTTGCTATTGTAAAGAACGCGCCTGGAGTCTGTTGCTATAGTAAAGAACGCACCTGGAGTCTGTTGCTATAGTAAAGAACGCGCCTGGAGTCTGTTGCTATTGTAAAGAACGCGCCTGGAGTCTGTTGCTATAGTAAAGATCGCACCTGGAGACTGTTGCTATAGTAATGAACGCCTGGAGTCTGTTGCTATAGTAAAGATCGCGCCTGGAGACTGTTGCTATAGTAATGAACGCCTGGAGTCTGTTGCTATAGTAAAGATCGCGCCTGGAGACTGTTGCTATAGTAAAGAACGCGCCTGGAGTCTGCTGCTATTGGAAAGAACGCGCCTGGAGTCTGTTGCTATAGTAAAGATCGCGCCTGGAGACTGTTGCTATAGTAATGAACGCCTGGAGTCTGTTGCTATAGTAAAGATCGCGCCTGGAGACTGTTGCTATAGTTATGAACGCCTAGAGTCTGTTGCTATAGTAAAGATCGCGCTTGGAGACTGTTGCTATAGTAAAGAACGCGCCTGGAGTCTGCTGCTATTGGAAAGAACGTGCCTGGAGTCTGTTGCTATAGTAAAGAACGCACCTGGAGTCTGTTGCTAAAGTAATGAACGCCTGGAGACTGTTGCTATAGTAAAGAACGCATCTGGAGTCTGTTGCCATAGTAAGGAACGCGCCTGGAGTCTGTTGCTATAGTAAAGAACGCATCTGGAGTCTGTTGCTATAGTAAAGAACGTGCCTGGAGTCTGTTGCTATAGTAAAGAACGCATCTGGAGTCTGTTGCTATAGTAAAGAACGCGCCCGGAGTCTGTTGCTATAGTAAAGAACGCATCTGGAGTGTGTTGCTATAGTAAAGAACGCATCTGGAGTCTGTTGCTATAGTAAAGAACGCGCCCGGAGTCTGTTGCTATAGTAAAGAACGCATCTGGAGTCTGTTGCTATAGTAAAGAACACATCTGGAGTCTGTTGCTATAGTAAAGAACGCGCCTGGAGTCTGTTGCTATAGTAAAGAACGCATCTGGAGTCTGTTGCTATAGTAAAGAACGCGCCTGGAGTCTGTTGCTATAGTAAAGAACGCGCCTGGAGTCTGTTGCTATAGTAATGAACGCCTGGAGTCTGTTGCTATAGTAAAGAACGCATCTGGAGTCTGTTGCTATAGTAAAGAACGCATCTGGAGTCTGTTGCTATAGTAAAGAACGCGCCTGGACTCTGTTGCTATAGTAAAGAACGCGCCCGGAGTCTGTTGCTATAGTAAAGAACGCATCTGGAGTGTGTTGCTATAGTAAAGAACGCATCTGGAGTCTGTTGCTATAGTAAAGAACGCGCCCGGAGTCTGTTGCTATAGTAAAGAACGCATCTGGAGTGTGTTGCTATAGTAAAGAATGCGCCTGGAGTCTGTTGCTATAGTAAAGAACGCATCTGGAGTGTGTTGCTATAGTAAAGAACGCGCCTGGAGTCTGTTGCTATAGTAAAGAACGTGCCTGGAGTCTGTTGCTATAGTAATGAACGCCTGGAGTCTGTTGCTATAGTAAAGAACGCATCTGGAGTCTGTTGCTATAGTAAAGAACGCGCCTGGAGTCGGTTGCTATAGTAAAGAACGCATCTGGAGGCTGTTGCTATAGTAAAGAACGGGCCTGGAGTCTGTTGCTATAGTAAAGAACGCGCCTGGAGTCTGTTGCTATAGTAAAGAACGCATCTAGAGTGTGTTGCTATAGTAAAGAACGGGCCTGGAGTCTGTTGCTATTGTAAAGAACGCGCCTGGAGTCTGTTGCTATAGTAAAGATCGCACCTGGAGACTGTTGCTATAGTAATGAACGCCTGGAGTCTGTTGCTATAGTAAAGATCGCGCCTGGAGACTGTTGCTATAGTAATGAACGCCTGGAGTCTGTTGCTATAGTAAAGATCGCGCCTGGAGACTGTTGCTATAGTAAAGAACGCGCCTGGAGTCTGCTGCTATTGGAAAGAACGCGCCTGGAGTCTGTTGCTATAGTAAAGATCGCGCCTGGAGACTGTTGCTATAGTAATGAACGCCTGGAGTCTGTTGCTATAGTAAAGATCGCGCCTGGAGACTGTTGCTATAGTTATGAACGCCTAGAGTCTGTTGCTATAGTAAAGATCGCGCTTGGAGACTGTTGCTATAGTAAAGAACGCGCCTGGAGTCTGCTGCTATTGGAAAGAACGTGCCTGGAGTCTGTTGCTATAGTAAAGAACGCACCTGGAGTCTGTTGCTAAAGTAATGAACGCCTGGAGACTGTTGCTATAGTAAAGAACGCATCTGGAGTCTGTTGCCATAGTAAGGAACGCGCCTGGAGTCTGTTGCTATAGTAAAGAACGCATCTGGAGTCTGTTGCTATAGTAAAGAACGTGCCTGGAGTCTGTTGCTATAGTAAAGAACGCATCTGGAGTCTGTTGCTATAGTAAAGAACGCGCCCGGAGTCTGTTGCTATAGTAAAGAACGCATCTGGAGTGTGTTGCTATAGTAAAGAACGCATCTGGAGTCTGTTGCTATAGTAAAGAACGCGCCCGGAGTCTGTTGCTATAGTAAAGAACGCATCTGGAGTCTGTTGCTATAGTAAAGAACACATCTGGAGTCTGTTGCTATAGTAAAGAACGCGCCTGGAGTCTGTTGCTATAGTAAAGAACGCATCTGGAGTCTGTTGCTATAGTAAAGAACGCGCCTGGAGTCTGTTGCTATAGTAAAGAACGCGCCTGGAGTCTGTTGCTATAGTAATGAACGCCTGGAGTCTGTTGCTATAGTAAAGAACGCATCTGGAGTCTGTTGCTATAGTAAAGAACGCATCTGGAGTCTGTTGCTATAGTAAAGAACGCGCCTGGACTCTGTTGCTATAGTAAAGAACGCGCCCGGAGTCTGTTGCTATAGTAAAGAACGCATCTGGAGTGTGTTGCTATAGTAAAGAACGCATCTGGAGTCTGTTGCTATAGTAAAGAACGCGCCCGGAGTCTGTTGCTATAGTAAAGAACGCATCTGGAGTGTGTTGCTATAGTAAAGAATGCGCCTGGAGTCTGTTGCTATAGTAAAGAACGCATCTGGAGTGTGTTGCTATAGTAAAGAACGCGCCTGGAGTCTGTTGCTATAGTAAAGAACGTGCCTGGAGTCTGTTGCTATAGTAATGAACGCCTGGAGTCTGTTGCTATAGTAAAGAACGCATCTGGAGTCTGTTGCTATAGTAAAGAACGCGCCTGGAGTCGGTTGCTATAGTAAAGAACGCATCTGGAGGCTGTTGCTATAGTAAAGAACGGGCCTGGAGTCTGTTGCTATAGTAAAGAACGCGCCTGGAGTCTGTTGCTATAGTAAAGAACGCATCTAGAGTGTGTTGCTATAGTAAAGAACGGGCCTGGAGTCTGTTGCTATAGTAAAGAACGCGCCTGACAGTCATTGCGTTTCCATTACCCTTCAAATTGCGCAAATTGAAATTGCGAATTGAAAATACGCTCAATGGAAACACGTCCATTTCGCAAAAACTCCCATTTATCGCAAAAAAGTTTTTACGCTCGCATGAGGAGGTTTTTCAGGCAATTCGAAAAAGGAATATTTCGCAAAACTGCAATGGAAACAGTTTTTGCGCAATTACAGTCACCTGACTTAGAAGACGCGTGTGTTTGGGGTCCGTGTAGGCTATTGCGTCCATTCCTTTTTCCTTTAACTCGTATGAAAAACGAAAAACATGCTTTCTTCTTTATTAGTTTTTAGACTGGGGGGAGAAAAAAGCTCAGTAGGCTATAATAGAATAGCAAAAAAAGTCTTCTCATACAAAAAAAGAAATATAACACAAACTCATTTTCCAAAACTGTAAAAGGTTATATAAAAATAATACATTCATCAATTATTTTATGATAAACATATTACTGTCTTAAGTGAAGCCATTTATTGTTATAAACGCAAATAATAATAATAATTATTATTATAGCCTATTACATTTATTAGGCTAGATTTATTAGGCTACATATAGAAGGCGCTTTTATCCAAAAAAGGAACAAAGCAATTCGTCAAATGTCATTCATAATACAGGTTAGACAATAATAATACAGGGCTAAGATTATCACAAATAAACACAAGATTTTGACGTATATCCAAGGGTTTGTGCGAAGTGTGGAGCGCGCACTGCATGACGGAGGCGCGGGCGCGAACACTTGCATTTTCCTGTCAACAGTGGAAACAACTTAAAATACTCTATCATTTATGGTCATACAGAAAATAATAATACATAATCCGCAACTACTTTTATTTGTGTAAACTCAAAATAACAAGAAAACGTTCTTCTTTTGCAAAATAAAAGAAAACAATCAGGCGCGCTTTCATGATCTCCGTGAACTGGAACATGTCTTAGAAATGAACTGAAACAAAATATAGCTTATGTAGGCTAAAGCTTGAAATGTCCACTTTTAAACGAACAAATTCAAATCGAAAGCAAATACCTTCTGATTATGTAATCCATATGAAAGGTGCATTTCTCTCTAAAGGCGCATCCGCTTTACAGTGGAGATGAAAATATGTTTGCAGTCGGCACTAACACTAGTTTATTAATAAACAATTAAAATGCCTCGTTATTTTTTCAGACACATTTCTTATCATAGCCTATAATCACCACCTCTCTGTAGGCTATGGTTCCAGAGACTTGGCTCTTCTTATTCAGCACTGCGGGAAAAATATCATCGGGTTCTAATTTGGCCTTAGAAAACCAGTAAAATCAACATTTTTTTCATATGAATTTGTGAACATTTTAAATGTTTACTAAAGGGGCAAAAAGTCATAAACAAAAATCTGAAAATTCGTCTATATTTATTTTTTGTGCAGCATTTGGTGTGTAGGCTACAGTTCAAATTGAAAATTTGTTGTTCAACTTTGCGCTTTAAAAAGACAACAGCTGTTTTCGTTTTTCAATTAGGCTACGAGTTAAAAAAGGAAAAATAAATGGACGCAAAAGTACACGGACCGTTTGGACAGAATACGAGACAAAGTTCTTTATTAAATTCATAAAAGAAAAAAGAATTGCAGGAATACTGGATTCTAAACCTCAAAGAAATGCCACAATCAAGACCTTGGAGCAGAAATGAGGGAGAAACACACAGAAACACCTCATGTGCCGTTCAGTATTAGGGTCTTTCCTTACCATTAATGCTTGGATAACACACCACGTCTCCTTCCATTAATAATAATAATGTCTTGACTTGTGCGGTGGCTGCACGTCTATTCACATGTGCTATAAACCTACAAACGTCCAAAGTGCATAACATCGGTTAATGGAAACGCCGTCATTTCGCAATAGTTTTTTATCGATATTTAGAAAAAATCGCAAAAGTTTTGCGCAAATCTGTAATGGAAACGCGGCTAGTTTGACAGTTCCACCACTGTCAAAAACCTTGGTATAATCTTTGATTCCTCTCTTTCCCTCCTTCCACACATCTCCTCGCTCACTAAGTCTGCCTTCTTTCACCTTCGTAATATCGCGCGCTTACATCCATTTCTGAATATCAGCGATGCTGAAACCTTGGTTCATGCTTTCATCATATCACGGCTTGACTACTGCAATTCTCTTGGCTTACCCAACTCATGTATAAATAAAATCCACTATATTCAGAACTCCGCAGCTAGGGTCCTTACATACACAAAGAAATCTTCCCACATTACTCCGATTTTACACAGACTTCATTGGCCACTGGTACGCTTTCGTATTAAATACAAGATACTCCTTATCACATTCAAACCCCTTCATGGTCTGCCCCCCCCTGCAGTTTTCTGAAAGGCGCTATATAAAATAAACGTATTATTATTATTATTAAACTGGATATTTTGTGTAAATTCTGTAATTATTATTTCTTGTGGTCTATACGTAAACATGTGACTTGAACGTATAGAGCCTATATTTAAAGTTCCTCTTATCTTTTTGTGGAATAAACAATCCCAAGTAGTTTTTTTTACTTGCAAGACAATGAAAGTATATAAAAAAACGTTAAATGCATGCTATAAAGCTTTTTTTGCCAGAAGCCTATGAATCATAAATAGAATCAACTGTGCACTACAAACCAACACTACACAAATAACTGTCCAACACTCCAAACTCTGTCCAGCCCGTGGCGCTAATGCACCAAAGCCGGTTTGCCCAACACCAGTAAACCTTAAAGATTCACAACAACAGCACAGGTGTAACCTCGTTTATAATGTTTCAGAACAGTGCTTTTGCTGTTAAACATTAAAAGTATTCAGATGAAAAAAGCAGATACTGACGCAGAATCTCTTTTACTACAGACTCTGTTGACTGATTTCTACTAAAGATTGAATCGTACCACGTGACACACATCAGTCAGGATCCCACAGTCTTAACAGCGATCACAAATTGAAAGTGTTTAAAGACTTCTGGATTCTGTTCCTGTAGGACAAGAGCGTCTGAACTACTGCAAGTAAGCTTTAATACTTACACCATTGCTGTTATCTGGGGAAATATGGGCGTATTTCATAGTGTGATAATGATTAAATTTTAACATAAGTTATAACTTGTTGCAAAAGTAGAACAAACGACCAAAAAGGAGTCAGGAATTACTCACACAACCGTTTTAAGGACATTAATTGTGTAGAAATGAATAATGCTTTTTCTAAAAAGGTTTATTTCCAGTTAGGATGTAGTTTTGTGAAATCAAAAGTATCCAAGCAAATTTGTACGTTTCAGACACATGGTTGAAAAATCGTTAAAAAATGAAAAGTGAACGTAGGCTATACTATTTTGACGTTGTCTGTAGCCTACTGTTACACACACACACACACATATATATATATATATATATATATATATATATATACCACCGATTTATGCTGTCCTAGCGCGAATATTTTTGGCCAGGGACACGCCGTTGCTGTCGGACCAATGTTTGCCTGGTGGACAACCCAGTCTTTCCAGTTAGTGAGTGCTTAAATCTACACGGAAGCCCTGAACCGCAACGTAAAAAAAAAAAAATCTGTAAAAAAAAAAAAAAAAAATCTAGCATTTCGAGATTAAAGTCGAAATATGTCGAGATTAAAGTCGAAACATTTCGAGATTAAAGTCGAAACATTTCGAGATTAACCTATTTAGTCTAAACATTTCGAGATTAAAGTCGAAACATTTCGAGATTAAAGTCGAAACATTTCGAGATTAAAGTCGAAACATTTCGAGATTAAAGTCGAAACATTTCGAGATTAAAGTCGAAACATTTCGAGATTAAAGTCGAAACATTTCGAGATTAAAGTCGAAACATTTCGAGATTAAAGTCGAAACATTTCGAGATTAAAGTCGAAACATTTCGAGATTAAAGTCGAAACATTTCAAGATTAAAGTCGAAACATTTCGAGAATAAAGTCGAAACATTTCGAGAATAAAGTCAAAACATTAGGATAATACAGTCTTCCATAGAAGTGTGTGCATTCATAACAGTGCACGTCCACTGGCTCAGTGTTTGTGTGTGTGTGTGTGTAAAGAAATGCACTTGTGAAGTCGAACTGCCATGGATCAACACAAAATAGTAGCCTTTTACTTTTATCTGGGCTTTCAACAAAATTCTACACAGGTGCTAATCTACCAACAAGAAATTGAGCGTCAGTGTCAGTTCTGGCAGGCCAGGTAGTCAAGCCGCTGCTTATGCTATTTGCTATCAACACTGTCCCGTCAGCTGATCTGCTCCAGCTGAGCTGTATTAGCTTGTCAACTCCCTTCGCTGCTCAATGGCCAAAGCTCAAACAAGGCGCCCTATTTAAAGCTCATTCACCTTGCTCATACATGCTTGCTGCTCGCTCTGCTGGCTCGCTTCTGCTGGCTCGCTGCTCGCTTCTGCTGCCCGCTTCTCGCTTCTGCTGGCTCGCTGCCCGCTTCTGCTGCTCGCTTCTGCTGCCCGCCACCTCCCCAGCTCCTCCTTATGCATAACGTGGCATTTGCTTATGTCATGTTGCCTGCTCTGTTCACAGGGGGATATTTTAGCTCTCAGTCTAACTGTGTGAGCGTTCCCTAATGCTGCTGCTGCTGTCCTCTGACTCTGCTATTTCATGGTGCTCATGAAAGGTCAGAGGACTCCCTGAACAGAGCCATACCGCCAAATTTCAATTCAGGAATATTAACCTGTTTGCAATCTATTCAATTAAATTCTAAATTATTTTGTCTGTGTGTTCTTGACTTAATGGACCTGACAGAATTACCATGGCGTTGCCTATAACGAGCGCACAGACTCCGCCGGAGTAGGTATCACAATCTGGTCCACACTTTATGTGGCAGTGTTTTTGAGGTGTTTTCGTGCTCATCTAGGCAACACTATCTGGGTCGAGAACACAACAGTAACCGTTCTGTCTCCCTCTTCACTGGATACATTTTAAGTGCATCATTCTGTATCCAATCATTTGGCCGGATCCCGTGATTTCCTCAGATTTAATAACCACTAATGGTGGTTGAGGAGAGATTCTCTGATATTGTAAAGCGCTTTAAATGTAGGCCTAGTAGACATATGAAAGCCTATATAAATGCCTCATTCATTCATTCATTCATTCATTCATTCATAAAGCTGGATATCTCCATCCAGTCTGAAAAGTGTTTTCCGGGTTGGTTTTCCTATAGGCTAAAGTATGGCAAGCCGTTTTAGCTTTTATTCATTTCCAGGAAATGAATTCTTGATATCAACAATTACATTCTTGATATCAACAATTGTATTTTCACTAGTAAAATGTCACCATAGGCTGCCTTTCAAAACCAATTGTTGATATCAAGAATTGATTTCTTACTAGTTGAAATTCCAATTTCACATATCAGAAATACAATTATTACTAGTAAAAACCTTTATTTTTGATATCAAGAATTCAATTGTTACTAGTTAAAATGTCTATTGTTGATATCAGCAAATGAATTGCTACTAGTAACAATGTTCATTTTTGATATCAATAATTAAATTTTTACTAGTGACAATTTTAATTTCTGATATCATGAATGTGATTGTTACTAGTAAGAAAGCCATTTTAGATATCTAAAATAATATTGATATCAGAAATACATTTTCAGATATCAAAAATGATAATTTTTACTAGTAACAATTGAATTGTTGATATCAAGAATAGACTCAACTAGTGACAATTTAGTAATTATTGATATCAGGAATTCACATTTTTACTAGTAACAATGTAATTATTGATATCAAAAATGATATTTCTACTAGTAAAAAATCAATTCTTGATATCAACAATTCATTTTGAATGTCAGCCTATGGTGACATTTCACTAGTGAAAATACAATTACAGATATCAGCAATTAAATTGTTGATATCAAGAATCCATATCCTAGAAGTGAATAAAAGCTAAAACAGCTTGCCATACTAAAGTCTATTCCGGCGCAGTATATTTTATAACGTCCTAATGGTAGCCTAATGCTGGTAGATTGGCATCGGTTGAATTTTCTTTTGTTGAAACAAAACACACACACTAACACACACTAACACACACAAACACAAACACATACACAGTGTGAAACTGTAATGATGCAGGGCAGGAAGCAGGATCCAAGTGCAGCAGTGTTTTTATTAAATAGACTTAAACTTTGTCAAATACTCAGACTATGGAACAGGACTCAGAAACAGAACAAACAACATTACACAGTCAAGAACCCACAAACACTGATACAAGACACAGGGTTTAAATACAGAGATTAACAAGCTAAACAAGATAACAAGGAGGCGTGGCTAATCAGAAACACCTGGGGAGCCTAATAAACAAGAACAACTACAAGGGACTACAAAACATGGTACAGGACAGGAAATGACAAAAGTCCACACAAGAGAAGGGGAACATAAGACAGGAATCATAACAGAAACACTCGCTATGCACCATTATGAACGCCTGTGTGTGCGGCAAACAATGGCAAGCACACACGCAACTTCTACGGAAGACTGTATTCTCGTAGACTACTCTCGAAATATTTCGACTTTAATCTCGAAATGCTAGATTATTAATTTTTTTTAGAGATTTTTTTTTTTTTACGTTGCGGTTCAGGGCTACCTTATAAATCAGAGCCAGTGTAACGAGATGTTTGTTCCCGAAGGAAGAGCATAGATGAATAATCGTTAGAGATGTGAAGTTCAGCCGAGAGTAGGAGAGACTGCAGTGAGAGGAGGAGTGATAAACCTGGGTCAGACACATCATGAGAGATCAAACACGGATATCGCGAGATTTACACTCGTGGGCTAATAAACTAAATGTAATTTAAGTTAGTGCTTTTATATAAAAAAATTAATATGATGAACAAGACACTTGAATTTAGGCTACTTGACGAATTTAATTCCATTCGAAAATCGGTTTATCAATCATTTTTGCTTTAATACCACAGACATGTTTTTATATATTTTTAGAAAAATGAAAACAATCCCATATCCCATAGAGAGATCGCACTGTCAAGACAGATTATGAATATTAACGATCACCTGTGATCGGTTCTGTGCAGATTTTGCTCATCTCAAGCCTTGTGTTTCCCAGACATGCGTGACTGCGGGTGCAACTGAGAGTTTTAGTTCACGTCATCTCGACACGTTTGGTGGATTACTTCCATAGCCAGCTCTCCAGCTATGAGTTCAAGGTTATAGTTTGGACCTTGCTATTTTTCTGATAATATAATTTTCTGAAATACCAGAATATTATTAACTTTACTTTAGCACTGCAATGATAAAGCAAACCTTCACATAATATGGGGCTTCTATAATTAATGTTAAATTAGAATTAAACTGATGGACGAGTGTCTGTGAGCCATTAAAAATACTGTAATAACCAGAGGCTCAGAGGCAGAGAAGAGCACACCAGAATAAGCAGAACAACACAGTTCTTTATTGTTAAAAACACAGCACAATCCTTCTATTTGTGCTTCTATCCAACACAAGCGGTGACAGTTGTTTTAAACCCTTGTTGGATTTGGAAGCAGAAGAAGGTCCTCGTTAGAAGAGAAAGTGCACTCATCAGTCAAGCCCTTAGAAAAGATCAATCCATCGGCGCAGTCGCTCTGGCCAACCTCGCACAATCCCGATCCAGAAGGTGTACGTCGAGTTGTTGTGTTACATAAAATAGTAAAATGGTTCCAACAGATTTTGCTGTGGTACTGAAATTGGTACCGAGAACCGTAAAATTTTAATGGTATTGCTACCAAATACTGGAATTTTTGTATCGTGACAATCCTACACCGATACTCTTTCAGCCTCCGCACCCCCGAGCAATTTCACAAACATTCCCTACATAGTTAACTTCAGGTGTGTCACCTGTGCACACTTATCACACTTATCAGAGAAATCACTTATATGCTCAAACAACAGTATAAACAACAGAATATATGAGGATTTACAATTAATCACCAGCGCTTCTGTGAACAGAGAAAAACAGAATAAATAATATTATAAAAGGAATAAAATAAATAGGCCTAAACGAAACTTATTACACTTAAATAATTAACAAATTGAAAAAGGAAAAAGGGGAAAAAAAACTATTGGCTACAAAACCGACTTAAAGGGTTATGAAACCCCCCTCTTTCAGCTCAAGCAATCTTTAGCTCACAATCTTTTTGAAAAATGCACCTTAAATGGGCGTGGGTGGCTGTGAGAAGAAGGGAGGGGAGTGGGTGTGGTGTGGCACGCGGGGGAGGGGGGAGGGGGGATAACTGTCATTGGCCAGTGGCCCATGCATATCAACTGTCACTAAAAATCAGAGGTAAAACGTGAGGAAATGCTAGATTTTTTATAGCTGGCAAAGTTAAAGTCTAATGAAATACACAGACATCTTATTTTTGTCCTTTCAAAAGTAACTGAATGCCCTGCCTATATTAGCCTACAGTAATCGTAATTCTATTTAAAACATATTAATGTACATGTACAATTATAATGTCATTATAAAATATATATTTGTTTATAAACACACTATAAATGCATATATTTGAAAATAATTCATTTTAAATGATTATAAAGATATACTGCTCTTGCCTGGGTGAATAGTACTCGCTGAGTTTTGTTTAAGTTTAGAGACGTGCTCCCGAAAAAAAGTTCACGGAGACGGAGAGGCAGAAAGCACACCCTGTTTATTTTCTTTATTTTATAAAGCACAATGTTTTGTTTCGATTGTAAGTGGACACATAAAAAAATAGACATTTAACAGTATATTTTTTCATATTTCTTAAATCTGTATGACCATAAATGACAGAGTATTTTAAGTCTATTTTGCTGCTATGTAAAAAAAAATCCAGCAAAACGCGCCGACGCGTTTGTCAACCCCAGAGGTTTAACAAAACTAAGGCAAGTAAAACGGTCAGGGTTACATTTTAGACACACACACACCTCTGAAGGTATAGAAAAGTCCTCGGGACTTGGTACTGGATCACTCGCAAGACGCAACTTGGATTGCTGAACAAGGCTGAAGTCCACCATTCTCCAGTTCTCGAAGCTCTCTCTCGCTACAAAAATGCGTGCTACACACACATAGTTTAGATGTGTCTGTGGTAGGGCTGGGTATCGTAACAAAATGTTCGATACCGATACCGATACCTTGACTTCGATACCGGTTCCTGAACGATACTTTTTTCGATACCAATTTAACAATATAACATTACCTAATTTTTATTTTTATTTTTTCAGTTTGTTGACTTTTTTTACACTCATATTTTGAGTATGTAAAAAAGCACCAATAAGTTTTCTGTTTCCTAATCATTTAACAACATGTATTCTTTACTTCAATGAGCTCATTGTTTCTGCCTTATTCATATTTCTTAAGTCTGTATGACCATAAATGACAGAGTATTTTACGACTGTTCACATCGGTTGATCTGAAAGTTGCTTTCTTCCACGTAAGCATTTATCCACCACACAGGAAGTTTCTTCGTTTTACCTACCAAGGCACATGTTGCGAATTCACAGTTCTCCCGTTTGGGCTCTCGTTAAGCCCAAGGAGTTTCTGTCTGTGTGTGGAGGTGGGCTTAGCACCCATGAGAATGTCGGGTCTGAGGATTTTGACATGCATAGACGATTGGCTCATTATAGCCGAATCGAAGGAGAAAGTGTGTGCTCACACAAAGACATCTCTCGGGTTCAGGGTGAATGTGAACGAGCAATTTTACACCCAGTCAGACTGTGATTTTCCTGGTCTTGGAGTTGAACTCAGTTTGCATGCGAACGCGTCTCTCTCAAGAGCGCGTTCTCTTTCTAATGAACTGTCTGTCGCAGTTCAGAGAGGGGGCGAATGTACAATATCGTACATGCCTCAGGCTGCAGGGTCTTATAGCTTCATCTATCCGGGTTTTGCCACTGGGACTCCTGAGAATGAGAGCGTTCATGAAATGGGTTTTGTCACTACATTTCAGCCCGATACGCGATCTTTGCCGCTCTGTAACTGTGACGCCCGCCTGGTCGGCAGCCTTGCGCCACTGGAAGAGCGCAGACTTTTACGCACAGGGAACCCCTCTGGGGACGGTTATGATGTGGAAAGTTGTGACGACAGACGCGTCCCTTACAGGCTGCGGTGCCACCCAGGGGGTCGGAATGGTGAACGGTTTGTAGCCGAGCAGACTACATTCAGCGCACATAAATTATTTAGAGCTTATGACCATATGGAAAGCTCTGAATCATTTTCTGCCTTATCTGCAGGGACATCGTGTACTCGTACTCTGCGACAATACCACAGCAGTGGCTTACATCAACCGTCAGCTCACAAGCTTTTGGTGTGGAGCAGACAGTTTTTTCTGTCGTTATGCGCGACTCATGTCCCAGACATTGTGAACAGAGGTGTGGACCTGCTATCGAGGGTGAACTCAATTTATGGAGATTGGCGCCTCTACCCTCAGATAGTGGGTATGATATGGATGAGATCCGGACAGGCAACCGTAGATCTATTCGCCTCGTACGAAAACTACCATTGTCCTATGTTCTTCTCGCTAAAGGACGTGGATGCACTGGCCCACCCATGCCCCAAAGTGCTGCTGTATGTTTTTGTCCCCTGTGCCTGGTAATTCGCACACTGGCCAGGGTGAGAGAACAGGGCCTGTCTCTCATTCTGATAGGACCCAGGTGGCCCAAAGTACCATGGCTGGCAGAGATAAACCCTGTGTTATATGCCCAGCCATGGCGCCTCCCCCTCCGCACAGACCTATTGTCCCAAGCGAACAGGGAGATTTATCACCCACACCCGGACAGGGTGGCTCTCTGGGCCTGGCCCGTGAGAGGATGAACCTAAACGCACTAGGGCATCCCCCACGTGTGGTTGCTACAATAAAGAACGCCAGGGCCGTTTCTACACGGTCCTTATACGGCTGCAAGTGGCAAGTGTTCGAAGGGTGGTGTGATGGGCGTCGTCTCACATCTTAACAGTGTGCAGTTCCTGATATTTTGTGTTTTTGTAAAGCCTGATATTTTGTAAAGCCTGCTCTGATTTAGTCAAGTCAAGTCAAGTCACCCGGGTTGCTTATTCATATAGTGCTTTTTACAATACAGATTGTTGTATGTTGGCTGACGCTGAGCAGAGACAGACGCGCTCACAGCTGTCATATATCACTACTACTCAGTGTTTTCAACCACATAAGGTTTATTTTAGGTTTCAGACATTTAAATACACAAGTATTAGCAACAATACAATTATAGTTAGTAAAATACACAGTGATGTCTAGGAAGCAGTAATAATAGCCTAATCGATTCGATTATAAATTGATGACGTTTAGATACACATTGTGTAGGTAACTATAAAATTTACTCTATTATTCTCTCACTTCACTGGCCACTTTCATGTATTTCGGGAGAAGTGGATGAATTGACGTGTTGTAGTCTAACGTTAAATCTGACAGATACAATTTTCTGAACTGCGGCGCCCATTGTGAGTTATAGATCAACTAACATGATTCATGATCATTATTAAGGTTTCTTAAATGACAAAACACATTCACTTACATCATGTATTTAAAAATAAAAAAATGTCCAGCCAAGGACTTACTGACATGTAACACAACCAATCACAGTTCGTTTTGTTCCGCGTCATGTTTAGTTTGAAAATGTAAAGTCCAAGTCTTTAATAAATTAATCATCCAAGAACGTTGTGCAAGTTTACTGCAACAATATGGCCGCAAACTTCACATACTTTTGAAATTCCAGCATTCAGTTGATCCTGATGAGCGCTCATTGCCACAGTTGTAAGCATGACGGTGTTCTTCTTCCACGAGGGGTTTCGTCGCTGCTTTTACGGTGATGCGCTCTAAAATTACGCTCACCTTGTGCAGGACATGCAATAAGTCAGGAGAGGTGTCGTATTTGGCCAGAGAAAGCATGGTCACAGAAACATGTGGTCATATTTCTGCAAAAGAATTGCTGAAATTTAAAGCTGGTTTGTATATATATGAATACAGACTACTTTGCTGTTATTAGGCCTACTGTAGCCTAATTGTTATTTAGTGTGGGGTTTTTTGTGTTAAATGATTGTAGTTGGGTTAGGTGGCTTAGGTTTTATTGTGAATTTGTGATTTTATTTAGGCTACTTATACAATTAAGTATAGGCTACTTTAAAATTGTAATATATTTTTCAATTTTTTTTTTACCGTTTACCGGTACCGTTGTAAAAGTATCGATTTGGCACCATTATCGGAAAAAACCCAAACGATACCCAACCTTGAGAATAATGGTACATTCAGTGTAACTGATGTAACTGATAAAGTGCAGTGCATGAGGTGTGTGTATCGTTTGTTGGCTTGGCATTTGTTATTAATTCTAAATTTTCATCATTATCATTTGTTTATCCCTCTGAACTATCATGATATTAATCTCAGTGCCTCATTGTCATGGCCAGGTCATGCTGAGCATCTGATTGTCTTCACCGACACAAAGATACCAGTGCTGAGCTGTTTCCAGTGGAAGTTTATCTGCAGTAATGTCAGAGGAGCGAGGAAAGGACTCTCTCTCTAAGATGAGTCTCTCAGAGAAACAGAGGTAAGACAGCGACTGTTTTCACAGATTAATTTTAAACACTACTGGAGTTTCAGGTTTGTCCTGTACAGAACAAGGTCTGATCAACAAGGAGTGTTTTCTCTCACCATTTCCATGCCAAATGCTGTGCAAAACAATTGAGAACTTCCTATAAATGTTTTTAGATTGTCACAGGTTAAAAATGAATTTAAACTGGTTTCATATTTAATTTACAGGAACATTTAGCACAGTTAAATGTTTAATGTACCATACATGTAAAGTCCTCCTGTAACAACCCAGATTAAAGTGTATTGCATTACGGTTTAAAGGTGCACATTTAATGGATAGTAAATGTAAATCATGTGGAAATTTCAGTTAGAACAAGTCAAATATACATGTCACACAGGGCTTTATAGACAATGTCACAGTTAATAACTAACTTACATACAGAACTTCTACCATGACTGTAGATGTTTTGGGACTGTGATACTGTGATCAAGGTCAAGGTCAAAGTTTATTTCTATAGCACCTTTTAACAACACAAATGTTGACCAAAGTGCTTCACAGATACATCAAAAGTGCACATACAGTTAAGTAGAGCATGTGTATGTATATATATATATATATTTCAAACCACGTAGACCTAAAAAATAAATAAATAGAATGTTTAAAATAAGTACAAATTTTAAACCTAGCGACCTCACAAGAACTGCAACCCCGTAGTATTTCATAGATGCAAAAAGCATTTTTTAAACGTTTTTTTTTTTCAATTTAATAAGCTTGAGAACAAAGGTAGGTTTTAATTGATGCTTTAAAAACATTTAAAGTAGGTGTCACGATTAGCCACGGGCTTCCTGGATTAACTTGCACTACATTTCCCATCATGCACCTCCCTGGACTGATTACACCAAACACCATACACTGCGCTGATTACACACACCTGCATCTCATTCACACACATATATAAACCGCTTCCACGCACCACACCAGTGCGAAGTCTTGACTTTCCTGGATATCATTTCTGAGCGTTATTTTCCTGAGTTTGATTCCTGTGTTTGACCTTTGAATTGTTTATCGTTGCTGACCCTTCTCTGCCTGCCCTGACCCTGGACTGTTTACTGGACTCTGATTCTCTCTGCCTGCCTCGACCCTTTGCTTGTCTACCTGGTTTGTCTCCGCCTTGCCTTCTCTGTTCTGTTTGCCACTGTTTGACCCTGCCTGTCTTGACCATTCTAATAAATGCTGCGAATGGCTCCCCTTGAGTCTTCCGATTTGTTACAGAAGACTTCGCCACACCTAGATCCAGCAGCGATGCTAATCATGGATACAGATATACATATCCTGCGTCTCCGTCAGGGGAATCGGTCGATTGAGAAGTATGTCGAAGAGTTTGTTGAACTGACACATCTCACCTCAATGACCACTGAATGCCTCATGATCTTTTTTCGGGGAGGATTATCTGAACCGCTCAGTTCATTCATGCCCTTGCATGATCCTCACTGGACTTTAGAGCACTACATTGACCTGGCCCCAGTGTTGTCACATTGGGCAGAAACCTTTTATCCCCATATTTCAAGTTATAGTTTTTCCATGAATATTAAATGCTATTTTCACCAGTAATCACAGTAATAAAGGAATGGTTTAAAGTTTAAACAGCAAAAAACTTTGAGCTACTAGAACATTACACACCGATAAAGTGGTAACAGTGGAATCACTGTTTTACTCCAAAAAAGCCAGGAATAAAAACATTCTTACTTTGGCAATTGTGGCTTTATTTGAGAAATTGCTAAAGTGCAATGAACAACGTGCCCAAAATATAAGCTATTGAGGAACACATACTTATGATCTACAACTTGCACTTCAACTTGTCTGCCAGTCCAACAACAAGATGCATATTATTTGTAAACACAAACCTCATACAACCCTGTCTATCTTTAACTTGTGCAAACTGCAAAGTTGCAAACATTCTGAAACAAAATAATAAAATAAATAAATAATACTGAGGTGCATTGAACATAGGTTGTTAGGAATGTATACTTGAATATAAAGTATGAAACAAACATGAACACTTGAAGACACTTGAAGTGTGTTGAACATAAAAATGAATAAGACAATCACTGAATACTGTAAACACACAACACTTAAAGCCCTGTTTTAAGATCTTTTCTGATGAAATAGAACGGTTAAGATTGAAATTTGGACAAATGCTGTTGTCCCGAGAATTGTAGGTTTGTGTGTTAGCACACCCACCTACACAATGGTTGTCTATGTGCAATGGAACAATCATTCATAAAACGCATTAAACTTTAGTTTACAAAGACGTGAAACTCACCGAGTGGTCAGGGGTGTTCACTGATACGCTCACACAAAAATCGCTGCAAAAGATGCTTTCCAACAGGTTTTATCGTAGTTTTTGTCAGACTCCATTGACTTGACTTGTTACAAAAACTACGATAAAACCTGTGTTGTTGCTGTGTGAAATCTGGTGCGCGCGTGGCAGCCGGGTGCTGGGCGTACCCAAAACAAGCATTGAAAACGCAGCATTGCTGATACTTTTATTTTTAGCTCAATACAGACAGATTTCACGCAAAACAGGCAGAAATGACATGCATTGTGAACGTCAGACTTATAATCATTTTCGTTCCGTCTCGTCAACGAAAACTCGAAAACGTCTCGTCATGTTTTAGTCACCTTAGAGCCATTTTTAGGTAGTCATCGTCGCGTTATCGTCATAAAAAAAAAAGTGCGTCAACGAAATCATTTTGTTATCATCACTAACGAAAACATCATTGCCTGGCCCTTTTATTGAGCGGCTCATCGTTTACTGTGGGTGTGGTAGAGGAAGAGCTCTGTGGAAGAGCTCCTGAGAATCTTCGCGTCACGCCAGCCATCGGGTCTGCCTTCGTATCGGTCTATGGGCGTTCAGGGCTGATGTCCAGATTGGCAGATCCTCCGCTAAGGTCCGCACGATCTGCAAGGATCCCAGTCTTGCCAGAGTCTCGTCCCGCCGAGACCGTACAGCCAGAGTCTCGTCCCGCCGAGCCTATGATTCACGTCACGCCTGACCAGCCTGATCTTCACGTCACGCCTGACCAGCCTGATCTTCACGTTATGCCTGATCTTCACATCATGCCTGTTCAGCCTAATGTTCACGTCATGCTTGATCTTCACGTCAGTCCTGCCGAGCCTCAGCTGCTTCACGTCAGTCCTGCCGAGCCTCAGCTGCTTCACGTCAGTCCTGCCGAGCCTGAGCTGCTTCACGTCAGTTCAGCTGAGCCTACGCATCACGTCAGGCCACCGACCCAGAGACTGTTCACGTCCCGTCTGCCGACCCAGAGACTGTTCACGTCCCGTCTGCCGACCCAGAGACTGTTCACGTCCCGTCTGCCGACCCAGAGACTGTTCACGTCCCGTCTGCCGACCCAGAGACTGTTCACGTCCCGTCTGCCGACCCAGAGACTGTTCACGTCACGTCTGCCGACCCAGAGACTGTTCACGTCACGTCTGCCGACCCAGAGACTGTTCACGTCACGTCTGCCGACCCAGAGACTGTTCACGTCACGTCTGCCGACCCAGAGACTGTTCACGTCACGTCTGCCGAGCCAGTGTCTCCGGACAAGATGGCCGCCGCCGAGCCAGTGTCTCCGGACAAGATGGCCGCCGCCGAGCCAGTGTCTTCGGACAAGATGGCCGCCGCCGAGCCAGTGTCTCCGGACAAGATGGCCGCCGCCGAGCCAGTGTCTCCGGACAAGATGGCCGCAGCCGAGCCAGTGTCTCCAGACAAGATGGCCGCCGTCGAGCCAGTGTCTCCGGACAAGATGGCCGCCGCCGAGCCAGTGTCTCCGGACAAGATGGCCGCCGCCGAGCCAGTGTCTCCAGACAAGATGGCCACCCCGGTGTCTGTTCCGCCCTGGTCGTCTGCACAGCCGGCTCCGCCCTGGTCGTCTGCACAGCCGGCTCCGCCCTGGTCGTGTGCACAGCCAGCTCCGCCCACGCTCCGCGACGGGACCATTGCATGCCCTGGTCCTGTTCCCCTGCATGGACCTGGCCCTTTTTTATGTTTTTTTAGCGTCTGGAAGCCGCTCTTAAAGGGGGGGCTCTGTCAAGATTAGCCACAGGCTTCCTGGATTAACTTGCACTACATTTCCCATCATGCACCTCCCTGGACTGATTACACCAAACACCATACACTGCGCTGATTACACACACCTGCATCTCATTCACACACATATATAAACCACTTCCATGCACCACACCAGTGCGAAGTCTTGACTTTCCTGAATATCATTTCTGAGCGTTATTTTCCTGAGTTTGATTCCTGTGATTCCTTGAATTGTTTATTGTTGCTGACCCTTCTCTGCCTGCCCTGACCCTGGACTTTTTACTGGACTCTGATTCTCTCTGCCTGCCTCGACCCTTTGCTTGTCTACCTGGTTTGTCTCAGCCTTGCCTTCTCTGTTCTGTTTGCCACTGTTTGACCCTGCCTGTCTTGACCATTCTAATAAATGCTGCAAATGGATCCCCTTGAGTCTGCCGATTCGTTACAGTAGGAGAAGCTCTGATCTATAAAGGTAGTGTATTCCAAAGTTTTGGAGTATAGACTGAAAAGGACCTATCTCCTTTTGTTTTCAAACGTGATTTCGGGATATTTAATAATAGCAGAGATGACGATCTAAGTGATCTCTGAGGAGAATAAGAACTTAAAAGTTCTGATATATAAATAGGGGCCATTCCGTGAAGAGCTTTAAACACGTAAGTTAAAACCTTGAAATCAACTCTTTGTTTCACAGGAAGCCAATGGCGAGAGGCCTGGATAGGTGAAATATGTTCCCTCTTTTTTTTTTGTCCCAGTCAAGAATCGTGCTGCAGCATTTTGGACAATCTGTAATCGCAAAAGTGATGACTGACTAATTCCAGCATACAGGGCATTACAGTAATCAACTCTTGTGGAAATAAAAGCATGTATTACAGTCTCCAAATCTTTAAAAGTCAGAAGGTGTTTAACTTACAAAGACGCTTTAGTTGAAAAAAGCTGGCCCTAACCACAGGATTAATCTGTTTGTCAAACTTCATGTCACAATCAAAAATGACCCCCAGATTTTTTGACATAAGAGTGATTATTTGACTGCAAATTCTCCAAGAAAGCACGGTATTTATTCATTTGGGGTTTAGAGCCAAACAGGATAGGTCTTATTATCTTTCAATTGAAGAAGTGCTGTGATACAGTGACTGTGATATGATTCAAATCACACTAAAAATTAATATTGAAAGAAAAATAGCTAGAAACAGTGGCGTGCACAGACCTCCACTAGGAGAGGGGCAAATCTAAATCTGTATTTGTTAAAGATTTTTTTAAATCAACATAAATGATGAGTAGATACACCATCAATCCTTCTACCAGAATGTGTTTTTCTCTTACCCTGGTTCACTATGGTAATCCTTTTAAAAGTGTTTATATTTTAGACGGGATGGTTTTCATGGGGAAATTGCGTACATGTGTCACTCGTCCATGTGTGTCTCGTCATATCCGTAAGAAAAGTCTGAGACGCGTAGATCGCTCATGCTCATTGCATTAAAACTGAGCAGCTCATCTTTTACTGTGGGTGTCGTGGAGGAGGAACACGTCACTCCCGCAGTTGCCTTCACTCCAGAGCCTCTTCACAATATGGCCGCCACACCTGAGTCTCCAGCCGTCATGGATATATTACGCTAGAGTTTTCAGCCGTCATGGATGCACCCTGTAACAATGTTCAAGATTCAGGGAAGGAAGAGGACAGGGTCGGCTTGTGGAGACTGCGGGTCTTTATTGAAAACAAAAATAAACTGAACAAACTCAAGGTCGCGCACACAGCGCTATGTAATTGTACTCAATTCACTAGTATCAGCTGTCACTCAAATCGTTCCTTGCGCACTCCGCTCTCGACATTCTTTTTAGTGATGGCAATTTCAAAACACTGCTTCATGAAGCTTCGAAGCCTTTACAAATCGTTTGTTCCGAATCAATGGTTCGGAGCGTGTATCAAACTGCCAGAGTCACGTGATTTCAGTAAACGAGGCTTCATTACGTCAGAACTGTTTCGAAACGTTTTGGAACCCCGCTGGGGGCGATGATCTCTGTCAACCCATGATCATGAGGAGGCACTGAGAACCTCTGAACAAGTGTCTGTGGGTTTTACCTGATCTCTGATCAGTTTTATACATTTGTAGACTATTTAACCCTCTGGGGTCGGCTATAGCACCGGCGCGACGAGCTCACTGTTGTCCTTAGTGCAAAAGAGACTTAAATTATTCAGTTGATTTTGATCTTACATATAAGTGTTGTACATCATTAGATCCTGTTAAGTGTCTATTTTTTTGTGGATACTCACAATAAAAACAAAGTGTTATGCTTTTTGTCAAATAAAGAAAAATAAACATGATGCAAATTTTGCATTCTCTCTGTCAGTGAAGTTCATTCTGAAACGCGTCCAAAAATGAACTGTAACTAAGTAAATACTTGTCACACAGGCACGAAAGATTTTTCGTTATGAAGCTGAAATTCTCTTCTTTTTAATGAAGTAATTTATATAAAAAAAACAAATATTCTCACTTTATGTAATCTGTATGAAAAGAGAGAGATGTCAGTCTTTTTCCTTTTAGCTAATTATAGCGTATGACGTGTTAATGTACCACGCCCACTGAGAGCACGCGCTATTCAAATGCAAATGTTGAGGCAAGCCACGCAAACGCCCACATCAGCTGGATAAAACATGGTGGTCTCGGTGGGACGAGACTCTGGAAGGGCGGTCTCGGTGGGACGAGACTCTGGAAGGGCGGTATCGGTGGGACGAGACTCTGGAAGGGCGGTCTCGGTGGGATGAGACTCTGGAAGGGCGGTCTCGGTGGGATGAGACTCTGGAAGGGCGGTATCGACGAGACTCTGGAAGGGCGGTCTCGGTGGGATGAGACTCTGGACGGGCGGTCTCGGCGGGACGAGACTCTGGAAGGGCGGTCTCGGTGGGACGAGACTCTGGAAGGGCGGTATCGGTGGGACGAGACTCTGGAAGGGCGGTATCGGTGGGACGAGACTCTGGAAGGGCGGTCTCGGTGGGATGAGACTCTGGACGGGCGGTCTCGGCGGGACGAGACTCTGGAAGGGCGGTCTCAGTGGGACGAGACTCTGGAAGGGCGGTATCGGTGGGACGAGACTCTGGAAGGGCGGTATCGGTGGGACGAGACTCTGGAAGGGCGGTCTCGGTGGGATGAGACTCTGGAAGGGCGGTATCGACGAGACTCTGGAAGGGCGGTCTCGGTGGGATGAGACTCTGGACGGGCGGTCTCGGCGGGACGAGACTCTGGAAGGGCGGTATCGGCGAGACGAGACTCTGGAAGGGCGGTCTCGGTGGGATGAGACTCTGGACGGGTGGTCTCGGTGGGATGAGACTCTGGACGGGCGGTCTCGGCGGGACGAGACTCTGGAAGGGCGGTATCGGCGAGACGAGACTCTGGAAGGGCGGTCTCGGTGGGATGAGACTCTGGACGGGTGGTCTCGGTGGGATGAGACTCTGGACGGGCGGTCTCGGCGGGACGAGACTCTGGAAGGGCGGTCTCAGTGGGACGAGACTCTGGAAGGGCGGTATCGGTGGGACGAGACTCTGGAAGGGCGGTATCGGTGGGACGAGACTCTGGACGGGCGGTCTCGGCGGGACGAGACTCTGGAAGGGCGGTATCGGCGAGACGAGACTCTGGAAGGGCGGTCTCAGTGGGACGAGACTCTGGAAGGCCGGTATCGGTGGGACAAAACACTGGTTTGGCAGGCATGATGTGAAGATCAGGCTGGTCAGGCATGACGTGAGGCATGATGTGTTCCGGATCGAGGCACGACGGTCTCCAGACACCGGATGATGGTCCAGTTCAGTCCGGTGGTGTCTGGGAGGTCGATTTGATGGTTAAATGTGGCCCCAATCCAGAACAAGGTGCACAGGCTCTCATCAAGGCAAGGCTGCAAAAATCCAGGGTAAAAGTAATGAAGTTTTGGCTTTCCTGAGCCAGGACAATCATTCTGACCCTATCGTCCATTTTGGCCGGTCCGTTCTTCTATCATGGTTAGTTGCAGGAAGTCAGATGGAGGCGAGGCTATAATTCCAAACACAAATGCTGGGAAGTGTAGTGCCGTTGAGGTGACAGAGCTGGTGACCGTGACACCGCTGTAAATATGTACGTAAATATTCCATAATTTCCTGTTTAAAAGTAGTTCTCTGCGGTTTTTCAAGTATGGATATGCTTGAAAAAGCATTCAGTTGCGTTTTAAACGCTGGGACAAATCTGTGGCAAAACTCAAGTGTTTTCCACACACCATTCAGATCAGAAAGAAGACCGAAATCACTAGTTAGAGGCACGAAACATCTTTTAGTGTAAGATAAGTGCCTATTACCAAGACAATCCAATCTGAAGGTAATTAATACAGCATTCGAACGGACATAACTGTTTACACGTCTGAGTTCGCAGATGCCGACGCTTTCATTCACCTCCATCCTCCCCACCACCACCAAAAAAATCTGTCTGTCAGATAGGAGGAAAAACAGGATAGCGTGGCTCCTGAGATATCAATCTCTGAGAGGCCCATGAGTAAGAATTTATGACAGACAGTATCAAAATCTGAGCTGAGGTTGAGTGATAAAAGTATGGAGAGGTTGCCTGAGTCCCTAAAGATTAAGAGGTCATTGATAACCCTTACTAATGCAGTTTAAGTACTGTGATGTGGGCGAAAACCAGACTGAAATATATTAAAACAATCGGTGAGAGATATAAATGACTGCAATTGAGTGGCAACAACATTTTGCATGATTTTTTAAACATTCTGTAGATTGGAGATTGGGTGATAATTAGCTAAGTCAGTTGGGTCCAGATATGTTTTTTTAAGGATAGGAGTCACCGCAGTCGCCTTTAGTGAAACTGGAACAGAGGTAGATATAAGGGACATATTTACAAGATGTGAGATAGAAGCAGCAATGACAGAGGTACTGTGTTTCAGAAGGATTGTTGGTGCGAGATCAAACCGGCATGAAGAAGACTTGGATTTCTGTATCATTTCAGAATTTCATCAGAGTAATCAGATTCTTGTTGATGCTTGTTTACTAGGGCTTGGACAATACACCTATCTCCCGATTCAATACTTGTGTGCCGATATGATATGTATTGTGATTTTTTAAAATTTTTTTTAAGAATTGCAATTCTACAAGTATTGCTAGTATTCTATATTGCAATTTTTTATAACACTAGACCATTTGGAAAAGTTAAATCATACACTTATACAGACTTTACATGATGTATAAGATGAGTCATATTTACAAAAACAGTTCATCACATCTTTCTGACTTTTATTTCAGAAGCATCATACACTACTACATTCTCTTTAATAAATTATTCAATAACAAATACATTTTTTAACAGTCACTTGTCACCACTTAGTGGCGAAACCATGTGGGCTAATCGATAAATGGGTAACACTTTACAATACGGGTGCACTAATATGCATTAATTCATGTTTAACTAATGCACAGATAATCATGTGTTAATGTATGACTCATGAAGAACTAAACCATTAATTAATGATTGCTGCATCAGCAACTAATAAAGAGTTTATATGATTAATAGATTAAGTAATACATGAATTGTTATTAATTCAATGGGTCATTCTGTATTAATTCCTTAATAACATATTTTATTAACTAATAGTGTAAATTAATGTGTTAATTACCACAATTAGTCAAAGCTATGCACATCAACTTCCAGTTGTCTGCTTTAATTAATCATTAGCTAATGATTTGCAAAGGTATCATTATGTTATGACTTTACTTGTTGAGGCACATGACTATTAACTAATTGTTAAGTTATATGTAATTTGGTTTTGACATCCAAACTATGGATTTCAATTTTCCGCCTTCTACAACCGGGATTCACTGAGTCGGATGAACCGCCGCATCCAACAGTTCATGGCACAGGAGTGTGTCAGGTTAAGCTTGAGCTCTGGGTTTTATAGGAAGAACACTGAGAATATGCGGCCGGGCTCTGCTATTTCATAACACTGTGTCTAGACCGGACAAAGAAACTAGAACCCATTATAATCAGTGATACAACAGTGGATGCGACACAATGCTCCACGACACAACAAAACCCCAACAGTAAACTGATGCCTCACTCTATTTCTGACGTACTCCGAGCTCTTGCACTACTTCTGTTATGAAGGACAAATGGACTTGCAATGGTCTGTCATGTCCAGTGTAGACAGCTGTAATGGTCTCGTCCAGCTTAAACACGGTGTAACAGCGTCAGTATTTCAGATTCTGGTTTGCTGATATTTGTGTGCGGCCCAACTTACCCATCCTTCAAACACTCTCTGACATTACACTCTGGCATGTGCAACTGCCCCACAAACCTTTAGTGGGGATGACAAAACCCATAACCATAACGACATATTACTTAACAATTAGTTAATAGTCATGTGCCCCAACAAGTAAAGTCATAACATAATGACACCTTTGCAATGCTTTAAAGCTGCAGTCGGCAAGTCTGGCAGATTGAGTGGACTTAGGCAAAATCTTGAATGTTTACAACTCTCACGCCCCTCCGCCACTATCAACGGATACCCTCCCACCGAGTTCGTGCTCGTCAGTGCGTGTGCACCAGATTTTTAGTGAACGCGCCCGTCTCATCAGCATCCATCAACACCATGGAGTATTTGAGGTATGCTGTCCTGGCTAATCTACCGATAGATTGCAATTGCTAACATAATTTATACTCTAAACGAGCTTACTTGATTTGTTAGTGTTTTGAAAGCGAGATACATCCGCCATCACTCTTCGTTACTGCGCGAACTTCAGGCGTGTGCATGTGATTGTAACGTGCGTGAGGGGTGGTGTGTGCCCGATCTGTGATTGACAGTCAGATCTCACACCCCCCTGCGCTGATTGGACCCGATGATCCGGGAGCGGTGGATTTTTGCAAAACAAATAACACGCTCCAGGTGGAGTTAGAAACTCGGGTTTTTTTCTAAAACGACTTTATTTATGTTGTTCTGTCAGATTATAGTGTTGATTTCACTGAATATGATCAAAAAAATGTTGCCGACGGCAGCTTTAATTAATCCTTAGCTAATGATTAATTAAAGCAGACTACTGGACTAATTGTGGCAATTAACACATTCATTTACACTATTAGTTAATAAAATATGTTATTAAGGAATTAATACATGATGACACGTTTTAATTAATAGCATTCATTTATTACTTAATCTATTAATCATATAGACTCTTTATTAGTTGCTGATGCAGTAATAATTAATTAATGGTTTAGTTCTTCATGAGTCATACATTAACACATGATTATCTGTGCATTAGTTAAACATGAATTAATGCAGTTTTGAATATTGCGAGATGATTTTGTCAAAGTTTAATTGACGGACGAATTGAAGATCGCGTGGGTGTTTGAATCGAAATGACAGTCTTTTAAAGATAAATCGTTCAGCTCTATTGTCTTATCTCTCTATCAGCATAGAGCGAGGGCTTTCAGTGCGCTCAGTCTCACGTCGCTTCCATGCTTGAGGGATACTATTACGACACACTCATAACGACACATTTCATCCTCTGTTGGGACGAAAGTGGCCAACTTCTGTCACCCTCTTCTCCAAGCAAGGACAAAAATAAAGCATTTGAATTTGAATTAATATCGATTCTGGAATAAAAAAAAAACGATTTTAGAATCGTAAAAAAAAAAAATCACGATAGCTAGGTGAATCGATTTTGTTCTCCCAGCCCTATTGTTTACGATGTTAAATATTGATTTAGGACTGTTGTTTGCACTATTAATGATTTTAGAAATATAGGAAGAGTGAGCTGTGTTCAATGCTGTTTTATAATGTTTAACATGGTCCAAAAACACATGAAAATGTACAGTTAGACCGGTTTTCCTAAAGAGGCGTTCAAGTTGTCTACGTCTTGCTTTTATAGCCGTTAGCTGCATTAAACCACGGCGAGGAGTGGGACAGGGGAACAGACCTAGTCCTAATCGGAGCATGTTCATCTAAAACGTCAGTGATAGCAGAGTGGTACAAATCAAATATCTTAGATGGACAGGTGAAATCAAAAACATCAGAAATAGCAGACAAAGCAATTGATGCAGCAAACATATTAACATTAATAAAACTGATCTTACGATAAGAGATGGTTATATTGTCAATACATTTAGTTGGACAAAGTAATGTCAAATCAAAAGTAATAAGCTTATGATCAGAGATAGGAGTAACCAGACCACTGATGGAGATGTCATTCAAACCAGATGTACAAACTAAGTCAAGTGTGTGGCCATCAGCATGAGTTGGGAAATTAACATTCTGAGAAAGCTCTAAGCAGTCCAGAACAGTCTTTCATTGAGTACTATTAGAACAGGGAGTGTCGGTGTGGATGTTAAAATCACAGCGCAAGATGACCTTGGATGGTGAAGCACAAGCTAGTGTTAGCAGTTCACTAGCTTGGAGAAAAAATAGTCTTGCTGTTTGGGTGGTCTATAAATTAGGATGATTGTTAGGGGACAGTTTGAGGAAACCTTCAAGACCATATATTCAAAAGTCGTAGTATTATGAGTCCAGTTGAGCAAGTGTTATGGAGTTGTGATCGATGACCACAAGGCCACCCCCTTTACCAGATAAACTTTGACAACTGATTTTTAAACCTAGTGATTTTATAATGTCTAGCCTAATTATAAATTCAAAAGCAAACCGAGTTGGAGAGTGGAAATGGCTGATATGAGCCAATAAGCGCTCTTCTGCCGCCATGTACTGTTTATATTGTAACTCTTTGTATGTATATAACTCTTTCAGTTTTACAAATGGGGGCCATCTTTGAAGGATTAATAAATAATGTTTTTTGTTATCATATTCAAAATAACATTTGAAGTGCTGGAATGTCTAATTGCAAACACTGTGTTTCTTATTCAAATATTCCCACTATCTTCAAGTCTGAATTGCAATCAATAAAACTGGTTAATTGTCAAATTAGGTAATTGTGACAATTGCATTAAAATATAAACACCGCATTTACTTTGGTTTAATGTCAATGAAGGGGTACTTGAGCCTTATTGATGGTGTTGTGGGGGTACTTGAGGCTAAAAAGTTTGGGACACTGGTTTAGATTATTTAATTTGTAAGTACTAAATAAGCTATATCATAGATTATGTATGTATGTGTATATATATATAAAATCAACCCGCTATGCTGGGTAAAATTAGCCCAACCTGCATGTGTTCTATCCTATATTTACTCAGCCATTGGGCTAAAAACAACCCAAAATATACACATGCATGTGAAAGGGGAATGTATTTGTGTGAGAGAGTAGAAATATATGTATGTGAAAAGGAAAATGTATGTATGTGAGAGAGTAGAAATATACTTTGTATATATGAATTTAAGTGTGTGAGAATAGAAATACCGTAGATGTATGTGAAAGGAGAATGTAAGTGTGTGAGAGTGACTGAATTAATTCACTTAAGGCTTGTACGGCCCCTCATAATATATATAGGTTTACACAAATAAATTCTTGGTCAGAATTTAATTAAATCTGTTGTGTTAAACTGGGCTTAAATAAACATGAAACCTGCAGTATTTCATGTAGTAAATTGTTTTATATTTCTGCTCTTTGTGTCATTAGTGAAAGATCAGGCTCACATGTGTCCAGCTCTGAGTCTGTGACGAGTGACTGCTCAAAAGATGAAGAACCAAACTTCAGTGAGAGAAAACCATCAACTAACAAAAGGTATTTCATGTGTTTCTTATTGTTGGTCACACATAGACTGTTAGCGAATATTTCAGCAAATATTTATCATAAAACATTGGTGAAAAAATATTTCCAATTTACAAACAGCAGTGCTATAAAACCCCAAAGGGAGCATCAGCAAAAGGATTGAAATCTTGAATTGAATTATAATTACATTTTTTGTAATATGTATTAATTGGAGTCTGCTTACATAACTACTGCACAACATATTAAAATACATATTGTCAATGCAGAATTCACTATATGTTTATACTTAAATAGATCCTATACTTTAACTGCGAAAACTTTAATTAAACTAATGTTTTCTTGTTCTCTGCTAAAAATAATAATACAATTTTGCCTGAAAATGCAGTATTTTATTTTATTGGCTAACAGGCTTCAGTGTGAGACATTAGACTCAGACGGTCAGACTCACAGGAACAACAATAATTTCAATGACAATCTCCTAGGCATCTTCCAGGTAGGAAAACACATTTTCATGCATGTTTATATTTATAAAAAACAAATAGTTTACTGAACTTTTTTTTTCAAAAATAATAGAATAGAACCCATAAAATAATAATCAAAATATAAAAAGACGAGTGTTGTTTTTGTACTTTTTGTGCAGCGGATTGATATGTTTGGTTTTTAACTGGTTTCTTTTAGAAAATATATTTTTAATTACTGAAATAAATATTCTGACGAATGGGGATCGCTTCAGAGAGCCTATTTACTTCGAGTGAAACTAAACGAGCCAATGCACATTGGCATGCGATAATTTCACCAGCTGCTGTGCATCACGGCGCGAGCATATAATAAGCAGCAGGTGCGTTCGCATCCTTGTCTTTCGCTTCTGAGCCAGACGGTGAATGCTGTTCCTGCTCTGCAATCTTATCTGAGAGTGTTTTAACTTCAAAAGACGAGTCTGCTTCTTCCGGAGAATGCCTCTTCAAGCTGGTGTTGGTGTTACAGCGCAGACAGCACTGGCCGCAATCTCACAAAGAGCAAAACAGCTGTTTTCACAGCTCAGAATGCTCACAGAGTGCTCACATCAGGCTTGCACTATCGTCCTGTTTGTGTAGCCGCGGTCATCCCTGTGTGCTTCAGCACCAGAGAGAGCAGTTTCCTGAAAGAGCATACACTGTTTGACTGCGTCTTTTTCAAGATGTCATTCAAACCGTGTGTTTCTGGATGCGGTCGTTTCCTGTCCTCGTGATGGCCACGATCACTGTTTCACATGCCTGGGCTTAAGCATGTTGAGACTTCATTTGTGGGTGGTTCATGTTCTCTCACAAGAGCATGACTACGTCGGCACATTGTTCGTCTCCCCTTTCTCATAAAGGCTTGAGCCGCTCAGCGTGCCGTGTGCCGTCGAGCTGCCGGCTGACAGCGCGGGTTGTCACGGCAACCCAGCGCACGTCGTTCGGCGCTCTAGATGCGCGGTCGAGACTCAAGTGCCTCAAACGAGGTGGAGTCGCTTTGCCTATTCCCCTATCTAGTTCCTCTTCTGGTGGCCACCAGAAAAGGGCTACTTTGGCTAATAGCACTGGTGATCTGAGGATTACAGTGAGCGTTCCCTGACGAGACCACCTCCTCGGGCGCCTCACTCCTCTAGCGCATCGCAAACATGCTGAGACTGTGTTCATGGGTGGTTTATGCTCTCTTATGAGAGCATAGAATAGAATAGAATAGAATAGAAAAACTTGATTGATCCCCGAGGGGAAATTGCAGAAATTTCCCCTCGGAAAGCATAACCACGTCGGCAGGTTCTTCGTCTGGCCTTTCTCACGAGGGCTTGAGCGCTCAGCGTGCCGTGTGCCATCGAGGTTGATGTCCACGTTCACTGTCTCACATGCCTGGCAGCTTTCGGATGGGATTACTGGTCCTTCTCATGAGGGACCAAGCATTTCATTCGGGGCTCCAGGGGAGGATCAGATGTCGATCGCTGCATCGGAGAGAGGACATGCCAAAATCTGCAGAATTTTTTTCCTCTCTCACTACCCTTGGTGGTGAGGTGGCTTTGCTAATGGCAGACTGCCTCTTCCCTGCATGTAACGGCCTGTGGAGGGCCTAAACACGCAATGCATGAGGGTAGTTCTGAGTCGGGGTTCACCTGTGCATAGTGACTGACCGTGGTTTAAGTTGCAGTGCTGGCCCTCGGTCAGACGATGTCCATGCTGGTGGTCCAGAAGCGCCCCTGGGCTAAACCTTGAAGAGGTGCGAGACATTGCCAAAGCTCGCTTTCTCGATGCTCCCATCTCACGAGGTGGCCTTTTTCGGCAACACTGTTGGAGACTGTGCCCAGCGGTTCTTCACAGTTTAGAAGCAGGCTGAGGTAACCAAAGAGCTTGTGATACCAGAGTCACTCGTGGGCTACCCCTCAGTCTGTTTGTCGCCAAGGGTGTCAGTCCCCTGTGAAAAAAAACCCCAAAAAAACTGTCACAGCCAGCACTACTGTGACGTCGAGTTTTCGCAGGAAGACTGCGCCACTTGTCTCAGCAGCCCTGAGACGGGGGACCCAGAGTCAGCTGCTCTTCCCTGGTGGAGGGCCAGGCAGAGAATCTTTTGTTTATTCAAATTCTGTTCCGCGTGTTCCCCAAATTCTCAGTAAGAGCAGCTTCTCTATCTCTGGGTCTCAAGAGGGCGTGGATGGCAGTGAGAGACACTTCCATGCCTTGCCACTCCCGTCCCCCTCTATCGCCAGAGGGCAGCAGTGTGTGGTTTGGGGATGCTACCAGGCCTTCCCACGCACCCTCTGCCCCACCCTGGAACCAGGTAGTGCTGCACAGCACACTCAGACCCCACTTCGGGCCACCTCAGTGCCTCCCAAGTCGAATACCTGTGTTCCACCTCGCTGCACCACCCCGGGTACGTCCGTGGTCCTGTGGTTCCCGCTTGCACGGTGTCTGGGAGCCTGGCTAGCGCCCCCAGCCCATCCTGCTGGCTTATCTCTACCTTCATACTCGGCTATGCAATTTACTTCGCCCGTGCCCTCCCAAGTTCAGAGATGCCCCTGTCTTGTGGGCAGAGATCTGTCCTACTTGCGAAGGACGTGTTCGAGCCGGTCCCTTCAGCCGATATGATGACAGGGTTCTACTGCCCCTACTTCATTGTACCCAAGAAAGGTGGTGGGTTAAAGACGATCTTGGACCTGCGAACCTTGAATCGGTCCCTGCACAAGCTCCCGTTCAATATGCTCACGCAGAAACGCATTTTCGAATGGATCCGTCCCCAAGATTGGTTTGCAGCGATCGACCTGAAGGACACGTACTTTCATGTCTCGATTCTTCCTCGACGCAGACCGTTCCTGCGGTTTGCGTTCGAGGGACGGGCATATCAGTACAAAGTCCTACCCTTTGGGTTGTCCCTGTCGCCCCGCGTCTTTATGAAGGTCGCTGAGGCAGCCATTGTTCCACTCTGAGAATGCAGCGTTCGTATTTTCAACTATCTCGACAATTTTGGCTTAGTCTCGGGATCAGTTGTGGGAACACAGGGACATGGTGCTCCGTCACCTCAGCCTGTTTGGGCTTCAGGTCAACTGGGACAAGAGCAAACTCTCCCCTGTGCAGAGGATCTCTTATCTCGGTTTGGAGTTGGACTCGGTCAACCAGACAGCGCGACTCACAGAGGAACGCGTCCGGTCAGTGTTGAACTGCTTGAGCATGGGATCCACATATGGCATCCGCAGCTGCAGTAACGCCGCTCGGATTGCTTCATATGAGACCGCCTCAGCACTGGCTTCACGGCCGAGTCAGGAGATGGGCGTGGCAGAGCGGCACGTACCGGGTTCACGTCACCCCGCACTGCCTCCAACCTCCAGCCCGTGGTCGGGCTCTTCGTTTCTACGGGCATGTGTTCCCCTTGAGTAAGTGTCCAGGCATACTGTGGTCTTCACAGATGCCTCTGCCACCGGCTGGGGGCGGGCACGTACAACGGGCATGCAGTTTCAGGTCTGTGGACGGGGCCTCAACTGCGTTGGAACATCAATTGCCTCGAGTTGCTCACAGTACGCCTTGCGCTGGGCCGCCTCACAGGGTCGCTACTTGGCAAGCACATACTGACAGCACTGCGACTGTTGCGTACATCAACCGTCAGGGTGGTCTACGCTCCCGCTGCATGTTGCAACTCGCCCGCCATCTCCTATGGAGTCAGGAGCATTTGAGGTCGCTTTGTGCCATTCACATCCCTGGCGTGCTCAATCGTGCAGCCGACGAGCTCTCACGACAGCCTACGCTTCCAGGAGAGTGGCGTCTCCATCCCCAGGTGGTCCAGCTGATATGGGACTTCTTTGGAGCCGCTCAGATATATCTGTTTGCCTCTCCGGATTCGACCCATTGCCAGTTGTTTTATTCCCTGACCGAGGGGACCCTCGGCACGGATACACTGGCGCACAGCTGGCCCCGGGGCCTACGCAAGTAGGCGTTTTCCCCCAGTGAGCCTTCTCGCACAGACTCTGTGCAAAGCCAGGGAGGGCGAGAAGCAGGACTTATTAGTTGTGCCGTGTTGGCCCAACCGGACCTGGTTCCCAGAACTCATGCTACTTGCGACAGCACCTCCTTGGCCCATTCCTCTGAGGAAGGACCTGCTTTCTCAGAGACGGGGCACTCTATGGCACCCGCGTCCAGACCTCTGGAAACTCCATTTCTGGTCCCTAGACGGGATGTGGAGATTATAGGTGACCTACCCCAGGCGGTGGTAGACACCGTCACTTCTGCTAGAGCCCCCTCAACGAGGCGCCTCTATGCTCTGAAGTGGAACCTGTTCATTGAATGGTGTTCTTCCCACCGGGAAGACCCCCGAAGATGTCCGATCAGAGTCGTGCTTTCTTTCTTGCAGCATGGGTTGGAGCAAAGGCTGTCTCCCTCCACCCTCAAAGTGTATGTTGCCGCTATTGCCGCACATCACAAGGCAGTTGAAGGTAAGTCATTGGGAAAGCATGACCTGATCGAGGAGACTGAATCCGCATCGCACCCCCCCCCATACCCTCTTAGGACCTGTCTCTGGTGCTCAGAGCTGCAGAAACCTCCCTTTGAACCATTGCAGTCAGCTGAGTTAAAGATTCTATCACTAAAGACAGTGCTCCTGACTGCTCTGGCTTCCATCAAGAGGGTAGGGGACCTGCAAGCATTTTCGGTCGATGAATCGTGCCTAGAATTCAGGCCGGCTAACTCTCATGTTGTCCTGAGACCCCGGCTTGGATAGGTGCCCAAGGTTCCTACCACTCCCTTCAGGGACCAGGTAGTGAACCTGCAAGTGCTGCCTTTGGAGGAGGCAGACCCAGCCCTAGCTTTTCTCTGTCCCGCCCGCTTTTTACGGGTTACGTGGACAGAACGCAAAGATCAGCTCTTCGTCTGTTACGGAAGCCAGCAGAAGGGAAAGGCTGTTTCCAAGCAGAGGATGGCCAACTGGATAGTTGATGCCATCGCCTTGGCTTACGAAGTCCAAGGCGTGCCTTGCCCGTTCAGGTTGCGAGCACACTCAACTAGTGTTCCTTTCCCCCCTATAATTAGGCTGGAACCACCCCATATGCCATATGACGGATACACATATGGACTAGCCAAGTAGGGTAGTGCTTGGCTAGTCCATATGTGTATCCGTCACAGTGCCTCCCTCCGGGGTAGGATGTGGCTTCTGCAGCGTTCCCTTCCCCAAGGAACAGCAGTGACTGACCTTCTCTGCTTAGAGCTCCTACTTCTGCCCAACACGTGGTGAGGCCAAGAGGCTCAAGCGGAGCGCTGGAAGGGCCAGCAGCCATGGCGTTTTGGTAGATATCCCCATTCGTCAGAATCACTTCTGACTCACGTTGTAGTGATCTGATGAAGGGGAACGTCTCGGTTACGTATGGTAACGCTCATTCCGCGAGTAGGGAACTGAGACGTGAGTCCCCTCGCCATAGTTGCTGAGCTTCCGCTGTACGGCCGAGTCACAGGTCCGGCTCCTCAGCGGAAAAACAAGGATGCGAACGCACCTTCTGCTTATTATATGCTCGCGCTGCGATGCACTGCAGCTGGTCCAATTATCGCATGTCAATGTGCATTGGCTCGTTTAGTTTCACTTGAACTAGATAGGCTCTCGCAAGCGATCCCCATTCGTCAGAATCACTTCTGACTCACGTTTCCATTCCCTCCTTGGGGAACGAGGGTTACCATACGTAACCGAGACGTTTTGACCAAATATGGATGTGGATCTGGTTAAATTGTGTTGTCTCTTATTTTACTTGCTTTGTTTGTAGGATATTGAGAGCAAAATAATCATATTTCTGAAGAATGAACTTGAAATGTTTAAGAAAATATTACAAAATGGGAACACACAACCCATTGTGAAGGCCTTTAATGAGAATAGATGCAGTATCAAAGCAGCAGCTCTTGATCTCACACTACATTACCTGAGAGAGATGGAGCAAGATGAAGCTGCTGATGCTCTAGAAGGTAAGAGACTCATGGTCATCTATCGGATTGTCACTTAAAAATTTAGGAGAGAAAATTAAGACTAAAACTATCTATTTTCTATTCCTGTGTTTAGATGAGCTGTTCTTCATTCATCAGCTAAAATGTAGCCTAAAGAAGAAGTATCAATGTGTGTTTGAAGGAATTGCAAAGCAAGGTGACTCCACACTTCTGAATAACATCTACACAGATCTCTATATCACTCAGGGTGGCAGTGAACCGATTAATACTGAACATGAGGTGAGACAGATTGAAGTTGCTGCCAGGCGTCATAAATCACAAGAGATACAGGTTGAATGCACACATTTATTTGAAGCACCTGAACAAGATGAGGAGATCCGAACTGTACTGACAAAAGGAGTCGCTGGCATTGGAAAATCAGTCTCCGTGCAAAAGTTTATTCTGGACTGGGCTGAAGGAAAAGAAAATCAAGATATCAGCTTCATGTTTCCTCTTCAATTCAGAGAGATGAACTTAAAGGAGAAAGTTAAATTAAGGCTAAATTTTTGTGGCTTAACAGACAAAAGCTGTTCAGTTCTGGCTACAATTCTTGGATCAGATACCAATCTGAAAGAGCTAAACATGAACAATAATAATCTGCAGGATTCAGGAGTGAAGCTGCTCTGCACTGGACTGAAGAATATAAAGTGTAAATTGGAGATACTGAGGTAAGTTGCATTACAAAAAAGAAGATATTTTAGATATTCTTTACTTTTAAATATACTTCGATCATGACAACTCAGAAAAGTTTTTTTTAAATGTATTTGGCTTGGAGGACTAGATCTGCTACGCTGATGATGCTGTTGATTATTGCTGCTGCTGCATAGCAAGTATGAACTTGCTTATGCTAATAAATACACAGACATGCTGCTGTGATTACGTAAGATATGCTGCTTCTGCATAAATAGATATTCATAAATCCCGTAGCAGATCTAGGCTGGTGGACTTGGGGGAGGTGGAGGATTTCAGAGGAAACATGATAGAGCACTGCAGAACTGGCTTACGGCAAACAATGAACCAGACTATTTAAATGTTGAGCAAGCAATCTCATTGGCTGAAGCTTGTGCCATGATGTGATTGCATGTAAAGGACAATCGTCTATGAATATAATTAAAGTTTTGGCCAAAACTAAATGGAGAGCTGAGTACACTGTCCTTTTGCGACTTTTTCAAGTATTGCTTGATCCTGTTTGGAATATGGGAGCATAATTTATGATCACGTTAGGTGTAGATTTAGAAATTATGCTTTTCCCCTATTGTAGTTTAATTCACGGGACCGGACACCAGTAATTTTGCCAAGAGATCTCTTGTTTATTTGATCATAATATCAAGACATAGGAGAGAGTGACAGTGGACCAAACAAAGGTCTTCATATCAGCTTCTCTGTTCCTCTGCACAAAGAGGTTCTGTTTTATATGCTACTGACCAAAAAAAACTACTATACCAGAGGAACATATACATTACCAGAGGAACATATGGTTTCTGTTTAACATGGAATGTATCCCATCGCATTGCTTCGGTGGAAACTTCATACACTGCATATACATTTCATGTCTCTAACTCTTCCAGCACACTCTCTCACCCCTGTTCATGCAGTCTAGCTTGTCCCAATGTCTCTCTCATCTACATGTATTCAAGAACACTATGACTCACAAAATACAATGATTACAAATGATTATGGATACAAATAAAAGTAATAACAACAATACTGAACATAATATTAAATTATGAAATTTTAGTCTTCACAGGAAATCAAATAAACAGATGTTTGACACGGGGCATCATCAGGGATAATGGCTTGCCTTGGGAGCATTCAGAACTTCACCAGTTCAGAGTTTGTACATTGAAGCCAATGTACCATCACTTCAAAATAGCCAGCTGAAGCGATCATTCCAATATGCTATTAAACTAAAAGCAAACCAAAATAACCCCCTTCTCTCTTATTTCCTGCTCACTTTCTCTCTCTCTCTCTCTCTCTCTGAGCGGATGTTGGGAGTGAGTGGGCGGAGTTAGTGGGCGTGAGTGACATTATGACATTAAACTGACTAAATTAATTTTTTGAATCTGGACTAACTTAAAGTTGAAAATTGCTTAACTTATTTTAAAGTAAAAACCATAGCTATGTTGGCTTAACTTATTGATAATATTTTTACAGTGTATTAAAATGTAAAGTGACTTGTTGATACTAATCGTGCATTTTCTAATTATGTTTTCTGTAAATCTGCTACTGGGTTAACGTATAAAGTCCATGGCAACAATAGAATTTTATAATGGCAAAACCTGGATCGCTGTCGTGAAACACTTGACGGTTTCTCTTACCTAAGAGAACAGTTCATGGGATTAAATGCAACACCCTTAAGTCATTCCCTTAGGTAAGGGGAAATCGCGACTTTAGTCTCATACTTAAGGGAAAACTTAAGGTGCTTTATGCAACCGGGCACTGGACTCTTGTGCTGGAAAGTTTTGAGACTGTTTAAAAAAAGGCACTATATAATATTTGTGTGAAAGTGTCTCACTACAAGGTACTCAAAGATTGCAAAGAAACAAAGTGGTCAGATGTGTTGGGGCCAGACTCATCCGCTAGAGAAAGCTGGAGGTCCCTGTACAAACTTCCTATAGAGGAACGCACTGCGGATCTCCAGTGGAGGGTTGTTCACTGGGCGATAGCTACAAACAGACATCTGGCACACATTGACCCCACTGTAGGGAACGAATGTCCTTTTGTGGTACTGAAGAGTCAATAGATCATTTGTTTTTAAATGGTTTAAGGTTAAGAGGATTGTTTCAGATCTTAGATGGGTAGGTTAGAGATTTGGGAGTAGTTTTTCGTTTTTGGACCAAAATATGTTGCATCAGACAGGAAAAAAATCTTGTTCATTAATTTTGTGGAAGGAGGAGCAAAGATGACAATATTGTTAACACGGGAAAGGAAACTGAAAGGAGAAGGGGAAGTAGATCCTGAGGTGTACTATAGGTCCTCATATAGTAATTAGAGCCGAGGCAGAGTTTGCATATTTTAAACTGATAAATAATCTGGACTGATTTATTGAAATTTGGGTTTTGAATGATGTTTTGTCCACAGTGGATTAGGAAAAGGAGCTGGTATTAAGTTTATGATGAGTTTTTGTGATTTGTTAAAATTTTATTTAATAATTTCCTAAATTTATGTGAATTTATGAATGTTTTTGTGTGGTGTATATATATATATATATATATAATGTTTATGTATGTACATTTGAGAAAATAGATTTGTATGAGATTTTTTATTTATTCATTATTATTTTTTCAAATTAATTAAATGTTTTTTATCTAAATAATGAAATTGTACAAAGGTTAGGGTTTTTCTTTTTCTTTTCTTGAGAATATAAAGGATGTGTTACAGTTAAATATTGGTTGAGGTATGTCTATACAGTGTAATTATAAATTAAGGTGTGTTAAAGGTCTCCCTCTCTCTCTCTCTCTCTCTCTCTCTCTCTCTCTAATAAAGGTTAAGCTGGTGTGATATGACAGATGAAGGTTGTTCTGCTCTGACTTCAGCTCTGAAATCAAACCCATCACACCTGAGAGAGCTGGACCTGAGCTGGAATAAACTAGGAGACTCTGGAGTGAAAAACCTCAGTGATCTATTGATGAACCCACAATTCAAGCTGGAGAAACTACAGTTAGTATCATTATACTGTACAGCAGTTACAGTGTGATTAAAGTTTACTGTCTAGTTTATTTTAAGGCAACTGGAGTTCAAGTCTAATCATTTATAGTATTGCACTTTCTGGTGTTTCTCCATTTGAAGAAAGATTCAGAAATACTATTAGTTAACCGCTTGCTATGTGTATCAGTAGAAAGAGCATTAAAGCATTTGAAACTATGTAGCCATAAAATTGTTTTATATACTGAAATCTGACAAATCTTTGCTTTGAAATAATACAGAAGTTATATAAGACTGAAAACAGTGTAACAAATGACAGTAAATTATTCTGACAGAGTTAGTTATACTGGACTAATGGTACTTTTCACTTAATTTATCAAGCAAAATGTGTATGTAAGAAATAAGGTACTTGAGGCTGTGCTGTATGGTGAATAAGTCACGGCTGAAGGGCGTTGTTAGGCTCGACGCGAAGCGGAGTCAGCCGTGACTTATTCACCATACAGCACAGCCTCGAGTACCTTATTGCTTTTATAAAACGGTTACCACACAATACAAATATTAAAGCCGAAAAATATCTATCCATGCAACTTGCATGAAGTAAAATAACTGAAAGCCTTCCTTCCACTGGAAAAAATAGTCCCTGACCGTAAACAGCAACAGAAGTTACATACATATTTTCGCCATTAGATGGCGGCAAAGACTCTTTATGAGTGAGTCAGTCAGTAGTGAAGACTTTTATATTGAAAGGACTCAAACTTGTTAACACGGAAAAGCAAGACGCAACTGATAAATGGTTAGGGCACGGAAAACCCCTTGACTGTTAAAAGAACAAGATATCGCAGCGGACATTCAAACGTACTCGGTTACTAACGTAACCTCGGTTCCCTGAGAGTAAGGGAACGAGTATTGCGTAGCTATACGCAGTGGGGAAACTCCTTTTCCTCGAATTCTGAAGCTGAAAATGTAAAACGCATTTTGTAGCTGCACAGCTAGCACAGTGAGTGTCTGGCTCACTCATTGGCTGTGCTGCGGCAACTGCACATCCAATGGCGCGGGCGGCTCCAATGTGTGGGCCAATGAGCTATCATTACGTCATACACGTCAGAGCCCGCCACAAGGGGCGTGGCCATAGCCCATAAAAGCCCCCGAAATAGCCATTATAGCAGGTTACATCGACTGAAGCGACATACTGCCATGCTACTCAGTGCGGCCGGCTACAAAATACTCGTTCCCTTACTCTCAGGGAACCGAGGTTACGTTAGTAACCGAGTACGTTCCCTTTCGAGAACGGTCACCGCACCGGGTAGCTGGTTGAAACTGCAGCTCGAGAACTCTGAGCTTACAGAGCCAGCCAGAAACCAGTGTATAATAAGACCAGACACGGTCGGGCCTCATAATATACCTCTATATAATGTAATGCCCAAACATCCATTTTTAACCCCATCACTTAAGACCAGACACAGTCGGGTCTTAACAATAAAGGGAATGATAACCGGCCAGAAGCGGGTTTTTTAATGAATGAATGAATGTGTGCTTATGACATTGACATATTATGTGGATAAGACCAGACACCTGTCGGGTCTAATTCATACGGAACCAGTGTAAAATAGTCCCGATGTAAACACTTATTATAGGTGTACCATAGTGGTTCAGGATAAGACAAAAACACGGATTGGAAAATGGATTCATGATGAACTCGCTCATTATATACATTTTGTAAATTTTGAACAGAAAAAAAGTTAAGGACTTTTATTTAATGCTCATTGCTCAAACCTTTCAAAATATGACGTGACTCCCCACAGAGCTCGCTGAGGCCCCCTTGTGGGCCGCGACCCCCCTGTTGGGAACCGATGCTCTAAACGAAGTTGAAAGCACTTTAGGCACATAGCCGTGTCTGGGTTTGAGAACGATCTTCGATCTTTCGCCAACACCAAACTCCAAACAAGAGGGGCTCACAGAGAGCGCCTCCAAATCTCCAACTCGCTTGATAGATGCCAGTGCCAGCAGGAGAGCAGTCTTTAGCGAGATTATTTTGAGATCAACCGACTGAAGGGGTTCAAACAGTGGGCCCTTCAGGGCCCTAAGGACCAGGGAGAGGTCCCAAGACGGAACAGATGGAGGTCTGGAGGGGTTAAGCCTCCTGGCTCCTTTCAAAAACCGTACCACCAAGTAATTTCTTCCTAGTGACCGGCCAGCCACCGGAGCATGATAAGCTGCGATGGCTGCCACATACACTTTGAGCGTGGACGGGGTCCTGCCCGCGTCTAATAGCTCTTGTAGGAAGGAGAGCACCAGTGGTACCTCGCATGACACAGGTTCAAAACGTTTGTCCAGACACCAGCTGGAAAACACTGACCATTTAGAAGCATACAGGCGCCTAGTAGAAGGGGCCCTGGCTTCATTGATCGTGCTTAGGACCTTCTCAGGAAGGTCCCCGGGTACCCATTGAGGGGCCACACATGGAGAGCCCATAAATCGGGTCGTGGATGCCATATCGTACCTTCCGCCTGCGTGATGAGGTCTTTCCTCAACAGAATCGGCCAGGGGTCCACCATCTGAACCAGCTCCGGAAACGGTCTGGATTTCCAGAGGGGGGCTACTAGGAGGACTGGGCATCTGCTCTCCCTGACCCGCTCGATAACCTGGGGTATCATTGAGACGGGGGGAAATGCATAAAGGGGGCGGTTGGGCCAACGATGGGCCAACGTATCCCTGTTTTTCGAGAAGAACACTGTGCAATGAGTGTGCACCTAATGAAGGGGGACCATGAACCCGCGTGTTGTGTGGTTGAAACATACTCTTTTTGAGCTTTATTTGGGTCGCCGAGAAAACGGCGTTTGTTTGTAAAGGCGCGCACAGTGCAGTATTTACAGTAATAAAATCTGTTTACAGAGGCCTGTTTACAGTAATAAAATCTCCAGCCGCCTGAACTAAACGGAGCTGTGAGAAGTGTTCTGGGTCTCTTGGAGGGTGGTCCGGCTAGCGCGAGACACGAGCCCTCCCTTTCCCCCCCCGATGCTAGGAGGAAGCCGGAGGCCTGGGATCCGTCTTGCCGCTGGGACGAGGGCCCTGGCGCCGGGGCAGCGGTTGGCGCTTAGCTTGCCGGCGGGCTTCAGCCGCAGGGTGGGGCTGAGTGGCCTGCTTGGCTGGCTTCGCTTGCTGAGGAGACGGAGAAGGCGCGGACTTGGGCCTGCTCGAGAACGAGCTAGAACGCTTGGGGAGGAAGTGTCGCATCGCCTGGGACGACTTCTGAGCCTCGGTAAACCTCTGAGAGAAGCCCTTCACCGCCGGGCCGAAAGTCTTCCTCGAACAGGACCGGGGACGATGTCGGTGTAGGAGAAAACGAAGGACGCGGGAACGTGGCCGGCGTGGGTTCGATAGTCTCCATAACCTCAGGTTGACGCTGGCTGCGGTGCTTCTTTTTTCCGGGCCGCGGAAGGGCGGGGAAAGGGAGAGCAGGGGACCCGGCGTCGCCATCTGGTGCGAGAGCGAGCCGCAAGCGCAGCACTTAGCATGTCCGTCCGCCTCGTGCAGAAGAGAGGCGCACGTGGCGCATGAAGTGTGAGGCATTTGGAACAACGCTCGCTGTCCTGAAAGCAAAAGCAAAGGATATTGCGTTGGTCGCCAGATAGCGAGAGCAGAGAGGCGACAGGGGAAGACGGTTTCTGAAACTAAGGTGAAATCCGCTGTAGAGATGCACACTCCAACTGTAGGGCTGGTTTCAACGGCGAAGCTTTCAGAGGACTCAAAGACGTGAAGTATGTCGCTGAAGGAGATGAAATCTGCTATAATGGCTATTTCGGGGGCCTTTATGGGCTATGGCCACCCCCCTTGTGGCGGGCTCTGACGTGTATGACTTAATGATAGCTCATTGGCGCACACGTTGTAGCCGCCCGCGCCATTGGATGTGCAGTTGCTGCAGCACAGCCAATGAGTGAGCCAGACACTCACTGTGCTAGCTGTGCAGCTGCAAAATGCGTTTTACATTTTAAGCTTCAGAATTCGAGGAAAAGGAGTTTCCCCACTGCGTATAGCTATGCAATACGAAGAGACCATTCTCGGAAGGGAACAGATTTTTTATTATGAATATGTCTGACCCAAAGGAAAATGCTATATCTACTGTTCACTTACTTGATCTCTCACCATACTCTACTCTATAAGCTTCAATGAACAATATCAATGAGATCAAACATGTGTTTAAGTTGCTAAGAATGGTTGCTAGGGGTGTTGTGTAGTGATACATTGAACCGTTGGGTGAAGCGGTCATAGCTGTGTGTTATCGTGAATAAAACACAGATATTGACCAATCAGAATCAAGAATTGGAACTAACCGTTTTAAAATTAGATGTAAACTACACTTTAAAATGACTTTAAATAAATTGTGATTCATGTACAAGATTTTCTGATGATGAAAATGTGAAATCAGTCCATTTAAATGTTAACTTTCTATTGGTTATTGATCCTATATATTAATCTACAGTGATACATTAACTTATTTGTGGAGTGAGGACGGATCTAGACTTGGATTGTAACTAGTTTCCTCAAATGCAGTGGCGGAGCCAGGATTTTTTCATAGGGGTGGCCAGGCAAGGGCCTGCAACCAGTCTGGGGTGGCACAGAAATCTTAATTATTTTAACATAAAAATGAATTTGACTGTAATGTATTGGACTGTTTTAGTGCCTACACAGCTGAATACAGTTAATTTGTACTTAATTGTAATTGAATACTGAGTGAATTTGATCTTTTCTTATTATAACCCACCACCTCATATTACAATTTATTAAATATTAATAAAAGGGCACACACTATAGCTAAAGTCAGGGGCGATTCTAGGGTCAGAGCTTTAGGGGTGCTGAGCACCCAATGAGCCCCACTGCCACCACCCACATTTTACACCCATATACGCTCCCTCTCTCTCTTCATTTCTTTCACTAGTCAATTCCCTCTCATCCCTTTGGACTCTCCCTGTTGTTTTCCTCCTCCTTTATTATGAAAAAATGTGGTGTAAAATAATGTTACAAAAAGTAAATGTAATACTTAATGGCAATACGTTAGTATAGGAGTATGAGTAATTACTGTTCCCTTTCGTAGTCACTCCGAGTTACGTCGGATGACGGAGAATGGGGGTTTCGCTTAGAAGCCAATCCTCTTCGAGTATTGAAAAACGAGCCAATGGCAAGAAATGCCATGGGTCTGCGGAATTTGCATAGCGTATCCCCGCCTCACCACGTGGGTATAAAGGGAGGATGCGGACGCAAACACAGCTATGCTTTCGCTTCGGAGCCAAGAGAATCTCTTCACTCCACAAGCCAAATCCTGAGTATTCTCAGTGACTACATCTCTTCGAGACGAGCGAACTCTCTGATGTTGGTGTGACGGCGGTATCCAGCGAGTTTCATATTGCCTGCGATCTGAGCAGTGGTCTGCCGGTCTGTGTGTCTCTCCCTGGTCGCTTCAGTTTTTTTCCTCTCACTAAAAGAGCGTGCACGCGGCACGTCTTTTTAAAGACGCGTCTTTCTAAAGACGATCTGCCCGTGTATTTCTGAGTGCGGTATTCTGATAGATTCAGCTGTTGGGCGCGAGCGCTGTTTGGCGTGTTTGGGCTTTGATCACGCTCGGACAGCGCTCGTGGGTGTGTCACGTTCTCTCAGTGGGAACGTGACCATCGCAATGTATACGGTCGAGACTCTGTGAGCTCATTTGAGTGAGAGTCCCCTCATCCATCACCCGATCTATTTTTCTCCACGTGAGATAATACTTCGGCTGGTGGCCAGGGTGACTAAGACGTCAGGGCTGGAACTAACCGACGAAAATTCCTCAGTCCACACCCCGTCTTTCACGTTGCAACCCACGTGGTCCCGAGTGGGTTCGCCGGCCCGCCCGCGGGCCCGCGTTCTCATTCGGTCCACCAGCTGATGAAATCATGTTTATCGCCGCATCACAAGGTGAGCTGGAGTCCTCTGGAGATGGCTCGTCTGTGCTGCTGTCCTCGGATGTGCTAGCATAGCGAGCTTGATTCAGAATTCACAGCTATGCTTTCCCGGGCTGCCACGAGTATCGGGTTTGTGTGGAAAATTCTGCCATATCCCGAGCACTTGAGGCTGATGATTGGTTTTTGGGGGTGGCGAACCCAAATCCTTTCTACCCGGATGTGCATGAAGAGGCCATGAGATCGTGGAAGTCTCCTTTGACTTTTCGCGACTGCTCTGCGGCCTCTTCCGCCTTCTCTGCCCTCGTAGAGGCCGCAGTCTACGGTACACTGGGGTTCCCCCCTGTGGAGTGTTCTGTGGCAACACTTAGGTGTCCCCACAGCGCCTCCACCTGGCGTGGCAACCCTAAGCACCCCCCCAATGCCTGTAGGTTCTTGTCTACTCCGGTGGCGGGGACCTATAGAGCTGTGGGGCAGGCTGCCACCTCACTGTGTGTTATTGCCATCCTTCTGGGTGTTCAGTGACATGCACGAGGGTAGGGCTGATTCAGGGCTCATCCTTGAGCTGCCTGCCGTCACCGACCTTGCTCTACGAGCGACGAAGGTGACCGCACGCTCCCTGAGTCAGGTGATGTCCACATGTGTGGTCAGACATTTATGGCTTAACCTGGTTGATGTGCGCGAGGCTGAGTGAACCAGTTTCCTCAACTTCCCCATATCCCAGGCTGGCCTCTTCGGCGGCGCGGTCGAGAACTCTGCCCAACAGTTCTCGGCCGCCCAGAAGTGGACTGTGGCTTTTTTCTGACCCTGCGGCTTCTGCTGCCAATCAGCCGGCGGCTCAGACGCTTCAGTCCGCTTGCCGTCGAATGCGCCCTCCTGCGACTTCCGCCCCCTCCCGCCCGGCCCCAGCAGCACCGGGCCGGGCCGTGGAGGTGGTCGCAGGGAGGTGCCCCTGCCCGTACCAGCCCCGCTGTACGCCAGGCTATGCGGCGCTCCCGTTACGGGCAGCTCAGTTATGGCTTGCAGTTCTTCAGGGAGTGGTTGCAGGCCCACTCCTTCCCCCGGTGGAGGGCTGGGGGAGAATCTTTTTAAAAAAGAGCTGCATCCCATCTCTGAGCACGCAGAGCTGGACGGCAGTGCGCGACGCCCCCGAGCCTCGCCACTCTCGTTCCCCTCTGTCTCTGAGGGTGCGGATGACAGTGCGTGCCGTCTCCAGACCACACCACTCTCGTCCCCCTCTATCGCCAGACCCCTGGCAGAGCAGACCCCCGCGGAACGCTGGTCCTTCCCTGGTCTCCTCTGTCAGGACGCGGAGCATGACTGTGCACGCGTGCTGGGCCGCTATGCCACCCTCACCTGTGCCGGTCACTCCGCTCCGCTGCCCCTCCGGGGGGACGCCTGTGGCTCGGATGATTCCACTGGATCAGTGTTTGGTGGCTTGGTTAGAGCTCCCCAATCTGTCCTGTTGGGTCGCCCGAATGATCAGGCTCGGCTATGCGATTCAGTTCGCACGGTCTCCTCCCCGCTTCAGGGGAGTCCGCTTACTGTGGTCGGTGGCTATGCCCCGATCATGAGAGCGGAGGTTGCCACCCTGCTGGCGAAGGGTGCAATCGAGGTTGTCCCTCCAGCCGAGGTGGAGTTACTGGTTTACACCCCGTACTTCATTGTCCCCAAGAAAACCGGTGGGTTACGGCCAATCCTGGACTTACGCGTCTTGAACCGCTCCCTTCACAGGCTGCCGTTCAAGATGCTCACGGCCAAACGCATTTTCGAATGGGTGCGGCCACAGGATTGGTTTGCAGCGATAGACCTGAAGGACGCCTACTTTCATGTCTCCATTTTACCTCGACACAGACCGTTTCTTCGGTTTGCTTTCGAGGGGCAGGCATACCAGTACGCGGTTCTCCCATTCGGGTTGGCTCTGTCTCCTCGCGTCTTCACGAAAGTCGTCGAGGCAGCCCTTGTTCCCCTGCGCGAACACGGGGTTCGCATCCTGAATTATCTCGACGACTGGCTAATATTAGCTCACTCTCGAGCTCAGGTTTGCGAACACAGAGATCTAGTGCTCCGGCACCTAGCCCGTCTGGGCCTTCGGGTCAACTGGGAGAAGAGCAAACTTTGCCCCGTGCAGAGGATCTCTTTTCTCGGTATGGAGATAGACTCGGTCGCCATGTCCGCGCAGTTTACGAGCGAGCGCGCACACTCACTGCTGACTTGTCTTCGACAGTTTGAGGGCAAGAGTGCGGTCCCACTGAAACTTTTTCAGAGGCTCCTGGGGCATATGGCATCCGCAGCCGGGTTAATGCCACTCGGATTGCTTCATATGAGACCGCTTCAGCTGTGGCTTCGCGATCGAGTCCCGAGGTGGGCATGGCATCGCGGTACGCTCAGAGTTCTAATAACTCCGACCTGCCTGTCAGTCCTTCACCCCGTGGCGGAACCTCAGCTTTCTACGGGCCGGAGTTCCCCTAGAACGAGTTTCCAGGCATGTTGTTGTCTCCACAGATGCCTCTGCCACGGGCTGGGGCGCCATGTGCAATGGACATGCAGCCGCGGGCTCCTGGACAGGACCCCAGCGCCTCATGCATGTCAATTGCCTCGAGTTGCTGGCAGTACGCCTTGCCCTGCACCGCTTCCATGCGCTGCTACAGGGTCAACACGTACTAGTCCGTTCAGACAATACCGCGACAGTAGCGTACATCAACCATCAAGGTGGTCTACGCTCTCGCCGTATGTCACAACTCGCATGCCACCTCCTCTTATGGAGTCAGAAGCACCTGAGGTCCCTTCGTGCTATTTACATTCCAGGAGTGCGGAACCTTGCAGCCGACGAGCTGTCACGGCTCCGACCAATCTCTGGCGAATGGCGACTCCATCCCCAGTCGGTCCAGCTGATATGGGACCAGTTCGGGGACGCACAGATAGATCTGTTTGCCTCCCACGACTCATCCCATTGCGCCCTGTATTACTCCCTGTCCGAGGGCACGCTCGGCACGGATGCACTGGCGCAGAGCTGGCCGCAGGGCCTACGCAAGTATGCGTTTCCCCCAGTGAGCCTTCTCGCACGGACTCTGTGCAAGATCAGGGAGGACGAGGAGCAGGTTATCTTGGTCGCCCCATACTGGCCCACCAGGTCCTGGTTCTCCGAACTCATACTCCTCGCGACAGCACCTCCTTGGCCAATTCCTCTGAGGAAGGACCTCCTTTCTCAGAGACGGGGCACCCTTTCGCACCCTCGTCCCGATCTTTGGAGACTCCACGTGTGGCTCCTGGACGGGACGAGGCAGGTTTGAGTACCCTGCCACCAGCGGTGGCGGCTACCATCACTTCCGCTAGAGCATCGTCCACGAGACATGTCTATGCGTTGAAGTGGAACCTCTTCGTTAACTGGTGCTCTTCTCGCCGAGAAGACCCCAGGAGATGCTCGATCAGCGTTGTGCTTTTCTTCCTGCAAGACGGGTTGGAGCGAAGGCTGTCTCCCTCCACCCTGAAGGTGTATGTGGCCGCTATCGCCGCATATCACGAAGCAGTTGGAGGTAAGTCTCTTGGAAAACACGACCTGATCCTCAGGTTCCTGAGAGGAGCGAGGAGACTGGATCCTCCTCGCCCTCCTCTCGTTCCCTCTTGGGACCTCTCAGTGGTCTTAAGTGCCCTGCAGAGGGCTCCCTTTGAGCCTCTGCAATCAGCTGAGCTTAAGATCCTGTCAATGAAGACAGCGCTCCTGGTTGCGTTGGCCTCCATCAAGAGGGTAGGGGACCTGCACGCATTCTCCGTTGACGAAGCGTGCCTGGAGTTCGGGCCCGGTCACTCTCACGTGATCCTGAGACCCCGGCCTGGATATGTGCCCAAGGTTCCCACCACTCCCTTCCGGGACCAGGTGGTGAACCTGCAAGCGCTGCCCCGGGAGGAGGCAGACCCAGCCTTGGCACTGCTCTGTCCAGTACGCGCCCTCCGTGCTTACGTAGACAGGACGCAGTGTTTCAGGACCTCAGACCAGCTCTTTGTCTGTTATGGTGGGAAGCTGAAGGGAAAGGCTCTCTCCAAACAAAGGTTGTCTCACTGGATAGTGGACGCCATTGCTTTGGCATACCAGCAGCAAGGTCGACCATGCCCCCTTGGTGTGACCGCCCACTCCACCCGGAGTGTGGCGTCCTCTTGGGCTTTAGCGCGTGGCGCCTCGCTAACAGACATCTGCAGAGCTGCAGGCTGGGCGACACCTAACACATTCGCCAGATTCTACAATCTCCGAGTGGAGCCAGTCTCCGCCCATGTACTGTCTTTTTCAAGCTAACATGGGAGCTGTTAAGTGTCTCGCTTGCTCGCCATTCCACTCCACGGACTGGATACGTGCGATATTTCCTCAGGTGAGCCTTCCTCTCTGAAGCCCTGAGTTCCTCCAGCACTGTTGACGCTGGCGCCAGTGTCTATTGCCTGTGCGTCGGCTAGGTGCCTCCGTGTGCATGGTTCCTCCTCTGAGTAACCCCCACATGTGTATTTTCCACTGTAAGCCTCTTTGAGCATGTGTCTTTACCTCGGCAAGTCACCTGCCACTCCTGGAGTTGAAAGTAGATGCCACCCTACGGGCTGGTCACTCCAGTGTTCCTCCATATGTAGCCCCCTTGGGCCATATGTGTATTCTTAAGTCCTCCCTATGGGTAGGCATGCTGCGGCATATCTCCCATGAGATATGCTTCCCAGTGTACCTTGGTATTCCTGTGTTAAGTAGGACTCCTTCGTCCGTGCCTATATCACGACAGGGAGGTCAGACTTCGCAGGGCACTGGAAGACAGCTGTGAAGGTGGCGTGATTACACGGGGACCCCCATTCTCCGTCATCCGACGTAACTCGGAGTGACTACGAAAGGGAACGTCTCGGTTACGGATGTAACCCTCGTTCCCTGAGTAGGGAACGGAGACGTTACGTCTCCCTGCCACTTCCGCTGTACCGCTGGGTAGACGCCTGAGTTCAGTCTCGGCTCCTCAGCGAAGACATAGCTGCGTTTGCGTCCGCATCCTCCCTTTATACCCACGTGGTGAGGCGGGGATACGCTATGCAAATTCCGCAGACCCATGGCATTTCTTGCCATTGGCTCGTTTTTCAATACTCGAAGAGGATTGGCTTCTAAGCGAAACCCCCATTCTCCGTCATCCGACGTAACGTCTCCGTTCCCTACTCAGGGAACGAGGGTTACATCCGTAACCGAGACGTTTTGCTTGAAACTAATCACTATTTGTCAATTTATTTTTGTTTCCTCACCTGGTTCTTCCTGCAAGCTCTCCCTTTCTCCTTCTCCCCCTCTTTCCCTTTCTCCAACTCTATCTCCCTCTCTTTCTTATTTAAAAAAAAAGTATTTATTTGAAAAGGGGACAGTGTACATTAATCAACATTAGAACAATGTAAATGTAACCGAGTTAGCTAAAAGAGCTAATTTTCATCGGTAGTCCCCCAGCCAGCAGTAAAAAAGGCAACACAAGATAAAATTACATACAAAACATTACAAGAAATACAATTCATGTAAAATAATTATATTTTGGTTAAATGCACACAGAAAGGATCAGTGCCCACAAGTTTGGCTCTCTACAAGCCATTTTTTATCATTCTTTTTGAATGAAAAGAATGATAAAGACTCTGATGGTTTCCATGTACTAAGGATATGATCAAAAGGCACACAGAGGTGTGCCATTTTAAATGTCATATTATTAGTATTATTGGGCTTAGATTTTTTTTAAATCACAAATTCCTTTCATAAGAAAAACTGTATTCTCCATTGTGGATTTGAAATAAAAAATTTCAAAATCCATGAAGACTGCCCGGAAAAGGCCCACGTGACGTTATGTTTACATGACTCCCGATTGTTAAAATGAGTATCAAATTAACAATAAACTTGAATAACAGAGACATGCGTACGCACTACACGTGTGCAGTTTATTTGTCGCGCTGCTGTTTTTTTTGTTTGTTTTGTTTTGTTTTGTTTCACGCTCTAGCAGTTATAATACGGAACTGCATGCGTCTTGCGGAAGAACATTGTAACCGGTGCTACTTCTCTCCGTTTATTACTATGGACGAGTCACACAGGTCCTCTGACACTCCACAGCGGCGGCGACCCGCTGGACTAAAATAGTCCGAAAATAAACACTTATTATAGGTGTACCGATTCAGAATACTGACTCCAGTACTCACCTATATGGTTTCGGAATCGGAACAACTCTAAGGAAAGAAGTGTGAGACTCAGCTCTGGAGCATCTTAGTTGATTCACAACACTACCTAACGGGTTCTCATAACTCTGCGTGTGTTTCGCGCTGGATGACGGCCGTGCTGAGCGGTGCAAGTACAAAGAATTAACGTTAGAAGAAGAGATGTTTTCATTTTCATTTAATTTTAAACCACAATATACGGAGTATGTTTGGACATTATTTAACCGTGTCAAAGACGAACAATTTTTTTTAGAATAACAACATTTCTTACTCCAAGTTTTAGGGGTGCTGAGCTCCTTTTTAGGGGTGCTGAAGCACCCCTAAAAAGGGGCTAGTCTCGCCCATGGCTAAAGTTCAACTGGTAAGTTCTCTTTTGAATCCCAATGTGTAAGAATGGGAACAAGGAAGTCAACAGCACATAATTGCCAGAATGTAAAATTAGTTATTTTATGGATTTAAAAATGATCCATTTTTGTTTGTCCTTTACAAATTAACGCAAAATTACTATGTTCTAGTACACATGCACAGTGCTCACATTAATTTGTACCTTATATTGTGACCTCACATAGCAAAATATTTTAATCCAGACACATGTGACACATATATAACAAATACATGAATGCCGTTTTGACAGCTTTAATCTTTAAAGAGTTAATTGACGACAGAACTATGGCTACAGCACACCGCATTTGCGCGTACAACGGCTGTCAGCCATATGACAGGAAAGTTAGTTTTTCTGAGTTTTACTGACATTTGGCGTGACAACATCTCATCTTACCGAAGATAGCCAACTGAATAAGGACAACGCGCTTTTCTCAGCATCTGACAGAAGTGTCACAAGCTTTCACACACATCTTCTAAAGTAGCATAAAAAAAAAGAATTGTGTTGTTGTTTCTTTGACTGCACACTATGCGATTCACTCAAAACGGTCTTGCAACCCACCAGTTGAGAAAGATTGACTTTATATTTACTATGCGCATATCACTGTTTGATGTTCTGCTGAAGCTCATTCGGCACCTGCACATTTCCGCACTCGTTTGACTGGCACCTGCCGCTGAGGTGAAGTTGGACTGCGCGTCTGAAAAGTCTCATAATTTTTGTGGTCTTAAAGAGACGGTTCTGCGTTTTAAAAAGCGCAATTCTTGTCAATAAAAAAGAGACAGAAACAGCAGTTGTGAGAGAGGTGGCCAAGCTTAGACCAAGGGTGGCCACCCCCTAGCTCCGCTAGTGCTCAAATGCTGCTGTCTTGGATTATTCATATCATTAAGTTTCCATGATTTTGCTGGTGTATTAGTGACTGTATGGCATTTATTAATGATGCATTTAACTCACACATGAACTGAACATGGATTTAAGTCATTTTCTCTTTCTGTCTTCAGTCTGTATAGATGCAGTATTACAGAGAAACAGAGTCTCCTCCTGACTTCAGCTCTGAAATCAAACCCATCACACCTGAGAGAGCTGAACCTGAGCGGGAATAATCTGGGAGACTCTGCAGTGAAAAACCTCAGTGATCTACTGATGAACCCACAATTCAAGCTGGAGAAACTACAGTTAGTATCATTATACTGTACAGCAGTTACAGTGTGATTAAAGTTTGCTGTTTAGTTTAAGCTACACCGTTTAAACCATAGGATTGCATCTTCTGGGTTCTCATTTATAAAACTGTGTGTAGGATCCTTACTAAAAGTGTATGTGCGCCCAAAAGCCAAAAATGGCGTGTGCCCCTAAAAATTTCACTTATAAAACGGTGCGTACGCCAGAACCAGCGCAAAAATTCCCCATCGGTGACACCAAACTGCTCCGTCTCAAATGTGCGTTCACACGGCTCAGAGTTTGCGTGCATGTGCGCAAAGTTTCCTGTCAAGTTTGTTTTTGTAAATCACAATTTACAGGTTGGAAATAGGGTTGGGTATCGTTTGGGTTTTATCCGATACCAGTACCTATTCGGTATTTTTTAAACGGTTCCGGTGCTTAAACGGTTCTTGAACCGGTACCTAAGAAAACGAAACCGCACACACTTTGTCAAAAAATAATACCCTTTTATTTGCAGGGCCAAACTGGACACAATATTAACTTAAATCTTTAAACAATATACATACAAGTAACATATGGTAATAATAAATAAACCAATATAAAATAAAAATGTACATAATATCAAATAAAACAATATTGTATCAAACATTATAAAATGGTTAGTTCCGTTAAACGTACAGTATGTAATTTTTGGCCACCAGGGGGCACTCGATCTAAATAATAACAAAAGACGTACTTTGATGACGTCGGGAAAGAGCGTGGGCTCACGGGAGCTGTTGTCGCTGTCAATGACAACCAGCCCTCTGAGGGAGAGAGAGAGAACCAGCGATACGATGGTCATTGGAACACGCGCGATCTGTCATTCCTCTCATTCTAACTATGTATTTTGATAATCACGTCTTTTCGAACAGAGAGATATGAATTATCAGACCTCTATTGAATCAATATTCCATCTAGCTAGTATTAATAGATGTTTAAAAAACACGGTCACCTTCCGTTAAAAATATAATTGTTTATACTATGATATCGAACAAGATAACGTTAGTGAACTGCATATGAAGCTACTTTCTCCAGCTATATATAGAACAAATATGAATTTACATTATAGCTACATGAGAGCTAGCCCGTCTGCGTTTTACACATGACATCATTTCACAAAATATACGGATAGATATAGTTCGCTGAATGGGTGCTCTCCTGTTTATTAGAATGCAAGCGAGATCGGCATCTCTCTGTAGCCTATATTTAGCTTGTCACTTGTCTCTCTACATTTTTTATACGCAACCCTACAGTTTACCCGTGTCATGCTTCTTCTCCTGTCATATTTTTCACCCGTACGTTTGCTAGGGTGACCATATTTTGATTACCAAACACCAGGACACTCGACCAGCAGTTTTTTTGAAAACCAGGACATTTTCATCACTTTATTAAAACCGCCAGGACGGCCAGGACAGAACGTGAAAACAGGACATGTCAGGACTGTTGGTCACCCTAACGTCTGCGCTTTGAGCCGGCTCCAGCAGCAGAACGTGCAGGCAAAGCGTAATCGTGGTTCATAACTTACAGGGCTGCCAACTCTCACGCATTCAGCGCGAGACTCACGCAATTGAGCCAATTCTCACGCTCTCACACACACCCCCCCGATTTCTCACGCTGAAGTGTCAACCCGGTCGGTCAAAGCCAGAAAGAGGAGTTTATCTGTAGATCTACCTGTTGAGCCACTCGTGATCGATTAGTTTTACCGCAAATTAGCTAAAATATCCTGAAATCTAGAGCGAGCGTGCATGCGGGACAGATGTTGAGCTCCTAACCGCGCACGATGTCAGAGAGGTAAGCGAGCGAGAGATCCTGCGCGTGCAGCCAAACCCCCCTCAAGTTTGGTGCAGTTGCAAAATTATACTAGCTACTACTTTTTTTTTCTCAACGTTGTTTTCTTTTCTTTAATTGGCGGTAGTCCGGTGTTCCCCTTTGTGTTTGGCGGCTTCGCCGGAAGTTAGAGAAAATAGAGGAGTCAAAGGTTATATGACGCCATAGACGGGCGACAAAACGGAAATAAAGAAAGGGCCCGTGTCTTCGAATTAAACTATATATTTCTCCGGATTTGAAAGTTGGTGGAAACTGTCGGGATAATGTAAGTACATATCTCATAGAAATATATAACATACAGTTATTTTTGCTATTTTTAAAGCAGAAAAAATACATATTGTGCCTTTAAAGCACAATAAAACACGGCTATGACCGCTTCACCCAACGGTTCTAGTTATCACTTCCCAACACCCTTCACAACCACCCGTATCAACATATACATAAAGAAGAAGAATTAAAAGGCTAAGCCCCAAGTAAAGAGAACCGCGCCAAGTATCACCACAGTGGAGCCGATGGAAATTAGACAAATATTTAATGCATGCACAATACACGGAGATGTTCAAATACATTTAAATAAACAATAATGAAAAAGGGATCTTGTTAGGCAGCATTCTAGCAACTAAATTAAAAACATTATCAAAATATGTGCCCTTGTGTTTTTATTTATGTAAATATTTAGTAAGGTTTATTTATAAGTGCAGAGAAAAAATAACGGAATAAACGGAAAATGAACGTTTTCTCATGCTGAGAGATAAGCTATATTTGTGTGAGGAAATATCACATATTGTGTTGTAAAAAAAAAATGAAACAAAGTTTGAAAACGGTCAAGTCAAGTCAAGTCACCTTTATTTATATAGCGCTTTTTACAATACAGATTGTATCAAAGCGCTTCACAGTGATAACATGAAAACAATATAACAAAGTTTGTTTCTAAAAGATATTGCGTCAACGTCCACCTTAAGTAAGGCAGATCAATAATATTATTGAATATTAAATGTCCCCAACTAAGCAAGCCAAAAGCCAAGGCAACAGTGGCAAGGAACCAAAACTCCATCAGGGACAGAATGGAGAAAAAAACCTTGGGAGAACCCAGACTCAGTCGGAGGGCCAGTTCTCCTCTGGCCAACGAAGGAACAGTGCATGATTCGGGCAGCATTACAAGTCAGATTGGATCGGAACATTTAGAGTATTTTTTGGAAGTCCAAGTATGCACGCCGGTCTTAAGACGAGTTGTTGAGGATCAGTGCCGTCCACCATAGAGAGTCCATATCGCCCGTGTTGAGTCGTCACTTCATAGGCTTTGTGATTGGAGCATCTGAAGTCTCCGTGAGAGGCTGGATACAAACTGGAGCTGACGAATGCCATTTTCTCGGGACTCGCGTCCCGAGATAACAGCAGAAAAGCAAAGGGAAAATAATTAGCGTAGCTGCTGTTCATAATGATGATTTCCATAACACAGGCGTAAATGACAAAACATGAGGACAGTGACTCTTGCGTCCCAAAATCACCCCCCTCCGTCCCCCACTCAACTCAGCCCAGCTTACTGACCTCTACGTCCCTCCTGCTGCTGAGACCTAACCACAATCTCACAATCTCTCCGCAACCCAACCATACGCGCCAACCCGTTGACTAAGGCTGTCGAGCCCCACTGGTGCGTGAATAGGCAGTTTCAGTGGACAACGGTTCCGTATGGCATACTACCTACCGCAACACAATATCTGCCCAACCACCCGCCATTCACGCAATATACACAGGAACGTAATGACTGCAAATATTATGCAACCTATACAGATAACCTACAGTCTCTTCAAGTTTTATAGTATTAAATGCATTTGATCTGATTCAGCAGTATTATAAAAGGTAAGCATTATGTAAATGCTTGGCTGAAGAGATGCGTCTTTAATCTAGTTTTGAACTGGGACAGCGAGTCAGAGCCTCGAACAATATCAGGAAGGCTATTCCAGAGTTTAGGAGCTAAATGTGAGAACGCCCTCCCTCCTTTAGTGGACTTAGATATCCTAGGAATGACTAGAAGCCTCGAATTTAGTGATCTTAAAGAACGCGGTGGATTGTAGGGCGATAGAAGGTCCATTAAATACACAGGAGCTAAACCATTTAGGGCTTTATAGGTCAGTAGTAGTACTTTGTAATTGATACGGAACTTGATAGGTAACCAGTGTAGAGATGATAAAATTGGTATTATATGATCATATTTTCTTGACCTAGTAAGAACTCTAGCGGCTGCATTTTGGACTAACTGTAGCTTGTTTATTGAGGATGCAGGACAACCGGCTAATAAAGCATTACAGTAATCTAGTCTCGAGGTCATGAATGCATGAACTAACTTTTCTGCATCAGAAACAGATAGCATGTTACGTAATTTAGCAATGTTTCTAAGATGGAAAAAGGCTGTTCTTGTTACATATGAAATATGATTTTCGAAAGACAAGTTGTGGTCTAGTATAACTCCCAGGTCTTTTACCGTAGAGGATAAAGTAACAGGACATCCTTCTATATTAAAGTTGTATTGTAAGTGGTTTTGTGGATAGTTTTTTGGACCAACAAGTAATACCTCCGTTTTATCTGGATTTAGTAGCAGGAAATTATGCGTCATCCAGCATTTTATATCTTTAAGACACTCTGTCAATTTTGATGAGTTAGTGTTTTCATCTGGTCGTGATGAAATATATAATTGAGTGTCATCAGCATAACAGTGGAAATTAATTCCATGTTTTCTTATAATATTGCCAAGTGGCAGCATATATATTGAGAATAGCAGAGGGCCTAACACCGATCCTTGCGGCACTCCATAGTCTACTGACGTTATCTTCGATTTTTCCCCATTTAAACAAACAAAATGGTAACGGTCTGATAAATACATTAATCTGAACCAGCTTAATGCCTGTCCCTGAACACCAGTGTAGTTTTGTAGTCGATCCAAGAGTATTTTATGATCTATAGTGTCAAACGCAGCACTAAGATCGAGTAGAACTAATATTGAGATACAGCCTTGGTCAGAAGCTAGAAGTAAATCATTTGTAATTTTAACTAGCGCAGTTTCTGTGCTATGATGCGGTCTGAATCCTGACTGAAATTTTTCATATATCTCATTTTCTTGCATGAAAGAGCACAATTGAGCGGACACAGTCTTTTCTAGTATTTTAGACATAAATGGAAGATTTGAAATCGGTCTGTAATTTGCTAAGTTATTTGGATCTAATTGCGGTTTCTTAATGAGAGGTTTTATTACTGCCAGCTTGAATATTTTTGGAACATGACCTAAAGATAAAGACGAGTTAATAATATTAAGAAGAGGCTCTTCCACTACAGGTAACACTTCTTTCAGAAATTTAGTTGGTATTGGATCTAATAAACATGTTGTTGGTTTAGATGCAATGATAAGTTTATTTAGCTCTTCCTGTCCTATAGTTGTAAAGCGGTGTAGTTGTTCTTGAGGGGCGATAATTGAGGCTGAATCATAAGACACCATAGAGGATTGTACATTTACAATTGTGTTTCGGATGCTTTCTATTTTCTCATTGAAGTAGTTCATAAAATCATTACAGCTATACTGTAATGGAATAATTTGCTCGGGTGATGTCTGTTTATTTGTTAGTCTAGCCACGGTGTTAAATAAAAACCTTGGATTATTTTGGTTATTTTCTATTAGTTTGCGGAGATGCTCAGCCCTGGCTGCTTTTAGAGCTTTTTTATAACGTGACATACTGTCTTTCCACGCGATTCTAAAGACCTCTAAATTAGTTTGTTTCCATTTACGCTCTAGGTTACGAGTTTCTCTCTTGATAGCATGCGTAGCACTGTTGTACCATGGTGCTTTAGTTTTCTCTCTAACCTTTTTTGATCTAATTGGTGCAACAATATCTAATGTACTAGAGAAAATGGTGCTCAAACTGCTGGTCATTTCCTCTAGTTCATCTGTTTGTTTGGGTTCACTGAGCAGCAGAGATAGATCAGGTAAGCTATTTGAGAATCTATCTATAGTGGTCGGAAAGATTGTTCTGCCTGGTCTATAACGTGGCGCAACATGACAAATTTCAGCAGTGCGTATTATACAAGTTACCATGTGATGATCGGTGAGATCGTCACTTTGCGGTATAATATCTATATCGGTTAGATTGGTTCCATATGATATAATTAAATCTAGTGTATGATTTAGACGATGAGTGGGACCACTGACATTCTGCTTGACCCCAAAGGAGTTTAATAAATCTGTAAACGCAGTCCCTAACGCATCGTTTGTGTTATCTACGTGTATGTTAAAATCTCCAACAATTATTGCTTTATCGGCATTGACCAATAGATCTGAGAGAAAGTCTGCAAACTCTTTTAGGAAATCAGCATATGGTCCTGGAGGTCTATATACAGTAGCCAAGGCTAGAGATAATAGGGATTTATTTCTTACATCTAAGAGCGTAACGTTTAGCACAAGTACCTCAAACGAGTTAAACCTGTGACCTGTTTTCTGAGTGACATTAATAATATCTCTATAGATTGTTGCAACACCGCCGCCACGACCGATCAGACGGGGCTCATGCTTATAACAGTATCCTGGCGGGGTAGACTCATTTAGACCGAAATAATCATTTGGTTTAAGCCAGGTTTCAGTAAGGCAAAGTACATCGAAGCTATTATCTGTGACCATTTCATTTACAATAACCGCCTTAGGTGTGAGCGATCTAATGTTTAGAAGACCTAGTTTTAGAAATTGTTTTTGTTCACTGATATTTAGATTTTCAGGTTTAATTACAATAAGATTTTTCCTAGATCCTACATTGGATTTATTATTTGGCCTCACTAAACGAGGGATAGACACAGTTTCTATATAATGTTCTACACTACTTATATCAATTAAATTGGCACAGCAAAGACTGTGATTTGGAATTTGATTTTCTAGTCATACGGTGTGTAACGTCTTGGAGATGTTGTCCGACAGAACAGCCGCTCCGAATCTGCTGGGGTGCAGGCTATCAGCACGGTAGAGCCTAGGTCGCTCCCAGAACAGATTCCAATTATTTACAAAGGGCAGTTTTTGTTCATTACACAATGACATTAACCATTCATTTAGTGCAAATAATCTACTGAACCTTTCCTGTCCTTGTCGGTACGTGGGAAGCGGTCCAGACACGATGATCGTTGCCTCAGGCGCTGTGCTGCGTACCGTCTCGATCAGGCTCCTGTAGTCCTTCTTCAGAACCTCCGTCTGCCGCAGCCTGATATCGTTTGTTCCAGCGTGAAGCACCACAGCTCCGACGCGCTCTTCACCGTTCAGGATCTCGGGAACCTGTGCGGCGACATCAAGAACACGAGCACCAGGAAGGCAGTGAGTGCGCACCTTACCCTTACCTGAGGTAGCACGGACATGACGGACCATGGAAGTGCCGATGATCACGGCGTCGTCGCGTTCCGCCTCGCGAAGAGGGGAGAAGCGGTTCCGGGTGGAGATCTCGAAGACCGGGAGGGGCGGAGAGGTTCTTGCTCTGGTCCTGGCTCGTGTCTTCCGCTGTGGGATCACCCAGGGTCCATGGTGTTGGGTTGGTGCCGGAGTGAATGATGCCAGAGATGATCGCGTCCTCCTGGGCAGAGAAACGCACGGAGTAGACGAAGTCGGAGTCAAAAAGTTACTAACCACTGACTTGTGTGCATCGGCGCGTGACGTTTCAAGCGCTGATCGCCGATCCCGCAGCTCGGCTTGCCTCTCTAGCAGACCACGGATCTGTTTCTCCACCGATTCAAGCTCCAATCGTACCGAAATCAGTTCGAATGTGTCCTCACCTGCACTCAGAGGTAACGTTAGACACACATCTGATATGTTCGCCATAACAGATGAACAGTAGATTAGTAGTGATACTACCAATATCACTAGTAATTTAGGACTGAAATGCCGGATATAACCTGTATCCTTTCAGTGAAACGGGTGTAAAATCAGACGGTCAATAGGCGCGAGGCCACGCGTGAAATGCTAGCGGACTAAAGGCTAGTAGCCGAGATTCGCAAAGTTGGGTCTAAGTAGCGATATCAAAGCAATCCGATTGTTTTTTTATAAGGAATAGTATCGAGGATAAGTTCCCATGATATAAAAATAGAAAGTGCTTGTTTATAAATGAGTGGTAAAGAAGAAAATCAAGGATTAATGAATTGATTCGACGGAGCTTTCAAACACAAACACCGACTGCTCGCGAGAAACGGTTCCTAAGTTGTTTTTATTTGAGCTTTCATGCATATTACACATTGGAACGTTGTTGCTGATCACGGTCAGGGACTATTCTTTTCTAGCGGAAGGAAGGCTTTTAGTGATTTTACATCATGAAAGTTGCACTAATACCTATTTTTTTACTTTAATATTTGTATTGTGTGGTAACCGTTTTATAAAAGCAATAAGGTACTCGAGGCTAGTGCTGTATCATGAATAAGTCACGGCTGAAGGGGTTGCAGGGGTTCGCGTCGTGCCTAACAAAGCCCTTCAGCCGTTACTTATTCACGATACAGCACATCCTCTCGTACCTTATTGCTTAAATATAATAATACTGGAGATTAATAGAGATTACTACCAGGGTAATCTAATCTCCATTTTCTCTTCCTAATGACCTGAACTGAACAGTGCAACACCTTAAATATTACTAGCTGCTGCTGTTGACGTGCTTGGCTCTGCGTCTCGTAGGTTGTCAAACACGGTGCATTGTTCGGCTTTTGAGTACACTCCATGTCTCGTCAGATGTTTCATTAAATAATAATAATAATAATAATTCATTACATTTATATAGCGCTTTTCTAGGCACTTAAAGCGCTTCACATGGAAGGGGTTCTCTCCTCAACCACCACCAGTGTGCAGCATCCACTTGGATGATGCGACGGCAGCCATAGTGCGCCAGAACGCTCACCACACACCAGCTTACTGGTGGAGAGGAGACAGAGTGATGAAGCCAATCAGTGTGTATATATATATATATATGGGGATGATTAGGAGGCCATGATGGACAGAGGCCAAGGGGCAAATTTGGCAAGGATGCCGGGGTTACACCCCTACTCTTTCGAAAGACATCCTGGGATTTTTAATGACCACAGAGAGTCAGGACCTCGGTTTAACGTCTCATCCGAAGGACTGTGCTCGTTGATACTATAGTGTCCCCGTCACTACACTGGGGCGTTAGGACCCACACAGACCACAGGGTGAGCGCCCCCTGCTGGCCTCACTAACACCTCTTCCAGCAGCAACCTGGCTTTCTCAGAAGGTCTCCCATCCAGGTACTAACCAGGCTCAGCCCTGCTTAGCTTCAGTGGGCACCAGTCTTGGGCTACAGGGTGATATGGCTGCTTAAACGCAAGCAGCCATATCACTGTGAATTCACATTTAAAATTCAACACATTTAAACTCAAAGTGTTACCTCCCTTGCATGATATTGCTTTAAGGCATTTGTTGCATGTCGCAGAGTCTGCATTGCATGTGAAATGCAGCCAAACCTTGGAGCGTTTTGCCTTCGGCATCTTCATTAACCCTCTCGCTATCAGTTCAACAAGTGTGCCGAGTAGCGGCACTGACGTCACGCAAGTTGACGCCGGAACACCAGGGGGTTAAAAAAAAGTTTACGTTTGAACACACAAGAGTAAAGACTCAAAACTCCAAAACGAAATGAGGGAGGGTTAAAAGGTAGGTGTCATTTGATAGAAAACTTTTTATATATATATATTTTTTTTTTTTATTACATTTAGACAATCTCATGCTGAGACACTGCTGATAAAAGACAAAAAAAGTGTGCTCAAGGGAAATTTTACATATCTTATTTGACCTGCAATAACTCAGGAAGGAAATAAGGTATGAGGGAAATATATATTCCCCTACATGTAATGTGCACCTGGATCAAACTTTGTGGTGATAGCATAAAATAGTCATAAGTTTTTGGAACCAAGCTAGCCTTTTTGTTTAGCCCTTGTCACCTGGAAGGCATTTTTAAAATTGTTGTTTCTCTGTGAGGAATATCTTGAGTCCAAAATCAACGTAATCCATAGTAAAGTTCAGACTCTAAGCTTTGAAATTACACAAATTTTGTGTTGATCAAGGCAGTAGTTTGAACAATTTGATTATTAATTTTTTCGTAGCTAGGTGGCGTCGCCAGCGGTTCACTCCGGGTTTAGTGGGACGACTCAGAACTCGTCAAGGGTTGATCGAAATTGATCGAGTTTCTGAGCTTTGAAGTGATACATATTTTGTGTTATTCCATTCAGTGGTTCCTATTGGCCCCGCATTTCGGTACCCAACCCTAGTTGGAAGTGGTGTACACCTCTTTCAGGGCCAGTTTTGTGCAATGATTATAAATGAGGCCTCTGGCCTTTGCCATTGGTCAATATTAAAATAAGGTGTTGAACTAGTAAATAATTGCATTTAAAGTATTTGAAACAATGTACTGATTGTGTACATGTTGTTATCCAGAAACATCATGAGATTTGCATCTGCTGCTGCAATAAACAAGAGATAAAAAAATAAATAAAATAAAAATAAAGAATAAACCGTGTCCAGCAAACAGAACTAGCATGACACGATTACAAGCAGAATATGGGAACTATAGACTAAATGACAGACTATTTGCCTGCTGTAGCTCTTTAACCCCTATAACCCTTAATGAAAAAATCATAATCGAATTACTAAGCAACCACTGAATGGAATAACACAAAATACGTATCACTTCAAAGCTTAGAAACTCTGCTTTTTAATGCATCTAACCATTTCGATCAACTCTTGACGAGTTCTGAGTCGTCCCACTAAACCCGGAGTGAACCGCTGGCGACGCCACCTAGCTACAAAAAAATTAATAATCAAATTGTTCAAACTACTGCCTTGATCAACACAATATTAGTGTAATTTCAAAGCTTAGAGTCTGAACTTTACTATGGATTATGTTGATTTTGGACTCAAGATATTCCTCACAGAGAAACAACAATTTTAATAATGCCTCCCAGGTGACAAGGGCTAAACAAAAAGGCTAGCTTGGTTCCAAAAACTTATGACTATTTTATGCTATCACCACAAAGTTTGATCCAGGTGCACATTACATGTAGGGGAATATATATTTCCCTCATACCTTATTTCCTTCCTGAGTTATTGCAGGTCAAATAAAAAAGATATTTAAAATTTCCCTTGAGCACACTTTTTTTGTCTTTTATCAGCAGTGTCTCAGCATGAGATTGTCTAAATGTAATAAAAAAAATATATATATATATAAAGTGTTCTATCAATTAACACCTACCTTTTAACTCTCCCTCATTTCGTTTTGGAGTTTTGAGTCTTTACTTGTGTGTGTGTCACTCAGAAAAGAAAAAAAACTATAACAATGCCTTCAGGGCTTAGAGGGTTAATAAGATGTTCATCATAGATCTGAGTCATTTTCTCTTTCTGTCTTCAGTCTGTATAGATGCAGTATTACAGAGAAACAGTGTCTCATCCTGACTTCAGCTCTGAAATCAAACCCATCACACCTGAGAGAGCTGAACCTGAGTGAGAATATAATAGAAAACACAGGAGTGAAGCACTTATGTGATGTACTGAAGGATCCACCCTGTAAACTGGAGAGATTAAGGTCAGTAACATTCACATACAAGAAAGAAATAGGGTTTTGATATTTGAATGAAAGAGAATAAAGAGTTCCTCATTTCTCCTAATGTAGGTTAAGCTGCTGTTGTATGACAGATGAAGGTTGTTCTGCTCTGACTTCAGCTCTGAAATCAAACCCATCACACCTGAGAGAGCTGGACCTGAGCGTGAATAAACTAGGAGACTCTGGAGTGAAAAACCTCAGTGATCTATTGATGAACCCACAATTCAAGCTGGAGAAACTACAGTTAGTATCATTATACTGTACAGCAGTTACAGTGTGATTAAAGTTTACTGTTTATTTTATTTTAAGGCAACTGGACTCTAATCATTTATAGCACTTTTTTTATAAAATTGTTTCATATGCTGAAATCTGGCAAATCTTTGCTTTGAAACAATACAGAAGTGATAACAAACTAAAAACAGTGTAACAAATTTAGATTATTCTGACAGAGTTACAGTTATACTAGTCTAATGGTACTTTTAACTAAATCTTAATTTATTAAGCAAAATGTGTATTTAGAGGTTGTAAACGAGGATGGATCCAGACTTGGATTGTAACTAGTTTCCTCAAATGCTCCTGTCTTGGATTATTCATATCATTAAGTTTCCATGATTTTGCTGGTGTATTAGTGACTGTATGGTGTTTTTTTAATGATGCTTTTAACTCACTCATTAACTGAACATGGATTTGAGTAATTTTCTCTTTCTGTCTTCAGTCTGTATAGATGCAGTATTACAGAGAAACAGAGTCTCATCCTGACTTCAGCTCTGAAATCAAACCCATCACACCTGAGAGAGCTGAACCTGAGCTGGAATAAACTAAGAGACTCAGGAGTGAAGCACTTATGTGACGTACTGAAGGATTCACACTGTAAACTGGAGAGATTGAGGTCGGTCACATTCACATACAAGAATCAAAATGCTTAAAATCACTAAGATTAAATCAAGACACTTTATACTCACTATCTCAATAAGAGCCTGAGTTCACAGTATATTTGTGTTAAATTATTCACCTTAATGATTTATTTGTAAGATAATCTCTCTTCCTCTGTTTGAATTTCTAGTCTACAGGACTGTGGCATTACAGATGTTTCTTCTTTAACTCAGTCTTTGACTAACTCAAAAGCACTGAAGTTTTTAAAAGAGCTTGATCTGAGATACAATAATATAGGAGACTCAAAGCAGCGGCTCAGAGACGAGCTACGAGACTCAAACTGTGGCCTGAGGTGAGGAAACATCACTTTATGATATTAAAGAGATCTTCATTTACCTCTGATATGTGAACAAACCTTTCAAACATTAATTAAAGGAAATTATCATTAAGCTTTATTGCAACACAGGGTTTGTGTGAGAACAAAATGTAAAGTTGATTAAAATGTTTAACACAAATGAGGAAAGAGAACAAAAGCACACCGTCACATCTTTATACAACAACACCTGCTTTATTAACTGTGTCAGTAATAGTGAATCATTTCAGTGTGAAAACAGACTTGGTCAGATTGTAGTAAAACGCTGCACTCCTGCTAAAATCAGTGCAGTTCCAGCTTCAGCTCACAGCGTCCAGCATCACATGAGAAATGTCTCTGTCTCTAGTGTGTTTTTACTGTGACAAGCAACACGTCACACTACTTTACACTTACTTTACTCTTGAGTTATTTACTGAGAGCCCTACAAACATGTTTAAACTAGAGGACAAACAGCTTTAACTTGTGGAACTTTAACTGAAAGCTTGTTTTAACATTAAAATAACATTTGTATTTGCTCCTTGTGGTTTATTCCATATGCCGTACACTCATCAGCGTGTGTCTCTCCTTCAAGCCTGGTTCACACGGCAGGATAATTAGGCCGATTTTAGCCACGATTTACCCCTTCCGACAATATCAAGTATGCACCGATTATCGTAAAATAATCTGATCAGATATTCCTGCCGTGTGTGGTGTGTTAAGAGTGCTCTCGTCTGCTCGGAAGGACGTCGGGACCGCTCCGATCTCAAATCGGGGATATCCAACATGTTGGTTTTTTTTGGCCTGATTTCTCCTCGTGTGTGGTGTCCCCCGGGGACAGACGAGCACGCAGCCTGTGGACTGTGGCGTGTTGGCTACAGAAAGCGAGGTGACGAGGCGCAGAGGAAGCACCGGGACACAAAATCAAAACAGCCGTCCATGCTCGCGTTGTCTCCACTTCTTTGACCATCACCTTTTCTTTTGATAACGTTTTTTTTCGGTTAAAAACAAACTACAAACTATCGCCACTGCATCCTCTTCGTCCGCCATGACTGTTTACTCTGAAGTCACGTTTGATCTCGAGGGATTTTGCGAGATTTTCCGTCTGACCTGGGAATGCTCTGGAGTCAAATCGGTTCGTGTGTGATGTGTTGATTTTGCCGTGTGGCTGCGCACCACACACTGTACGACCAAAACTGTTAGACCCGTGATTTTTTTATCGCCGTGTGTGGAGTCTCTCAGGTTTGGAAAATCGGCCGACAATTTTAAAATCGTCCCGTGTGAACCAGGCTTTACAGTGACTCAATAGGAGTCGCAGATCCTTCTGCAGTCACACCAACACAAACACGCACACATATGAACCTCATTCATGATTTAAATGTGTTATCCTTAAAACTCAAATATTGTTTGAGAAATATCTCTGCAAGATAATGGAAAGTCTAGAAGAACTAATTTTCACTTTGTTCCACTAAACACTGACTGTTTTCTCTTCTGGTTTCACCTTACAGAGTAGATCGAGATCGATCACCAAACGTCCCTAATGCTAATACATCGCTTACACCAGTTTAAATCTGTGAAACGGAGATGAGAGGATTAGTAACCATCAGGAGATCCACAGAAGAGCCTCATTACTGTCTATGAGGAGAAATAAATGTGTGATTAATGTGTAAATGTGTTTCATACAGGTGGAAGAGACTTTACAATTAAATAATGCAGCATGTGTGTTAGCATATGTATTAGAAACACGTGATACTGAATGAATAATGTTGGTTTAGTATTCAGCCAAATAATGGTTTAGTTTTATTTAAAGGTGGAACAGAGGAAGCAGCTCAGATGAGTATCAGCAGAAATCTTCAAGCTCTTCAATTTAAGGCCTACAAATATATTAATGTTTGGATTGAACTCGTACATAATTATTAAAATGTTTCTAATCATAAATGTGAATAAGTATATGCATAAATTTATCATATGATATAAAGTCTACAATGTGAAATGTCCATGTTAAGAAAATGTACAGAGGTGGAAAGAGTAATAAAATATTCTACTCAAGTAAAAGTACTACTACTTCAATGAAATTTTACTAAGTACAAGTAAAATTACCGGTCTAAAAATCTACTCAAGTAAAAGTAAAAAGTAGCTCAGTAGCTCAAAATTTACTCAGAGTAAAAGTTACTGAGTTACTTTGTTAACAGCATGGTGGGGTGGGGGACTCTCCCGTGTAGGGTTGTAATGGTATGAGATTTTCACAGTATGATAACGTCTCACGGTTTACAGTATTAATCAATTATTAAATAAACTGTATTATTAAATTATGGTTGTTATTATTATTATTATCATTATCAGTTAAAATGACAAATGAATGAAACGGGGTTTTTTGGTTGAACAAATACTTTTTATTATAACAAACTTGAAACCATTTGTTTGTTTTGTTGATTAAAATTTCAATAAAACATGTCTAATCAATTAAATTCGATAATTGATAATGAATTAGATTAACAACGTATTTTTAACATTAATTATTTATTAAAATGTTTAAGAATAATATTGACCTATGAAATGTATTTTATTCAGAAAATGAATGTTTCTTTTTATGATTTAATCCAAATATATTATCAAAAACGCTGGTAATCAAATGTAAATTTAAACTTATGTCCTTTTATTTTTTGGGGAAGCGCTGCAAAAACAGATTTACTAAATTAAACCATGGACAAAAAAAAATATTTCTTTAAATAATGTTTAAAGCTAAACGGGGGCGTTTTAAATAAAACTAAACGGGGCGACAGTGGCTCAGTGGTTCATGTAGGTTGTCTACAAACCGGAAGGTTGGTGGTTCAATCCCCGGTTCCACCTGACCAAGTGTCGAGGTGTCCATGAGCAAGACACCTAACCCCAGCTGCTCCCGACGAGCTGGCTGGCGCCTTGCATGGCTGACACCGCCGTCGGTGTATGAGTGAGTGAGTGAATGGGTAAATGTGAGGCAAATTGTAAAGCGCTTTGGTGGCCATTAGGTCTGTGAAAGCGCTATATAAATGCAGTCCATTACCATTACCATTAAATAAAATGTATTATTATTGTTGTTATTATTATTTTGAAAAGTAGGCTATGTTCTATTGTATGCCTGCAAGGTAATTTCTCCTAGTAAAACCGAACTTTTATTTTGACGGGTTGTAGTGAAGACCAAAAGTGTAAAAAAGTGTTTCAAAGTGTATTTGACAATGGTTTTTCTCAAATACAATGATGAAAATGCTCATTAGGCGTTCTCTCAGAGCAGCTCTGGAAATGTTCATGTATTCATATCCTCAAATTGTTTGTGAGACGCTGAAAACGCCATGAACTTGAGTACGTCTTACTTGAGTATGTAGTAAACAAAGCGGCGCGCTCAACAGAACTAATAGGTTATATATTTACATGCAGTATTTTGCACAGACCATGTCGCGATTGGATTTATTGCACAGTTCTACTTTCCATGTATTCATCAATCCATTATTTTGCGTGTTTTACGTGACATCTGCGTTAAGTGAATAATTCCATTTTCATGACTGGTGTCACATATACGCTCACACCAGGTATATGTTCTATTATGATTTATTGAGAGCAACAGCTCACTCAACCCCATGTGCAATTCTCGCAGTATTCATCTGACAACTCCCTCACCACTTGCGTTGCACACCTTACTTCATACACTCCCCAAAGCCTTATGGGTAATGAAGTATTAACATCCCAACACATCTCCCCTTTTAAACAACATAACACCCATTACAACAGAGAAGTAACACTTATTAAGACAATCAAATTAGAATAACATTCCAGTCAGTTTACCTTCAAAATATTTGAAACACAACGGGAACTACTGTTACTAATTACTAATGAGAAATACTGTTTCCTGAACAATAATATACTCCGTATTATACCATAAACAACTCTTTAAACAAATAGGGGATATGATCCACTACTAGTCTCTGTACCGAACTGGCAGTTTAATTACCCTGCCACTAGAGGTTTTTTTCGGACCAGGAATAGAGTCCAGTGGAGCTTGCTCCGCATTCATGACAGGTGTGGAATGCTCATGCGGTTTCTGCATTAGTGGGGATTGTGAAAAACTGTCCATATCAGTCTTTGCAGAATCAGTTCTTGTGGGCTCCACTCTCTGTAAGTGACGCCTATTACGTCTCAGAACAGTTCCACTTTGTGTCTGCACCAAATAGGAACGTGGCTCCTTTGTGTGCTTCACCACAATACCTGATGTGGACCATGCTTTCTCCCCGTCCAACTTCAAGAGAACTGGATCTCCGGGGTTTAGGTGGGAAAGCATCCGGACTGAATGTCTTTTGTCAAAGAAGCGTTTGTAAGCAGCTTTAGCTTGTTTGTCCTTCCCAGCCACTTTGTCAAGACTGATAAGACATGGTCGCAAATTTTTCTCAAGAACAGGCAATGTAGTGCGAATTTGGCGTCCCAACATTAGCTGAGCAGGGCTTGCACCGGTAGCTGCAATTGGAGTAGCCCTGTAGCTCAAGAGGGCCAAGTGAGGGTCGGGTTGGCGCAGGATATGCTTTGCTGTTTTAACAGCCCGCTCAACAGCCCCATTGGACTGTGGGTAATGGGGACTGCTAGTAGTGTGCAGGATGCCCCAGCCCTTACAAAAGTCCGCAAAGTCTATGCTGCTGAACTGAGTACCGTTATCAGAGCTAGTGGAGTGTAAATGGGCAATTTCAATGTCTATAGAATACAAATCCACCACCACCAAATAATTTTTACCTCCACTTTCACACAGATCTGCTCCAATCGTGTGCCAGGCGCTGGGAGGAAGTGGAGTGGTGACCAAGGGCTCCTTTCTCTGGGTAGGTCTGTGCTCGTGACAGAAGGCACATTGAGATATCTTTGCATAAAGATCCGCCCCGATGCCAGGCCACCAAACTGACATATTTGCTTGTTCTCTACATTTGTTTAGCCCTTGGTGACCTTCATGCAATCGGTCAAGGATATCTCGTCGTTGTGCGGTGGGAACTACGAACCTGTCGCCATGTAAGAGTAGTCCCTCAGCCCTGGACAATGATGCTCGTTCCACATGGTAAGCTATGAGCTCCGACGGCACATGGTGTGGCCAACCTTCTTTGATGAAGCGCATTACCTTCCTCATAATCGGGTCGTTGGAAGTGGACTCACGAATTGCATTCAACTTGGGCTCTGACACTGGCCGGGTCTGAATCACGGCCTCCACATAAGCTCGCACATCCTCTTCGGTGTCTGAAACCTCTGACTCTGTTATGGGGTTGCGTGACAGGGTATCAGCCACAACTAATGACTTGCCTGGGACATGGATGGCTTTCACGTTGAAACGCATCAGGCGCATTAGCAGACGTTGACAGCGCAAGGGTGTTTTGTCCAGATCATAAGTGTTAATCAGGGGAACCAGGGGCTTATGGTCCGTTTGCAGTGTAAACTCTCCCAGGCCCAGTAGATAACAGGAAAGCCGCTCACATGCCCAAACCGCAGCCAGACATTCTTTCTCTATTTGAGAGTATTTCAATTCAGCACAGGATAAGGTTCTGGAGCAGAAGGCTATAGGAAGTGTCTTGTCTCCATGGATTTGCAACAGAGTGGCACCCAGTCCGAAACTGCTGGCATCCGCGGACACAATGGTAGGTTTTGTGACGTCATAGAAAGCTAATACTGGAGCAGAGGACAGCATTGCCTTTATTTTGTTAAAGGCCTGCTGCTGTTGCGTGTCCCACAGCCAAGCAGAATCTTTCTTGAGCAGTTCGTTGAGTGGGTGCAACACCGTGGACAAGTCAGGTAGAAACTTTCCGAGGTAATTTACCATACCTAGCACTTGTCGGAGTTGGGTGATATCTTTGGGGCATGGCAGGTCTGTAATCGCTTTGACTTTATCAGGATCGGGTTTCACGCCATCACTGCTAATGATGTGCCCAAAGAAACGGAGTTCTGTCTCACTGAAATGGCATTTGTCTTTATTGAGCTTCAGTCCTGACTCCAGGATTGTCTGCAAAACCGCCTCCAAATTCTTATCATGTGTCTCTTGATCTCTGCCATACACCAGCACATCGTCCATGACCACTACACAGCCCTCATGTCCCTCCAGCAGCTTGGTCATCTCCCTCTGAAAGATCTCAGGAGCTGATGTGATCCCAAAGGGAAGTCTCTGAAAACAAAATCTGCCTCTTGGAGTGATAAACGTCGTAAGCATTGAACTATTGCAGTCCAACGGGATTTGCCAGAATCCAGATGATGCGTCAAGCGTTGAGAACAATTTAGCCCCTGACAGCTTAACAGCAACGTCCTCCAGGGTAGGTAGCATGAATTTTTCTCTTTTCACTGCTTTGTTGAGGCGCTTTAAGTCTACACATATCCTGACTTTGCCATTTTCTTGGCTACTGGGACCATTGGAGCGCACCAGTCAGTGGGCTGTGTAACTTCGCGTATTATCTGCATGGACTGCATTCGCTGTAGCTCCTCATCAACCTTCTGGATCAATGGAAAAGGCACCCTGCGTGGTGTTGGTAAACTGTAGGGTTGTACATCTGACTTCAATTCAATTTTTATTGGCTTGCAGTTCAGACAGCCAATTTCCCCGAATACTTCTGCCCGAATGTGGTCTGCTCTGGCTACCAGTCTCATAGCACAGGCCGCACTTCTGTTGAGAAGGTTATTAGAATAATGTCCATCGACTACATAAATCCAAAATTGGTGACGAGCTGCATTTCTTTCAGTCTCAGCAAAAATTTTTCCTATTGCTTTCACATTGCCACCGGGACTGTTAAGCTGTATTGCAGTTTTGTTCAACGGAGGGCGCTGTGGCAGACTTTGGTAAGTGTCATTGGACATAATCGTGATGTCAGCCCCCGTGTCGATTTTAAAGGTTACTGTTTTACCACACACAGGAAGACTCACCAGCCAGTCAGACTCTGAATCACTTTTCTCAATACTGCCCAGAAAGTATGCTTCACAGTCATCATTATCGTTGTATCGCACTTGTACAGCTCTCACAGCCTTGCTTTGGCAGACAGCAGCAAAGTGCCCGAGTTTACTGCATTTACGGCATTGCTTATTATATGCGGGGCAGTCACGTGGCCCATGACATCTATTGCAACGTGAACACAGTTTATCTTCTGTTTGTTTATCCCCGTGCTGTCCCTTCTTGTTTATTCTCTTACCAGTATCGCGGTGTTTACCTCTATGCCGCTGCTGCAACGCTGCCACTTCAACGGACATCGCCACTGCCGAATTTCGCGTTTTTACGAGCTCTGCCTGTCGTGCCATCTGCACTGCTCTCTCAAGTGTAAAATCACTTTCCATCTGAAGTCTTTGTGACACACCACGGTCGGCTATTCCAATAACCAGTCTGTCGCGAATGTGTTCGTCTCTCTGTGTTCCAAATTCACAACGCTCCGCCAGCTCATACAGTCCTCTAACAAAAGCTTCGACTGATTCACCGGTCTTTTGCGACCGTTGGTGAAAGACTGCACGTTCATGTATTATATTTCTGCGCGGTATGAAGTGTTCATTAAACTTGTCCACTACCTGCTGATAATCGCTGGAATGGGCGGCCTCCGCGAAACGAAACGAGGCGAATATTGTCTCTGCCTCCATCCCCATAGCGTATAGCAGTGAGTTTACTTGAACGCCACCGTCCTCTTTATCCAACTTTGTAGCAATCCGAAATCGCGCGAAGCGTTGGATCCACAGAGGCCATGTGGAGGGCTGGCTAAAATCGAACGATTCTGGATCTTGAAACAACGACATCCCTTTTAGTTTGGTTAGCGGGTACGCCGAACTTCTGACACCATGTCACATATACCCTCACACCAGGTATATGTTCTATTATGATTTATTGAGAGCAACAGCTCACTCAACCCCATGTGCAATTCTCGCAGTATTCATCTGACAACTCCCTCACCACTTGCGTTGCACACCTTACGTCATACACTCCCCAAAGCCTTATAGGTAATGAAGTATTAACATCCCAACACAACTGGATTCCGGGATTCCCTCTGCATCACGTAAGTCATTCGGCATTAAAGGGTTAGTTCACCCAAAAATGAAAATTAAGTCATTAATTACTCACCCCCATGCTGTACCAACCCCGTAAGGCCTTCGTTCGTCTTCGGAACACAAATTAAGATATTTATGATTAAATCTGAGAAGTTTATGACTGCTACATAGGCTCCCTAAGGGAATGACACCGGACGGCCCTGAAAGTCATTAAAGAAAATGTTTAAATATTCCAAATATTTGAAAAAACAAACAAAAATAACGACTTTATTCGACTATTCCTTTTCTTCCTTGTAGGCCTGAAACGAGACTTCAAGAGATTTCCACGACGCATGCGCGAGAATTGCGATCTCCTTCAACTACTTCAGTTAAGTTCTCGCGCGTGCGCGTCGTGGAAATCTCTTGATGTCTCGTTTCAGGCCTACAAGGAAGAAAAGGAATAGTCGAATAAAATCGTTATTTTTGTTTGTTTTTTCGCACAAAAAGTATTCTCGTCGCTTGATAAACTTATAGTTGAGCCACTGTTGTGACATGGAATATTTAAACATTTTCTTTAATGACTCTCTGGGCCGTCCGGTGTCATTCCCTTAGGGTGCCTATGTAGCAGTCATAAACCTCTCAGATTTAATCATAAATATCTTCATTTGTGTTCCGAAGACGAACGAAGGCCTTACGGGGTTGGTACAGCATGGGGGTGAGTAATTAATGACTTAATTTTAATTTTTGGGTGAACTAACCCTTTAAGTTATAATCGGGACATACGTTTATCTGCAGGAGGGATGGTGTGTCCTATGTATCCTCCTTTTGCAGCCATGCACTTTGCGTCCACATTTTTTGCAAATTGGATATCTATCCTCGAGGACAACCACGCTTTTTTCCTACAAAGTATTTTCATACTGGCCATAATTCGCTTAATAAGATTTCGAGGGCGCTTCGCTTTCAGCTTCAGCTGGGTCTGCGTCACCTTTCTTGCGCGTTTGTTCTCCCGCCCTTCAACCAATGCAGTAGTTTCCGGAGTGTGATTTTTTTTTCTCCCTTGTATTATTTTTTACTCAGTAACGGATATGATTTCAAATGTAGCGAAGTAAAATACTTCAAACAAAACGTACTTAAGTGAAAGTGAAAGTAAAAGTACAGATTTTAAAAACGACTTAAAAAAAGTAGAAGTACACAAAAAAAACTACTCAATTACGTAACGCGAGTAAATGTAATTCGTTACTTTCCACCTCTGAAAATGTATATATATATATATATATATATATATTTTTTTTTTAACATTATCTCACCAACATTTTATGCACAGAATATATTTGTTTATTTTTGTTATTCTGTTTTATTTTATATTAAGTTAGCTATGTGTGTCTGTCTGTTGCTAATGCACAGATATACAGTATATTGTCTTTGTTCTGTGGATGGAGTCTCTTCTCTACAGACCAACTAAACATTTTTACCATTATGTACCTTTCAGTTGATCTGGTCTAGATCGTCTAATGCATTTTATTTAGAAATTATGATCTCTTTCACCACGTTTACATTCACATCTAAATAAAATTATATACATTTAAGTATATATACATGAGTATTATTGAAGCTACATAAGCAGATGCAGAGAGATTCTTATGCTTAAAAAAGTTTTAGACGTTGTAGATGGTAAACATAAAAGCATACGAGCGATCTTCAGATTTGTTTGAGAAGAAAGGTTTAAATCTACATAAGGGTGAATCTATGATGACAGAATGTATATTTTTGGTTGTCAGATGAGGGCGTTAGAACAGCCATATAAGCAAGAGCTGGTGAAATAAGCGGTGGCCCTTTAAGCCGCGGTGTAGCTCAACTCGGTGGATCGCTCACAATTTTAAAAAAGAGGGGTTTGAGTTAAAGGTATGGGTAGGCAATTTCGGAAAGGGGGAAGCAATATCAAGAACATAATCCTCAACCTTGCCATTTTAACGCTCTTGCAAACTGGATTGTCCGACTTGCCGTAGAGTCCTCAAACCCAGGAGAGGAGGGGCCATGCAGATAAGCTCACATGATCTGCATTTTGAGTGGTGTCAACTTAATGAATTCTGAACCATATCGCTTTCGATAGTGTAGTACAGTGTTTCCCAACCCTGTTCCTGGCGGCACACCAACACTGCGCATATTCTTTTTCTCCCTAATCAAACACACCTGATTCAACTCATCAGCTCATTAAGCCATGTGATTATGAGCTAATGAGTTGAATCAGGTGTGTTTGATTAGGGAGACAAAGAATACGCACAGGGTTGGGAAACACTGGTGTAGTAGACCAAACTGCAGCGCTCATTCACAGACGCGCAGAACATACAGACTTCAGATTTCAACAGCAGTCTTTTTGAGCTTTCATAGTCAGACACTAGACCATATCAAGATTGGATTCATTGTACAGCCCTACTGTTGATCTATTCATTCAAAAAAGGCCAGATTCGTGACGTTCTGCTTTAGGGAGTAAGTTTCATTTGTGACCGGATTCCGTGATTCGATCCGTGCCGCTTCCCTACGCTGACGGGGTGAATTTATTTATGAATGCAAGTGTGAAAGTTCTGTCACAAAACTAAGTTTTACATATACTTGCGCTTTTTTAAGAGGGTATACGGAAATCCTTGACCTGTCCTAGTGGGAATACGGTGTTGTATTACAAATGTATTAAATGTTTAATTTAGGTTCCAATACAATAGAATATAAACTAAGAAAGTTTATACCCTGAATTTATAGATGATGAGATTTAAAGAAGATTAAGTCAAGCAATCCAAGTGTCGGACATTAACCTTTTGTCACTTCTCAAAGTACAGCTGGGCCTTTGTCTCTATGATAATGTGAAGGTATGGGTGATACAATTAGGCTGATTGGATCACCATCTATACATGACACTGTTATCCTAATGAGATCAGGAAATCTCTGCAAACGAGCTGACTCATTTACACGCCCCCTTTATGTAAATCCCTCCCCCTTGGAATGTATATTTAACTACAAATATATACTGTTTGAGTGAGACCCGAGACTTGACTTGATGACTGCAGCTACTAACAGCTCATGTTCTCAATAAAGAATCCTGCTGAAGATACAACCAAGTCCCCTGGTCTTCGCTTCTGAGTTTCCTACACTTTAGAAGAAAAAGTTCACAACAGTTGGTGCCGTGACCCGGATAGAGCTACTCACCTGAATCCAGATTGAAACTTCAAGCAACAAAGATCTGACTGAGTTCCAGACTGAATCTTTCTGTACAACCAAGGGTTGGTGAGTGCTACTCTATCCAAAAAACCTTTAAGACCATTACATTGTCATCCTCTGCGCCATCAGAGAAGAGTTAACAGACTGCTGTAGGGTTTGGTTAACTAAGTTATCCTCTAAAGTTTTCTTTTAGAGATGAAAATTATCCTCTGTTTCAGGCAGGGAAGATTTAGCATCATGTGCTAATAATTTGGTTATCCATTGTTTTAGGCAGGGAAGATTAGCATAAAGTCCTAGTAATTTCTGTTATCCTTTGTTCTGCCAAGTAAGGTTAACAATAGTTGACCTGTGTTAACAAGTGTACCCTCTGTTGATCAGAGAAATTTTAGTGTTTTTGATTGTGTGAAAAAAAACATCACAAAATGGTTAGAAGGAATGCTAAGCTGGTTTCAACTACTGAGAAAGGTGGACTAGCTACCCCTTTATGGACAGACAGTGAGTTCAAGTCATTGTTAGGAGAGCACATGGACTCCATAGTGACTGAGTCAGTCAGATTGGATTTGACAAAGAAATTTGGTGTTCACCCAGAAAAAGTATGGTCTATTGAAGAATGCAAGAAGGTGTTAGGTTGATGTATCAGGAAGAGAAACATAAAAGGCATTATCTGCTGCCACAGAGAATTTAGCTTATCCATTGCACAAGAACAAGCTAGGTGTATTGCTAAGTTAAAAGAACAGAACAAACAATCGCACACTCAAGTTTCCTGTCTCACGAAAAAGGTGGGCCATAACGAGGCCTCAACCAAATGTGACTCAGAAGACCAACAGTCAGATGAAACTTATCCTGACTTACAAGCTTTCTTTGAAACAGATGTAGCCATCCAATCAGTAACCGATGAGCTTGTAGATTCAGTAAAGGTTTGTGGGGCTAGGAGAAGATCTCAGGGAATTGAGGGAACTGAAAGTGTTCCTCCCAACTCTTCTGTTGTCCAAATCCAAAATGTTGCCAAAGCGCTAGGGCCTAAAGATACAGAGACTATCCCAGAGCTTACCCTTAGCACGCACACAGTTTTATGAATTTAGAATAGCATTGATCAGCAAAATGCATCTCTACTACATGTTGTTGGCGGAAGTCACACAGCTGATGTCACAAATTCTAACTGAATCTGAATTCAACAGTTTTGAGTCTGCTGGAAACAATTCTGATTTTCAACATGCCAGAAAAGATGAATTGAGAGAGGGAGTTCTGAGAGTGTTAAAGAACATTGTTGGACCAAACATGGACTGGTCAAAGATCACTAGTTGTGTACAGAAGAAGGATGAAACTGTGTGTGAGTACACTGAAAGATTTTGTCAGTCAGCTGCAGCATACAGTGGGTTAGCTGACACTTCAGAGAAGGTGCTAGAGGATAATGCTCCACTAGTTCGCACATGGTTTGATGGTCTTTTGTCGGAACCTAGAAAGGCATTGCCTTTCTTAGACTGCACATGGTCCACTAGAACCCTGCAAAACAACTTGGACAGTTTAGCTACTTGAGAGAAAGACTCTGATGTCAAGGCAAGAGTAAAAATTGCAGCAGCATCCTTTAAGGTCAACAAAGAGAATCAACAGAAACGCAAATGTCCAAAGAGAGAGGGCAGTTGTTATTACTGTGGTAAGCATGGACATTGGAGAAAAGAGTGTAGGAAAAACAAAAAGAACTTTAGAGAAGTTAACAATGTTACTCAGCTTCTACTCAGTCTGCTTGCTACTCTGAAGCAGCCCCTCCCCACGTCATTAAACTCGTTGGGCAGCTTGTTGAGGTGTTAACCATTTGAGCTGTGAGTGCTTAATTTCCCCAGTAACTTACAACAAAGATGAAAGACTTATTTTTGTTTAATAGAACAAAAGGAAAGTGACTGTCTCAGCCTTCCTTTGGGGGACACAGGTTAAGTAAACTCACAGCCTTAAATGTTATGCTACAGCACAGGCCCTTCATCAGTAATGTAAACGGAAAATGCCCTAACGCAGTGTCCGCACCAATGAATCAAGCAAAAGTCACTTCTGTCACCTCCTCCCGTTGGGGAAAGTGGTTAACTACCCTCACAGAACATTGTTTTACAGCGTGCACCAGTCACAAACCCATCCTCATGGTATGATGTCTGCAATGACTGAAGTTGTGTTAGAGGATGAAGGTGAAATGACTCACGATTATGTTATGCTTACGTACACACCTACAAGGGAAGTAAAAGAAATTCCCATAGAGAATTCAGAATTTGAGTTGTTTGTTGATGGTTCAGCTCAAGTTCTTGAAGGTAGCAGACGAGCAGGTTATGCATGATAAAGTCGTTCAGAAACAAGCCATTAGAGCCTAAGTGACACGGACCACATCAAGTGATGTCGATTACAGCAGCTGCAGTATTGTGTCAGGGAAGGAAAACCTGGACTCATGTGTCACACTGTAAAGTTGTTCCCCCACCTACAGGGATAGGATAGGACACGGACCAGTGAGGAGCCCAGGGAAGAACCAAATGCAACAGGCTTCGGGGGCCAACCCTGCGGTGAAGACTCCCTCATAGGCCTTCCCCCTCCACTGTCCATCCTTTCCTCACTGTTCTTTGGGTGTCGCAGGAATTGAGAAATAGGGAAAGAAGTAACAACAATAGCAGACTTAGAAAAGGATACAACCCTAGAGTTTGAACAAATACTGCTCTACTGTCTTTTGTTTTTTGTTTCTTCCTCTGTGCAGATACCACTTGATGGCAGTCCCGAGACCCATATGCACCGACCTCCTCACCTGCATAAGAAGCCACAACCACTGCCGAGCCAACTATCACAAAAGAAACAGAAAAGGAAAAAAATACACAACGCAGAGACCCACATACGGAACCTTCAGTCATCCTTAACCCTCTGGGGTCGGCGGTATCGCCGGCAATACCAGCTCACTTGTTTTCTGATAAGTGCAAAAGAGACTCAAAATACTCTGCTGATTTTGATCTTACATATAAGTGTTATACATCATTCGGTCCTGTTAAGTGTCTGTTTTTATTGTGAGTATACACAAGAAAATAAAGTGTTCTGCTTTTTCTCAAATAAAGAAAAATAAACATGATGCGAATTTTGCCTTCTCTCTGTCAGTGAAGTCCATTCTGAAACGCGTTCAAAAATGAACTGTAACTGTAACAGTCAATACTTGTCACAGAGACGTGAAATATTTCTCTTTATGAAGCTGAAATTCTCTTCTTTCGTCCACTAAAGGAGGGAGGGCGTTCTCACATTTAGCTCCTAAACTCTGGAATAGCCTTCCTGATATTGTTTGAGGCTCAGACTCGCTGTCCCAGTTTAAAACTAGATTAAAGACGCATCTCTTTAGCCAAGCATTCACATAATGCTTACCTTTTATACTACTGTTGAATCATATCGAATGCATTATTATTATGAACAGCAGCTATGCTAATTATTTCCCATCTGCTTTTCTGCTGTTATCTCGGGATGCTAGTCCCGAGGTAAATAGCGTTCGTCAGCTCCAGTTTGTATCCAGCCTCTCACGGAGACTTCAGATGCCCCAACACCTGCGATGAGATGACTAAACGCCTGTGAAGAGACGACTCAACGCCGGCGATATGTTATGCCCTAAATTAATACATGATTAACTAACTGTATCTTTTCTACGTACATTTCTGAAATGCACTTTTTGTAAAGCTGCTTTGAAAAAATATGTATTGTGAATAAATTTGAATTGAATTGAATTCTTTTAAATGAAGTAATTTATATAAAAAACAAATATTCTCAGTTTATGTAATCTGTATGAAAAGAGAGAGATGTCAGTCTTTTTCCTTTCAGCTCATTATAGTTTATTATGTGCTAATGTGACACGCCCACGGAGAGCGTGCACTATTCAAACGCAAATGTTGAGGCAAGCCATGAAATCATGGGCGTCAGTTTGGTTTGAAATGTGCTGGGGACAGAGACGTATTCGGAAGTGCATTTTCAAAAGTGCTGGGTACAATGAATGACATTATTTTTTTCTCTCTCTTTCGCGCAGATCATGTTTTGAAAGACGATGTAACGTTACTGTCGCTTAATGTAAATAAATAAAAATGTATACAAACATGTGATGATGTCTGACTCGTTTTATGTTGAACTTGAAAGCCTTAGGTTTTTAAAAAGCATTAGACATACGAGTAGCCTATGACCCACTATTCTGCTTCATAAGATAAGTAACATTGACAATATGACATGACGTGGTTTAATGTAAACAATGATTACCAAATTTCTCTCTCATATTGCTCCTCATAACAACTGAAAACTGTCCAAAAAAAATCGCCAATTGACAACACAACTTCTGCGTTCTGCACTACAATTTTGCCAAGATTGAAAAAGCAAAAATATGTGTCGCACAGATGAACGATGATCACACCATGATCTGACACTGCATCCATCCAATCGTATCACCATTTTGACCAAAACTTGAAAGCACCCCGCCTCCATCATCATCCTCATCACAACTATTCAAGAATTCAGCAATAGATTCAAGCAATAATTAAACAAGATACTGACTACTCCACGATAATCTCCGACTCCACCTATGCTTGCTGTACGAACGCAAACCGTAACTAAGTTAGCTGAGTAAGTTGGTGGCTAAGGCAAGGCTAACATGATGTATTGCAAGAGAAGAGTTAAAACAGCTGATCCGTTGTGTACAAATGCACAAGACTATAGCCACAATACCAGCAAAACTTAAGTAATAAACATTGTTTTAACTTTCCACTGTTTATAGGAAAATGCAAGTAATCGCGTCGGCGCCTCCATGTCCACACTCCGCACAAACACTTGGATATGCGCCTAACAACAGTGAACATATATATCTAGGTTTACGTTAGAGAGCGAGCGTTTAGACGGATAAGTCCTTTTCACGTTTAACAAATCAAATCATCCATTGTAATTTGTCTACATACCTGCGAGTAAGCGCTGCTCCAGTTTGAAAAAGGCGAGACGGTAAAAGCATGACGTTAGCCAGCGATCGCGTAGCGAGAGAGGGGGGTCTGGGATGCAGAGATATTTGCTGCGTCTTTATATTAACATTCCTGATTGTTTGAATGATCAGCCCTCGGGAGCCCCCTTAAAATGCGGAACCTTGGCCGGAAATTCTCTGCCTCGGCTCATCCCAGCAGACTATGTAGTTCCCGCTCGTTCACTGTCCATGCTAAGCTGTCAGTGTCAGCTCATTTAAAAAATAAAGGAGTTTAAACAACAAAACACATCCACTTGCATATATTTGACAATCGGAATATCAGATATGTCATGCTATAGCAAACAAATTTGTGAATATTTTGAATAAAAAGGGAAAATGACAAAAGCAGATCATTCATTATTCAGTGCTGTTGTGGCTGCGGTGTCTCACGTGACAAGCGATGACACGTCACCATGGAAACCAGAGTGCAACATTTCTAAATAACGGTCGCCTAGAAATATTCACACTGGGTGGTCAGCCAGAATATTTTAAACTTGTGTGAAAGCCAAGGGTTAAATAAAGAAGCGCGATAGTCAGCGAGAATAAAACCAGCATCCAGCATCATGCCAAAAAAAAGTGGTGGGTACAAAATGACTCATCACGAAATCTGGTGGGTACGCGTCCCCACCGAAATCGACGCCCCTGCATGAAATCGCCCACATCAGCTGGATAAAACATCCAGTTTAATAAGAATCTTGTACTTTACCTAGTCTTGCTGCGCTGTGAGGAATAATACTATCGTAATAATCCTGGAAAAGTTACCTCAGAAGTGCTGGTAGTTTCATTTCGAGGAGCACGGATTCAGCTGATGCAGTAAGTTGTTTATTCTTAAGTGCTTTGTTCTAATCGCGTTATTGAATGGGGTCTGTAAACTGCACAAAGACTGTTTAAATATGAATTCCGTGTCTGTGTGTGTTACGTTCCACGTGTGTTTGTGTTTTGCTTTCTCTTTTCTTTTGTGTTCTTTTTCTATTCACGCTCCTGGGACGTGACTCATTGGCTGCTTGTCAGGCGTGATGTCATCGCGTTGTGCATCACCTGCGACGTCCATCAATCCCTGGAAGTTTCCGCTGATTTAAAAGCCCCATTGAAGGGAAGCGTGGGAGATCAGCGCCAGATCTCAGCACACATCCATGAGTTGATTGTTGGTGGAATTAAGTTTACGTGTATGTCTTGTGATTATTATTATTATGTTGATACTTACTTGTTGGTTCAGAGATTGTATTTGGGTTGACGATATTGTTATTTATGGAATGTGTTTCAGAGCTAGATTTCTAAACTTGGTTATGCATTTGTGAGTGTGACTAATGACTGGAATTGAGCGCAGTTTACCTTATTCTAAACCAGCGTTGTACGCAGTAGCCCAACTGTAGACCATTTAGAGTGAAGCTTGTATTGTGAGTTGTCCAATCCTCATTTTGTCTCTACAATTAAGAAAGACCATGGTAGATAGCATTCTAACTGTTAGTTTAGTCAGAGAGCGGTCGTCATTCATTGTTCTTTTGTTTGTTTAGTTAGTTAGTATAGTTTAGGTAAGGCGTCGACTAAGCCGAAGATTGCGGGTTGTTTTCTGCATTTTCTTTTTGGTAGTTAGTTTTAGAGGTTTTGGGTTAAATAGATATGGGGGTTATATTTTGATTATTTTGTAAATTTGACGACCCTCTTGTTTTTCTGATTATTCATGTTTTCTTTTCTTTTACATTTATTATATACTTTGTAACGTCCTCACTCTTCGGTGACTGAATAAACGTTTTTAACGTTAAAGACCTAGTTTCTATGATTGTTTCCCCCACCTGCTCATCTAGCCGCAGTACCTCACTTAACTGTTACGCAATCATCCCGCTAACATCTTTTAAACACGTAACAGTGTGTGAATGAATGAATGGCACAGACACACGAGCGATGTTGTTTACTACAGATGTACATCGCATTTGTGCGTTCATTCACTCTCGCTCCTACATTAGTAAACGTTATTTTTACATGAACACATCCAAACTATATTGCTATAGCCTACTGAGATTTGTTCTAATCACGATATAGAATAGTGTCTGTAATGACAACATTTTGTTGACAAGTTTTGGATAGATTATAAAGTTTTTACTATAAAATAGACATCAAATAAGCTTTTGTTAGACAGTTTCTGCTCATATGTTAAATATATTGTATGTTTTGTCAAAAATAAACAAATCAACTGTTATAGTGTTTGTTCCAATGCAAGCTATATCAAAATAATGAATCCTTAACTTTGAAATATGTATGATAAAATGTATTGGCCTAATTTAAAAAATACTTTATAAAGACATTTATGGAAAAAGACAATTTTCTTTTCAAGATGCTTCCAACTCTAACTTTGAACCAATTCTGTAGAATGGCCCATATAACCCATTTGAACAGGATTTGTTTCCAGGTATGACTAAAAATGTGCTTTTGACTTTCATTTATATTTTGATTTTATATATATATATATATATATATATATATAATATATATATATTGTCCTTGCATTCTTTCTTGTGTGACACACCTGAGTGAAAGGCTCATTATGCGGGTCTTTGTCTTCTCAGGTGAGAACCACCTAATTATTCATGAGGGGGTTGGGCCGTTCACACCCATTCGCATATTGCCTTTCCAAACAAAAAAATGTTTTTCACAATTTAAAAGAATCTATTGTGTTATGTGAATGATTAGGCAGGATAATTTTCAGATCATTTTGAAGCAAAAACTCTAGGCGACAACATCTATTAGTCAAAAGTCTTGTGGACACATATTTAGTATGTGTTTTGTGGCCTTATTTCAGAAACTTTAATTTTTAGTTTTTTCAATAACCATGCATAAACAATATTCTCTCAAAAATACAAACATGTACATTCATGTTGCTTACATATTATGGTAGCCCTGTTTGTGCTGAATATAGTGTAATTTCACCTGTGCCATTAATATGTTTAAAAGCAACTGAAAAAAGCACAAATGTCAGGGCATGTCAAAACATCTCAAGGACCCCAAAAACACCTCAGACCCCATGATCAAGATTGTCGTACTAGTACTAACCATCATGGACATCGCACAAAGTGTGGACTCCAGAAACAACATATTCTTAGAGCTGATGTGTTACATGTGTGTCCTGTGTTTCCCCCGTTCTTTGTGTATTTGGTTCAGTCCTGTTTCCATTTTCCCGCTCCTCGTTACTGTTTAGTTAATTCACCTGTTTACCTGTCATTATCAGTTCATTTGCACCAGCTGTGCCTTGTTTCCCCAATCTGGGAAATATCTGATAATATGATGAGAACAAGATTGTATATTTATCATTTTTCCTTGCAAAGGGAAAAAACACTCGACCCAACCCTGAATAAACAAACTGTCCTGACTCTTTATTTAAACGTTGAAATGTATAGTAGGGTTGTACCTTCATTGGTTTTTTTATAGAAAGCAATACTATTTAGTTAGTCTATATTTTTTGTAGCCAAGTCAACAAAATGAGTCTTTTTCTGAGTTATTTAATGTAGGCCTATGGATCTGTTTTGAAAAATGTATTTTGTGGCTATGGGTATCACTGTCAGTCATCTCAATTTTGTGAATGATTCAAAAAACAATAATTTAGCAGATTAAAGATGAGCTTCATAATCTTAATTTTCTGGTGCGATCTGCTGACAATCTTCCACAGCACCTTCGGGTTTTGTCGTCTGTAAAACAGAGGCTCTGCTGGAATCTAGCAAATTGATGTTGTTATGTGCCATTAATAATTAAACAAAACGCTTGACGTTAATAAAACTGTTACCTATTTAAGCATCAAGAAGGGTAAAACATAAACGCTGTCGGCCAACATCGTTTAACAGCATGTAGGCTTCTATGTTATCTAAATGAATGAATGATTGAGGCATTTACATAGTGCTTTCATATGTACTACTGTACACCCAAAGCGCTTTACAATCATATCAGGGGTTCTCTCCTCAACCAGCACCAGTGTGCAGCATCCACTTGGATGATGCGACGGCAGCCACAGTACAACGGCGCCAGTGCGCTCACCACACACCAGCTATAGTTGGAGAGGGTTACCCTAACCCTAATTCCAATATTGATTCAACAGCAGTGATGCAGATTCAACATCATAGTGTAACGTCGATTCAATGATATTTTCATTGGTTTTCTCACCATTGTTTCAACATTAATTCCAGGTGCAAAAGTGATATTGAACCAACATCACATTGTTGTGGAAATTCAATGCAATTAGCGTTGACGCCTCAACATCGTTTCAATTATTGCTTGGTATCTGGGTTATACATTAAACAATCCCATATCAATCTCCACTTAAATTATTAATTGTATCTAATTTCTTCACAAAAGTGTAGTGAGTAGAGTTTTATTAATTTATATATTGAACATGTACAAACAAATAGGTAAATACATAGTAAAGTACAACAATAGGGCGATGAACAAAATTAACATGGCTACTTTTTGGTCCTGAGACCGACTAGGAAGAAAACAGCAAGATCATATCAGAAGACAAAATTAAATAAGCAGGCATATAATAATTACACACTAGTGAGTGGATGAATGGAGTTTTCCTTTTTGACGTAGATTGAAACAAGAAAATATCTTTAACTTATGTTAACCACACCTTATTTCAGGGATTTAACCAAAAACCCATTGACTTCAGGACAATGGAACCAGAAGTGCTAAAATGCAAACTCAGTTCTGGCTTTTAGGACTCATTCCTGCAGCACTCAGACACCTCAGCTCAGGCAGCCGTATGACAGCGTATCTCCATCAATCCATCGAGTTGTCTGCCCACACTGAAGCTCTGCGGTCTGGCTGTCACATACTCCCGAAGGTCTCGAGCTCCAGGCGTCAGAGCTCTGTTGATCAACACAACACAGGAGGTCGAGAGCAGGTTCCCTCTCTGTAAGGCCAGCAGGTCTTGAAGGTAAAGCTCAGGGTCATGATCCATTAGAACCAGATCCAGACGATCATTCTCAGTGTGGGAGTTTAAAGAAGAGATGGCCTCAGCCGAGGAGCATGTCAGTACCTGAAACTGAGCAAAAACATGCTGAGGTCATTTTACCACATGGTATTTGCAGGGTTTTTAAAAATAAAATGTAAGGCTATTTAACTTTATCTCTGCTGGCGTTTTTGAAAAAGTTGCCAGCCAGTGCCAGCATATTTTTAAAAATAATTTTCATAAAAGTTTCATGGCCCCCAGAATATTTAGTTGTATGAATATCTGAACACGCATTAAACCAAAAGAAAGAACTGACCCTCAACTTAAAAAAAAAAAAAACCCTGTTTTAATCCACACTGAACAAAATTATAAACACAACACTTTTGTTTTTGCCCCCATTTGTTTTTGACCCCAGCTGAACTCAAAGATCTAAGGCATTCTATGTGCACAAAAGGCCTATTTCTCTCAAATATTGTTCACAAATCTGTGTTAGTGAGCACTTCTGCTGAGATAATCCATCCACCTCACAGGTGTGGCATACCAAGATGCTGATTAGACAGCATGATTATTGCACAGGTGTGCCTTAGGCTGGCCACAATAAAAGGCCACTCTAAAATGTGCAGCCACTTGCCCCTTCTTGCCAGGATAAGGCTTACACAGAGTGTATCTGTCACTGTTATTCCGTGATAACCCATACAGTGAGATTATTGGATAACACTGGGAAAGCGTGCCCTTTATGTTAGGAAGGAGAACGCTACGGAACCCACATTCTTCCCCGACGGAGTTTTGTGGAGATATACATATGGACTAGGGATGTCCCGATACCAATTTTTCACTTCCGATACCGATGCCGCAGCTTTGGCTATTTGCCTATACCGATATCAATCCGATATTTTTATTTTATTATTGAACTAAATTGAGCGTCAGCATCAGTTCTGGCAGGCCAAGTCGTAAAGATGCTGCTAACGCTATCGGCCGACAACACGGTCTCATCAGCGATCGCTCAGCTGAGCTGCATCAGCGCATCTGCTGTTCATCTCCCCTCGCTGCTAATGCCTACGCTCAAATCAGGGCACCCTATTTAAGCAGATTCAGTTCGCTCCTAACTGCTTGCTGCTCGCTCTCTGCAACCCACCTCCTCCCCAGCTCCTCCTTCTCGTGTATAACGTGGCATTTGCTTTTCTGTCATCGTTGCTGCTCTGTTCATATGGGGGAATAGTTCTGCTCTCCCAGTACTAAACTGTGAGCGTTCCCTAATGCTCCTGGTGCCCTTGAAAGGTCAGAGGACTCCCTGAACAGAGCCATAACGCCAAATTTAAAAAATGATCAACTTGAATTGCAATTTATTCAATACAATTTCCTAACCATTTTTTTTGTCATGTGTGTTCTTGACTTAATGGACCTGATAGAATACTACTACTAATAAAATATATGAAAGCACTTTGCTCAATTAGCCACCTAAAAACATCTCACTCAAATGGAGAACAAATACTTCTCCAGTATATAGTCCACAACAACAGTTGATTGTGAAAGACTGCCACCCTTTATTCAAACAATAAAAAAAAAAAAAATAAAAAAAAAAATACAAAATTACACATTGGTCTGTGTACTTTTGCGTCCATTTGTTTTTCCCTTTTTAACCCGTAATTGAAAAACGAAAAATGAACGGTTGTTGTAGGCTATTTCTAAAACGCAAAGTTGAACCCAAAATTTGGATTTGAACTGAACACACCAAATGCTGTGCAAAAAAAAAAAAAAATTATGTATTTTCCGATTTTTGTATAAGACTTTTTGCCCCCTTATTAAACATTTAAAATATTCACAAATTAATATGGAAAAAAGAATAGATTTTACTGGTTTTCTAAGGCCAAACCCAGAAATGATATTACCCTTTCAAGGGAACTTCGAGCTGCGTCAAACGGTGTGGGAACGCCCCAGCGTTGTGCATCATGAAACACGTATGGATTCAGCCCAATGGAGAGACGGAACGTCTTAGGCGGGTGACGTCATCGACCAGGAAACTATAAAGCACCCCAAAAACACAAGCGCATCAGCTTCTGTGGCTTCAGTCACGCTATATGTGAATCTGTCTGAGTGTAAACACTGTGTCTGTCTTTAGTATTTGCTAGGAAGGAGTTATCACATTTACACCACACAAACAATTTTGTATGAGAGACTATGGCGAGCGAACAGCATTTAAGAAGGGTGTTCCTCTCTGCTCGCGCTATCTAACGGGCGGGGATACACACGTTCTTTGTGTTGTTTGTTTGGGAGTGCAGCACGCCCAGTCAGCTCTCGAGGGGGCTGGCTGCGAGCATTGCGAGCGTCTGCCTTTATGGACGCTCCGCTCCCGCCGAGCGCTCTTTGAGGAGAGTGCTCGGTGCGCGCTCCCCACGGTTCGAGTCCCGCTTCTGCCGAGGGCAAGCGGCGACGCTTATCGTGGGGATTGCAAATGGATCTTTCAGCGGGGTTAGAGACGGGCTCTGCCTTATCTCTGCCTTTACCTGTTAGATCCAGTGTCTCAGCCCGGTTTGGAAGCACACTCTGCGGTTTCTTCCGCCGGGGCTGAGGCACCAGTACTAAAACTATCTAACGTTAGTTATAAAAACTGAGGAGATAAAAATAGCAGAATTGACGAGGGAGATGTGGAGGACTCGCCAACTCACACTCCCGAAAGCGAAGAGCTCTTGGATGTTCTCACTCGAGCTGTATCAAAACTAAGCATTGACTGGCCAGTGGCTAGGCAGGAGTCTGTTATTAAATCTAAGTTAGATGAAAGATTTCTCCCTTCCCGTGTGCAACCTCCACGCCGGTGCTTGCCATTTTTTCATGATCTCCATACTGAGGTGTCGAGATTATGAAAGAAGTCGGCTTCTGATATAATTTTTAGCCCCCAATCATTCACATATTCCGATTTAACGGGGGCTAGGTTTAAAAAAAAAAAGAAAAGACGGCGCTTTGCCGTGGGTAGAAGAGACTCTCTTCCGAGGCTGCATTGTCATTTAAAGCGCCGGCATTACCTTCCAAGCCATTATGAAATATTTCGGCTTTGTAAAGTGTATTCGGCGGCAGGTCAGGCTGCGTCGTGTCTGCATACAATATCTATATTGCAGGCATACCAGGCTGATTTGCTAAAGGACGTGAGCGTGAGTGAGGAGGCAGTACTGACGTGGTTCGAGAACTGCGTCAGGCTGCCGATTTATGGTAAAATGATTTTTTCCAACATGAAACAGAAAGAGAAAGCTTTCTTCTAGATGATCCTCCCTCCCTTGCGGGGTTATTCAGTGACTTAGTTAATACTGTCATTGATAATTTCAGGAAGAAAAAAAGCAGGCAGCAGCTTTTAAAAGGTTTCTTCCATTAAAAGTTCACGTCCATGGGGCTGCTGGGCGGGAGCAGCCCCGGTCTGTCACGATCCACACCAGGAAACACAGGAAAAGATCCAATTGCAGAAAGTATCTTTAATTAGGGAAACCCGTTACTCAAAATACAGTCCAGGCAATAGTCGATATCATAATCCATCCAAAACCAGAACATAAACAGGAACACAAAAGTGGCGTGATAAATACAAGGACTCCGTGACACACACTGAACCAAACAGGGTTATATACACAGGGAATTGACAATGCTAATGGGGAACAGGCTGAGTGCAATGATCAGTGATAAGAGACAGCTGAGTGCAATGAAAAGACAAGGATCATGGGGGATGTAGTTCAATAGAGTGATGGACACCGTGAGGAAGGAGGACATCTAGTGGTGACCCAAGGAACATAAACCAGACACTGTGACATAACCCGCCCTCTACGGAGCGGCTACCAGACGCTCCAAGATGTGACAGACAAACAAGTGTCTAGGCAGGAGGTGGACTGGTGGAGGATCAGGGGGAGGGATGGGGGGGCCAGGTCCATGGAGGGAAACGGGGACAGGGAGTGACAGTTCATCTGGCGGCCAGGGTGGAGACGACAGTCCCTCGAGCGACCAGGGTGGAGACTTTCCCTCGGGTGGCCAGGGCGGATACTTTCCCTCGGGTGGCCAGGGCGGAGACTTTCCCTCGGGCGGCCAGGGCGGAGACTTTCCCTCGGGCGGCCAGGGCGGAGACTTTCCCTCGGGCGGCCAGGGCGGAGACTTTCCCTCGGCGGCCAGGGCGGTGGAGACCCCTCGGGCGGCCAGGGCGGTGGAGACCCCTTTGGGCGGCCAGGGCGGTGAAGACCCCTCGGGCGGCCAGGGCGGTGAAGACCCCTCGGGCGGCCAGGGCGGTGAAGACCCCTCGGGCGGCCACGGCGGAGACGACCAAGGCGACCACGGCACAGTAACAGAACCCAGCTCAGGAACAGCAACAGACACCGGCTCAGGAGCAGCAACAGACACCGGCTCAGGAGCAGCAACAGACACCGGCTCAGGAGCAGCAAAAGACACCGGCTCAGGAGCAGCAAAAGACACCGGCTCAGAAGCAGCAACAGACACCAGCTCAGGGGCAGCAACAGACACCGGCTCAGGAGCAGCAACAGACACCGGCTCAGGAACAGCAACAGACACCGGCTCAGGAACAGCAACAGACACCGGCTCAGGAACAGCAACAGACACCGGCTCAGGAACAGCAACAGACGCCGGTGTCTTTTGCTGCTTCTGAGCTGGTGTCCGTTGCTGCTCCGACACAGACACTGCCTCCGGCTCAGGAACAGACACTGCCTCCGGCTCAGGAACAGACACTGCCTCCGGCTCAGGAACAGACACTGCCTCCGGCTCTGGAAAAGCGAACACAGGCATGTCCAGTATTCGTGCCAAACGCTCCAAATAGTCGCCCAGTATACCCCCGGCTGCGAGAATGGGTATTTCCTGATCCGGGACGTGAACAGTCTCTGGCTGGGCAGGCGGGACGTGAATGGTCTCTGGCTGGGCAGACGTGACTTGAACGGTCTCTGGCTGGGCATACGGGACGTGGACGGTCTCTGGCTGGGCAGACGTGACCTGGACGGTCTCTGGCTGGACGGTCTCTGGCTGGACGGTCTCTGGCTGGACGGTCTCTGGCTGGACGGTCTCTGGCTGGACGTGGCTGACGTGAAGCTCTGGCTGGACGTGGCTGACGTGAACAATCTCTGGATCGGCAGAGGTGCGTCTCTTACCCCCTCTCCATCTGCGACGGTGAGACGGTGGCTCCAATTCGTCCCTCACCCTCCCAGAGTCGAAGGGGGGCCATGGTGGAGAGTGGTGTTGGACTCCCTCTCGACCACCAACTCCTCTGCGACCTCCCCGGGTCCCACGAAAAATGACTAGACGGGTTCCCTCAAACATATCTCTCCCCTCCCGCTCAGTGGCAGGGGAGGAGAAGTTGGAACACATACCGCTGGATCTGTGTGTGACGGAGTCCTTCTGTCACGATCCACACCAGGAAACACAGGAAAAGATCCAATTGCAGAAAGTATGTTTAATTAGGGAAATCCGTTACTCAAAATCCAGTCCAGGCAATAGTCGATATCATAATCCATCCAAAACCAGAACATAAACAGGAACACAAAAGTGGCGTGATAAATACAAGGACTCCGTGACACACACTGAACCAAACAGGGTTATATACACAGGGAATTGACAATGCTAATGGGGAACAGGCTGAGTGCAATGATCAGTGATAAGAGACAGCTGAGTGCAATGAAAAGACAAGGATCATGGGGGATGTAGTTCAATAGAGTGATGGACACCGTGAGGAAGGAGGACATCTAGTGGTGACCCAAGGAACATAAACCAGACACTGTGACACGGCCGTCCACGAGCTCATCGCATAGGTGCTGCAAAGCAGAGTATCGCGTCTCGCGCTCCCCCTGCTGGACAGTGGGACCAGACGCAGCACTCTCAGCCAAAGCTGAGATTACACTGACCCCAGTGAGACTGGTACCCTTAGTAGAATTTTTTTGGCAGAGTGGAAAAGCCTTCCAAGAATATCTCAGTGGGTCCTGCAGACAGCAGGAAGAGGTTATGCGATCCAATTTAGGTGTCGTCCACCGAAACTCAGAGGAGTTCTGCCCATAGTGTGGGCCCCGAGCAGGCTCTGGTAATGGAACAAGAGGTGAAAACGCTCCTTCAAAAGGGGGCTATAGAACGGGTTCCTCCTCCCAGTTTGGAGCTAGGTTATTACAGCCGATATTTCATCGTTCCAAAGAAGGATAGGGGGTTGGGTCCAATTTTAGATTTGCGCCTATAAAATCCCTCGGTAGGGAAGCTCAATTCAAGATGCTCACTATCAAGCAGGTCACAAATCAGGTCCGAGGGCTGGTTTGTCACGATAGATCTAAAGGACGCTTACTTCCACATTTCCATACTTCCACAACACAGGAAGTTCCTGAGGTTTGCCTTCGGGGGCGAGGCATTCCAATATAGGGTTCTTCCGTTCGGTCAAGCTATCTCCCCGTACTTTACAGAGCAGATGGCGGTTTGACATCGAGATGTCGTCCTCGCGCATATCAGGAAGTTGGGTTTGAGGCTGACCGCGAAGAAAAGTGTTTATGTCCTTCTCAGGAGACCACTTTTCTGGGCGTTGTTTGGGATTCGGTCACCCTCATCGCTTCGATTCTTCAGCCTTGAAACAGTAAAGCTAGGCCAGCTACTCACTGTAAAGCAGTTTCAGAAACTGTTGGGTTTGATGGCAGCAGTGTCCAACGTTATACCTTGGCCAGTTGTACATGAGACCGCTGCGGTGGTGGCTCAGGACCAAGGGATTCTCCCCGAGGGGAAATCAAAGTCAAAGTCACGCGGCGCTGCCTTCGTATTCTGGTCTTGTGGAAAGAAACTTGGTTCCTATCCAAAGATCCTGTGCTGGGGGCTCTTTGTCGTCGCGTAAAGCTAACGACGGATGCTTCCCTCACAGGGTGGGGGGCGGTCATGAGTGGTCGTCCAGTCCAAGGTCTGTGGCAGGACCATCATCTATCATGCCATGTAAATTGTCCTAGCAGATCTGAGAGGTCATCATGTGCTAGTTCAGTCAGACAACACGTCGGTGGTTTTTTATATAAATCGTCAGGGGGGCCTGCGGTCACGCCGGCTTTACAAGTTGGCCCGTCAGGTCCTCCTGCGGTCCCTAGGGAAGTTACAATCACTGAGAGCAATGTATCTTCCTGGGTATTCGAATGTGGTAGCAGACTCTCTGTCGAGGCAGGGGCCGAGGCCGGGGGAATGGAGACTCCACCCCCGAGGTGGTGAAGCTCCTTTGGTTGAGTTTCGGTCGCGCCGAGGCGGACCTATTCGCTTCCAAGGAGATATCGCACTGTCGTCTGTGGTTCTCCATCAGTCATCCAGCCCCTCTGGGGTTAGACGCTATGGTGCAGCCATGGCCGAGGTCCCGTCTGTACGCTTTTCCCCCGATTGCTCTGCTACCAGGAGTTCTGGAGAGGGTTCGCCGGGACGGGGTCAGCCTACTATTAGTAGCCCCGTTCTGGCCGGCCCGAGTATGGTTTGCGGACCTGGTTTCTCTCCTGGACGGCTCTCCTTTGGACCTCCCGGTCAGGAGGGATCTACTCTCTCAGGCGGGCGGCATGATATTTCACCCCCGCCCAGAGTTATGGAAACTGTGGGCTTGGCCTCTGAGGGGGGCCAGCTCTTAAATTCCGGTCTCTCAACCGAGGTTGTTGAGACCATCCTTCACTCCAGAGCTCCATCAACGAGGAAGCTATATGCCTTTGAAGTGAAAACTTTTCACTTCTTGGTGTGGAGAACACCTGTAGGACCCAGTTAACTGCCCAGTGGGTGCAGTGCTGGAATTCCTGCAGGAGCGTTTCTCCACAGGGTTATCCCCCTCCACACTAAAGGTGTATGTGGCGGCACTGGCTGCTTACCACGTCCCTTTCAGTGGAGTTTCTCTTGGGAGACACCCACTTACAACTCGTTTCCTTCGTGGCACTTTGAGGCTGAGGCCAGCAGTTCGTGCCTGGAATTTTCGCCTGGTATGGTTAAGGCTTTTCTATACCCTAGGCCAGGTTATGTTCCTAAGGTCCCTACTAATGTTGTTAGAACAACAGTTCAGCAGGCTTTCTGTCCTCCTCCATTCCTGTCGTCAGACCAGGAGAAACTTAATTTGCTCTGCCCAGTGAGGGCGTTAGACGCTTATGTCCACAGAGCTGCCCTGTGGAGGAAATTGGAACATTTATTTGTATGTTTGGGGCCACCCAGGAACGGGTGTCCTGCGTCTAAACAGAGAATGAGCAAGTGGGTGGTCGAGGCTATCTCACTTGCTTATGAGTCGGCTGGTCAGCCTTCACCTTTGGCTGTACGAGCCCGCTCTACTAGGAGTATGGCTGCATCCAAAGCTTTATTGTCAGGAGTTTCCCTGAGTGATGTTTGTGATGCGACTGGATGGTCTTCACCGCATACGTTTATTAAGTTCTATGATTTAGACTTAAGCTCTACCCCTGGGGTGCAGGTGCTCTCGTCCGCTGTGCACTAGATTTCACATGACGGTCACTTGCTCCTATGGCGACGTGGGTATTCGCGTTCCCACAGCATTTGACGCAGCTCGAAGTTCCCTTGAAAGGGAACGTCTCGGTTACGTATGTATACCTAGTTCCCTGAGAGGGAACGAGACGCTGCGTCGTTCCGCCATACTCCCGGCACTCCCGTTAGCGCTTCCTTCAGGCCTATCAGAGGCTGATGCGCTTGTGTTTTTGGGGTGCTTTATAGTTTCCAGGTCGATGACGTCACCATCCGCCTATGACGTTCCGTCTCTGCATTGGGCTGATTCCATACGTGCTTCATGACGCACAACGCAGGGGGGTTCCCACAGCGTTTGACGCAGCGTCTCGTTCCCTCTCAGGGAACTAGTGTTACATACATAACCGAGACGTTTTCCCGCAGTGCTGAATGAGAAGAGGTGCTATAGGTGATTTATAGGCCAATAATAAATGTGTCTGAAAAAATAACGATGCATTTGAATTGTTTATTAATAAACTAGTGTTTTCTTAATTAGTGTCGGCTGGAAACTAATCTCCATCTCCGCTGTAAAGCGGATGCGCCTTTAGAGAGAAATTCATAGCTATGGGTTAATCAGACGGGTTGCTTTCGATTCGAATTTTTTAGTTTAAAAGTGGACATTTCAAGCTTTAGTCTACATAGGTAACGTTAGGCTTTATTTTGTTTCAGTTCATTTTTGAGACTCGATCCAGTTCACGGAGACCATGAAAGCGCGTCTGATTGTTTTCTTTTATTTTACAAAAGCACAACGTTTTCTTGTTATTGTGAGTTTACACAAATAAAAGTAGTTGTAAATTATGTATTGTTATTTTCTGTATGACCAGAAATGATAGAGTATTTTAAGTTGTTTCCACCGTTGATAGGAAAACGCAAGTGTTCGCACCCGTGCCATGTGCGCTCCACACTCCGCACACACACTTGCTTGGATATGCGTCAAAATCTTGTGTTTATTTGTAATAATCTTACCCCTGTATTATTATTGTCTAACCTGTATTATGACTGACATTTGACGAATTGCTTTGTTCCTTTTTTGGATAAAAGCATCTCCTAGCCTAAATGTAGGCTAATAATAATAATGACAAATTATTATTTGCGTTTATAACTATAAATGAGTTCACTTAAGACAGTAATATGTTTATCATAAAATAATTTATTAATGTTTTATTTTTATATAACCTAACATTTTACAGTTTTTGTAATGTTTTTGTTTTAAGCTATATTTCTTTTTTATATGTGAAGACTTTTTTTGCTTATTATATGTTACTGAGCTTTTTCCTCCAAATTATCCATTTTGAAAAATAAAACAGCTCTCCTGGTTGAATCAGCCGGCACAGACAAATCTGTGAGTAGCTACAGTCTACGGTTTATAAACTATAAAAACTCGCCGAACTGATCCGAAACCAGCCCAATTTCTATCCACCCGCCCAAACCCATTTTTGCCCGCAAAATAGATTGCAAAACCGCCCAATTGGGAGGGCGGAGACATGGCTCTTGGCACAGTTGCATAGCAACGGAGCGCTCCACTGGTTGGATGCTTGTGAAACCCTTAGCTGCCCCGCCATCAAGGGTGGTGAGGGAGGAGGAGCCACCGGGACAGTTTTTTGGCAGTGAAAGGTTCCGTCTACGCCGCAGTGAGGAGCTCATGCGCCTCCGGGAAGAAAGGCACTAGGGTGGGTTGCTGAGAACTAGCGCGCACCACCCCGAGATACCAATCGTCCAGCCTCGAGGGCTCGGGACACGATAGAGGGTTCCACACGAGCCCGATCCTGTTGGTGGCCCGGGAAAGCATGGCCATCATCTCTGGGTCCGACTCTGGCACTGCTGTCACACCCGAAGGGGGCAGCGGCGCCAAATTCATCCACAGAGAAGTCTGACCCATCCTCTGATGCAGCAATTGACATCTGTTCATCATGGGGAGCGCCGAAGGAAACAACTAGTACACACCTCATGGATGGTCCAGCACGTTCCGTTGGCGGCTTACTGGCTGCGGAGGGATGAGGGTTCCTAGGGGGTTGGTTTCCCAAAGGAAGCGCGCTCACCGTGATCCTCAGGTCACCAGCACTACTGCCTGAAGTAACCCTCGCAGGATGGTTAGATTGCGGCGGAGGCGCAGGGACTCCGCCCCTTTGCAGAAATGAAAGTCTCGACCGTAGCTCCGAGATGGTCATCTTGCCACATTGGGTACATGACTCATCCACGAACGCTGCCTAAGCGTGTTCAATGCCCGGACACACGATACAGCGCTCGTGACCATCCCGTGATCCCAGGTAAGGACCGCATCCAGAAACACACAGGTAGAGTGACATCTTTAAAAAGACGCCAACTATTGGTATAATACATGACTGCTCAACTCGATGGAATACCATTTATGACATGATGGATAGATATCTGGAGCAGCAGCCTGCCATCTACTCTGCTCTGATGGACAAAAATGTCAAGGACATTGCAGTGTTGTCTGACAGTGAACTGAAACTAGCAGAGGAAATTATTGTGGCGAGCAGGACGAGGTCGAGAGACGTGAGAGAACGGCGCGAGGCCGGTGGCGTAAGTGGTAATGAGCGACACCTGTGAGACGCACCGGTCTCGCATCTCTCACTGTCGTCGCTCCTCCTTTATGCTTCCGCTCCTCCGTGAGAGATGCGAGACCGGTGCGTCTCACAGGCGTCGCTCATTATCACTCACGAAACCGGCCTCACGCCGCTCTCTCACGTCTCTCAGCCTCGTCCTGCTCGCCACAATTATTAATTTGCTTAAACCCCTCAAGACAATCACCACACTCTTGAGCACTGAAACAACTCATTCTCTGTCAATGGTCCTCCCTCTGAAGACAATGATATTAAAATCCATGCAGCCTGTAGATGATGACAGTCCAACCATAAAAGATGCCAAGAAAGCCATCACTCAGGACTTAGAAAGCAGATACACAGACCATAACCTTCAGGAGTTTCTCAACAGAACATCATTCCTTGATCCAAGGTTTAAGTCTCTGCCTTTCTTGAATGCAGCCTCGTGCTTCATCAGAGTCATCAGAGAGATCATTGAACAGCAGGTATTTTTATAATGAATTAATAGGATATTAATATAATAGTAAAACCATTTTTAATTACGTGTATTGTTTTCTATTAACTATTATTAATTGTTTCAATGTTTTTGCAGGGTCAGCCTGTTGCAGCAGAAGCTGGGCCATCCACAAGCCAGAAGCACCCAGAATCTCCTCACCAGAAGAAGTCTGCAATGTCAGAGCTATTTGGAATTTTTTTTGCTGCTACTGCATTCAGCACAAACACTGCAACAATAATATGTCAGCAGCATGTATGTAAAAGTTTGTAGTTTTGAGAAAATGACATTTATGCGTGGTTTGTGAAAAAAAGTGTCAATGAAATAAGGTCCCAAAACCTATACTGATTATTTCTTCACAAGACTTTATTTCCAAAAAAAATTTTCTCGAAAAATGTATCATGTAGCCTAGATTTTTTGCTTCAAAACGATGTGAAAATCATCCTGCCCAATCACTCAGATAAAACAATATAATAAATATGTAAGACATGTTTTGCATAAGAAAGCTGTATGCGAGGAGGGGGTGAATCATCATAAATATTAATGTATTTCACACCTGGGAAGACAAACACCCTCACATAATGGCCCTATCAGGCATGATTTGGGGAAAAAATCTAATTGTGCTTTTTGTGGTTAAATTGTGATTGAAATTTTACAAAAAATATAAAGAACACCAGATTTGTTTTGCCTACTTGTAGGGCTACATAAAATAATAGTAATAATAATAATAATAATACTTTACAGAAAACATATTTTTTGGGAAAAACGCAGCTTGTAATAGGCTTGTTATTACAAGGCCTAGTCCACACGTACTGTTATGAAGCAGCTGAGAAGGAGGAAGTAGGATCCAAATGCAAGCACAAACATTTAATAAAGAACAGGTAAATCACAGAAACTCAGGACAGGGACAAGGCTACAAGCAACATAACAACTACAAGAACTCACAAAGACTGAACTAGACACAGGGCATAAATACACAGGCAAACAAGATAACAAGGGGGCGTGGCTAATAGGAAACACCTGGGAACAATTGACAAGACACATGGCAAACAGGGAATCACATGACAGACAAGAACAAGCAACAAGACACAAAACCCAAACTGTGACATAGCCCCCCCTCTATGGGCGGCTCCCGACGCCCAAAAAAAACCCACAAGTTCAGGAGGGTGGTGAATCGGAGGCAGTCTTGGGGGAGGGATGGAGGGCCAGGTCCGTGCAGGGGAATGGGACCAGGGCGGAGCAGGATGCGCAGGCGACCAAGGCGGTGAAGACCCTTCGGGCGGCCACGCGGTGAAGACCCCTCGGGCAGCCACGGCGGTGAAGACCCCTCGGGCGGCCACGGTGGAGACGACCTCTCGGGCGGCCAGGGCAGAGACGACCCCTCGGGTGGCTACGGCGGTGAAGACCCCTCGGGCGGCCACGGCGGAGACGACCCCTCAGCAGACACCGGCTCAGGAGCAGCAGACACCGGCTCAGGAGCAGCAGACACCGGCTCAGGAGCAGCAGACACCGGCTCAGGAACAGCAGACACTAGAACAGTTACGGCCACAAGGACAGACCACACACACTCTGGCTCGGGAACAGACGACGCACACTCTGGCTCGGGAACAGGCGACGCACACTCTGGCTCGGGAACAGACGACGCACACTCTGGCTCGGGAACAGACGACGCACACTCTGGCTCGGGAACAGACGACGCACACTCTGGCTCGGGAACAGACGACGCACACTCTGGCTCGGGAACAGACGACGCACACTCTGGCTCGGGAACAGACGACGCACACTCTGGCTCGGGAACAGACGACGCACACTCTGGCTCGGGAACAGACGACGCACACTCTGGCTCGGGAACAGACGACGCACACTCTGGCTCGGGAACAGACGACGCACACACTGGCTCGGGAACAGACGACGCACACACTGGCTCGGGAACAGACGACGCACACACTGGCTCGGGAACAGACGACGCACACTGGCTCGGGAACAGACGACGCACACACTCGGGCTCGGGAACAGACAACACACACACTGGCTCGGGAACAGACGGAACAGACTCTGGCTCGGGAGGCTCGGGAGGCTCAGGAACAGACGGAACAGACTATGGCTCGGAAACAGGAACAGACTCTGGCTCTGGAACAGAAACAGACTCTGGCTCTGGAACAGGAACAGACTCTGGCTCTGGAACAGGAACAGACTCTGGCTCTGGAACAGGAACAGACTCTGGCTCTGGAACAGGAACAGACTCTGGCTCTGGAACAGGAACAGACTCTGGCTCGGGAACAGGAACAGACTCTGGCTCGGGAACAGGAACAGACTCTGGCTCGGGAACAGACTCTGGCTCGGGAACGGGAACAGACTCTGGCTCTGGCTCGGGAACAGGAACAGACTCTGGCTCGGGAACAGGAACAGACTCTGGCTCGGGAACAGGAACAGACTCTGGCTCGGGAACAGGAACAGACTCTGGCTCGGGAACAGGAACAGACTCTGGCTCGGGAACAGGAACAGACTCTGGCTCGGGAACAGGAACAGACTCTGGCTCGGGAACAGGAACAGACTCTGGCTCGGGAACAGGAACAGACTCTGGCTCGGGAACAGGAACAGACTCTGGCTCGGGAACAGGAACAGACTCTGGCTCGGGAACAGGAACAGACTCTGGCTCGGGAACAGGAACAGACTCTGGCTCGGGAACAGGAACAGACTCTGGCTCGGGAACAGGAACAGACTCTGGCTCGGGAAAAGGAACAGACTCTGGCTCGGGAACAGGAACAGACTCTGGCTCGGGAACATGATTGGTCTCTGACTCGGCCATCTTGTCTGTAGACACTGGCTCGGAGGAAGTGATGTGAACAGTCTCTGAATAGGCCATCTTGTCCGTAGACACTGGCTCGGAGGAAGTGACATGAATTGTCTCTGGCTTGGCCATCTTGTCCGTAGACACTGGCTCGGAGGAAGTGACGTGAACAGTCTCTGAATAGGCCATCTTGTCCGTAGACACTGGCTCGGAGGAAGTGACATGAATTGTCTCTGGCTTGGCCATCTTGTCCGTAGACACTGGCTCGGAGGAAGTGACGTGAACAGTCTCTGAATCGGCCATCTTTTCCGTAGACACTGGCTCGGAGGAAGTGACGTGAATAGCCTCTGGATCGGCAGAAGTGACGTGAACCGTCTCTGACTGGGCAGAAGTGACGTGAACTGTCTCTGACTGGGCAGAAGTGACCTGGACAGTCTCTGGATCGGCAGAAGTGACGTGAACAGTCTCTGGATCGGCAGAAGTGACATGGACAGTCTCTGACTGGGCAGAAGTGACGTGGACAGTCTCTGGATCGGCAGAAGTGACGTGGACAGTCTCTGGATCGGCTGAAGTGACATGGACAGTCTCTGACTGGGCAGAAGTGACGTGGAAAGTCTCTGGATTGTCAGAAGTGACGTGAACAGTCTCTGGATCGGCAGGGCTGACGTGGACAGTCTCTGGCTCGGCAGGGCTGACGTGGAGAGCAGGCTTGGCAGGGCTGACGTGGAGCGCAGGCTCGGCAGGGCTGACGTGGAACGCAGGCTCGGCAGGGCTGACGGACGTGGAGCGCAGGCTCGGCATGGCTGACGTGGAGCGCAGGCTCTGAACAGGACGAGGTCAGCGGCGAAGGCTCAGTGCTGGATGTGACCAGCGGAGAAGGCTCTGAGCTGGATGGGACGTGAAAATCAGGTGATGACCTGGCGTGCCACGGGAGGAAGCTCTCCAGACATCTGGAGAGTGCCTCTCTCCAGTCCACACCGGAGAGATCGGGGAGCTCCCTTGGGTCGACCTCCTTAGCCCCCAGCTGGTAGCACATTTTAATGACCTCATCACCCAGAGAGCACGAGGCAGCAAGAGGAACAAACCCCCAGGTATACTGGAACAGATCGCAGCTATCCAGGGCCAAGGCCGCGATCTGTCTAGCGAACTTCCGGCAACTACAAGAACTCACAAAGACTGAACTAGACACAGGGCTTAAATACACAGGCAAACAAGATAACAAGGGGGCGTGGCTAATAGGAAACACCTGGGAACAATTGACAAGACACATGGCAAACAGGGAATCACATGACAGACAAGAACAAGGAACAAGACACAAAACCCAAACTGTGACACGTACACAGGTATTTTTATAAACCGTTTTCTCTGTTAAAAAAACAACAACAACAAAAAACGTCCAAATAAGCACAGTTAAAAAAATTAAAAATCTCCGTCCACATGAAAACGCAAAAATACACTATGAAGCGTTGTCAAGAGCATGCCAAACCAACAGGTGTCCATATAACCCTAACTGTAAAGCCATGTTGGCCAATAAGAAGCCTGAAAAAAGGTTATTACCGGTTCTGGTAGGCTAACAGCATGTTGTCATAAGCAGTGACCTGTGTGTAGTATTGCATTCTGACACGTCTGTTCCACAATATAATGGGAGAACTGTGCATGTGTCGGTACACGTTATAAGCCCTGTTAGTACAGTTATTATCAGCAATATGTTGGCCAGGTCTGCCAATGCATAGACTCGCCTCATGTAAACAAAGGAGATAACAGAGCGCACTCCGACGTCACAAGCCAGAATCTCCGGTTTCAGCGTCTACACAACAACACTGTAAGTTCCTAAAAATCTTCACCCTGGCTGGAGTTTAAAAAAAACCTTCGGTTTCAGTTACCAGATACTGCGTTTGCGTGTGCACGAACCGCCAAACCCCAGAAAAATCTGCGGTTTTGAAAATACCGTGTTCGTGTGGACAGGGCCTACAGCATTAGAAATGTTATGCATGTTTAATTCATACTGGAAGCCGGAGGGCGCCCTCGTGCAGAAAGTCCAAATATGCCTCACAGAAGTAATGTGACTTATATGACGTTCAAGGACATTCCTAATACAACTATGGCTGTAGCTGAATAAATAATTATAATAATAAACTTTATTTTATAGAGCGCCTTTAAAAGCAGCTTCTCAAAGTGCTGTACATAAAGTCGCAATCCACCGGAAAAGACAACAAATAGAAGTTAATAAAAACAAAAGCAGCAACATTAATAATAAAAATAGCTGTAAAGCGATCACAAAAAGACATCAGCAGTCAAATGCAAGTTTAAAAAAATGTGTCTTGAGAAGAGCTTTAAAAATGCCAAGAGTCTGTGCTTCCCTTTGTTCAGGAGGGAGAGAGTTCCAAAGTCTAGGAGCATAAACAGAAAAAGCCCCGTCACCCATAGATTTTAGATGCATTTGTGGAACAGTTAACAGATTACACTGTGAGACTCGCAGTCTGCGATTTGGAGTATAACTGGTTAATAAGCCAGATAAGCATTGCGGAGCTAAGCCGTGTAAAACCTTGTATGTCAGCATCATGATCTTCTTCTAAAAAGATGAAACACTTTGACTTATTAAATATTAAATATGAAGACAATAAATACACGACTGCAACAATATATGGTTTATCTGGTTTTTTTTCAAGCCATCATAGGTATTTTCATAAGAATAAAGTATATTTATGATTAGGCATGTGCCGGTATCAAATTTTCGTGCTGCGATTAATTGAATGAGCTTTTATCACGGTATACGGTATTATCACGATATTTTAATTGCTCAAGAGAAACAGATGGATTGCGGGTATCTAAAAAAACAACTTGCATCACAATGTGTAATTGTGATTTTCAAAACATGGTAACTAAACAGAATTTTATTAAGTTTAGTGACAACGTGTTACAATGTTTACATGGTACAATGACTGGTAGGTTACTGTTTGTATTATTCAAATAAATTATTGTATTTGATTTTAATCTTAATTCAATATTGACTCATTTGGATAAATATTAGGTAGGCTACAGTCTGCATGTTAATTTTTCTCAAGAAAAAAATATATCTCACATAATGCTGTAAACAGAGAGAAATTATGCGGTTTTCATTATAATAACAATTATGTAATGACAAGTAAACATATAATTAATATGTAATAAAGTGCACATATTTAGCAAAATGACAATTTTTTCTAGTCAACTAAAGTGCTTTGTCATTAAATGGCTTTCCTGAGGTAAATGTAACGTTCTGTGACATAACTGTTCTCCTGCAGTTTTATTGACCTATTTCCGTGAAAAACACTGATTGATCGACATTTTGTATGAGGCATAAACCTTAAGGTAAGTTGTACTGTATCTTTAAATAAAAAGTAACAGATGATCGGTTTACTTGAACTGAGGCGCAGCGATCTGTCACAATGGACAGAACCTTTTTTTTTTCATATCAAAAGTATAACCTGCTCTGTCTAGTCTGTCGGTGTCAGTGTCCTCTTTGCTCCGCGATTTTTCTCTGCGTGAGAGCGTGTGAAAAGTGTCAATTCCGTAAAGCGGCTTTCAGACAGAACGCGATTTGCTATTTTGCAAATAAAAAGTTGAACTATTTTTAACTTTGACCCCGGCGTGCTTTGGTCGACGCAGCAACAAAACGTCCCCGCGAGTATTCTGCGTCCTGTCTGAAAGGCGCTTGAGTCTCAAGTTGAATGCGTGAGAGTTGGCAGCCCTGCGGGGGGTAAATCGTCGGCAGCGTTCCTCCTTCCGCCATGCTTCTACTCCATGTGATGATTGTTTACATCAGACTAGAGTGCGCTCTGCGCCGCGTGCACACAGTGCTTATACATGTGATGATTGTTTACATTAGACTAGAGTGCGCTCTGCGCCGCGTGCACACAGTGCTTATACATGTGGGGATTGTTTACATCAGAGTGCGCACGTGTTTTGCGGAGCATATACGCAGTGTTTAAGCGGTTGATAGAAAATTAGCTAATGCGTGTTCTAAAAGTCTAAATTCAAATCTATTATTTTTCACGGTATTTTGAAGTGGCCGCGATAACAATATCGTGCATATTCATTACCGCGATTTATCGCATTACCGAATACCGGCACATGTCTATTTATGATGCAATTCTAATCGCCATAGCATTCATTATATTTAGAACACTTCAGAATAATATACTGTCTGTCTCATTCTGTGATAAGAAGCCATTTCAGATCCCAATGGAAATTATTATAAACACTTATGACGTTATGAAGGAAGTTGCATGTAATGTTACAGGATTCAGAATGATTTTAAAACATAAAATGCTTGGCGCGTTTTGCTTTTCAAATGCACATCGTAAGTGATTCAAACTCACAGCGCTTGCAGAGACCATTTGATCTATGAAGCATTGTCTAGCACATTTGAGTAGATATTCGCGAACACAGCATTTCACAGTTAACACTGGTCTAAAGTAAACATTGTAATATTCATCATGTTACAGTTTAAAACACTCATTTTACTTTTATATTGTACTGTGTTTTATATCATAGTGCATAAAAACATCCTTGTGTGTGGTACATTTATATTTATTTAGCATTGAAAGGTTGCCTACCTGCCTATATTTCAAATTTCAACATGTTTCCATCGACACATTTTTGTCTGGCAATAGTTCAACTAGTAAAATGTGTACAAGATTATGTAACAATAACACACTAACTAATGTAAGTTAGAATAAATTACTTTCCTCCGGTAGATCAATCGTGTTCTTCTTCTGAGGTAAATCCCAGGCTTATTTCTCACAGCACGTCTTCCAAACTCGATTAAAAGCAGGGGAATGAAGAAGTGTGATGCTTTGTTTTGAGGTGATGGGTGCGTTTACAGGTTAGCGTTTACACGTGGACGATTAGCATGTGAATCGCTTGTGCGCGCGTGGGTGTGGTCACATTAACGATAATGAGCAGAAGCTTGAGAAACTGTACCTCTCGTTGGTTTCATACGGAGTATATAAACAGAGAATATTTGTTTCTTACTTCATTTAAAAATAGACACTTCAACATTTCTAAAGACATCTCTCATGTATGTGTGGCAAGTATTCACAGAGATTCTGTTCATTTTTATAAGGAGTTTCAGAAAAAAGTTCAGAGACTGGGATGACAGAAAGCGCATCCTATTTGTTATCTTTATTTTACAAAAGCACAAAGTTTTGTTATTGGGAGGGAACACAAATAAAAGTAGACACTTTAAAAGTTTCAAATAATGTATAATGCTTTTCTGCATGACCAAAATTGACAGAGTATTTTGAGTCTCATTCGTACTAAGAAATAAAGCGAGGGGGTTAAACTGAGGAAAGTATGGTGATCTTAATTTTTACCCTATTCACCTGTAGTGTCTTGCCTTATTAATAATCTCAATAAACTGGAATTAATTCAAAGACAACATATTACTATGACACTACATTAAAACAAAAAAGACACATTTACACTTGTCAAGCAACTACTGATCAAAGATCCTTCTATTCCAGTCCTGTAATACCTGCTGGTGTTTGAAGCCTGACACTAGTATGATCTCCTCCCCTCGGTCTGCTGTCAGAGGATCAAGCTCTACAGTCAGCAGTTCTCCAGACGGAGGGAGCAGACGCAGAATCCTGACCGAGGCGTAGCCACAGTGTGTCCCCAACTCCAGAACCCTCCGCGGGGCTTCACGCTTCACAATCTCGTCCAGAAACTCACCTACAACCACAAGAGGACATGTTACTACAGAGCAGAAGACTAGCGTATTTAGTATTACCTGATTAAATAAAGCATTTTATATAACATCCACTATGTAGACATACTCTAACATTCACAAACAATGCATGGAAACTAAGCTGCAGAAACTGGTATATAATTATAACAATTATAACTGGTTATTTACATAAAGAAGTCTTAAAGGTACATTAGAAATGCAGTGTTTGAGGGTCAGAAATTGTTCATAGAAGACAAAAATGAAATGCTACATAAGTGAAGAAAGAGGATGACCTTTTTTAACAATGAAAAGAACATCCATTAAGTGTGATTAGTAAAAGTCTTTAAGGAGGCACACACACATCAGGCTAACAGACTCTAGTTCCTGACCTTTCTGAGGGCCGATGTTGAAGGAGGCGTGTGTGGTGGAATAGAGGTCGAAGGTCAGCAGAACACTCTGAGCCTGTCCGTGGGTGCAGTTGGAGAAGACATAGGCGTGAATGGCGCTGACACACACCTTCCTGTGAGAACGCCTGAGTGTGCCAGAATACAGCTGACGGCACAGAGCCAACAGAGGTGAGCGGAAAACAGCCGTCATCACGACCACAGCCGAGAGCAGAGGAACCGAGAACACCAGCAGAGACATCACTGAACATCACTGAACCCTAAGAGACATCAGTGAACATCACTAAACCCTAGCAGAGACAGTGGACATCACTGAACCTGAGAGACATCAGTGAACCTAACAGAGAACACCAGCAGAGACATCACTGAACATCACTGAACCCTAAGAGACATCACTGAACCCTAAGAGACATCAGTGAACATCACTAAACCCTAGCAGGGACATCACTGAACATCACTGAACCCTAAGAGACATCAGTGAACATCACTAAACCCTAACAGAGACAGTGGACATCACTGAACCCTAACAGAGACAGTGGACATCACTGAACCTGAGAGACATCAGTGAACCTAACAGAGAACACCAGCAGAGACATCACTGAACATCACTGAACCCTAAGAGACATCAGTGAACATCACTAAACCCTAACAGAGACAGTGGACATCACTGAACCTGAGAGACATCAGTGAACCTAACAGAGAACACCAGCAGAGACATCACTGAACATCACTGAACCCTAAGAGACATCACTGAACATCACTAAACCCTAGCAGGGACATCAGTGAACATCACTAAACCCTAACAGAGACAGTGGACATCACTGAACCCTAACAGAGACAGTGGACATCACTGAACCCTAACAGAGACAGTGGACATCACTGAACCTGAGAGACATCAGTGAACCTAACAGAGAACACCAGCAGAGACATCACTGAACATCACTGAACCCTAAGAGACATCACTGAACATCACTAAACCCTAGCAGGGACATCAGTGAACATCACTGAACCCTAACAGAGACAGTGGACATCACTGAACCCTAACAGAGACAGTGGACATCACTGAACCTGAGAGACATCAGTGAACCTAACAGAGAACACCAGCAGAGACATCACTGAACATCACTGAACCCTAAGAGACATCACTGAACATCACTAAACCCTAGCAGGGACATCAGTGAACATCACTGAACCCTAACAGAGACAGTGGACATCACTGAACCCTAACAGAGACAGTGGACATCACTGAACCTGAGAGACATCAGTGAACCTAACAGAGAACACCAGCAGAGACATCAGTGAATCTGACAGAGAACAGAGGAACGGTCATACAGAGGCACTCGGGGAAACGTTAAAGTCATGATGAAATGGAAGAAGCCACAGATCTTTTCTTTCTTAAGGCCCTTGCACACTGAGTCTGAAATTCGCGTCTGAAATTTTCGCACGTTAAAATATAAATACAACCTCACGTTATGTCAATCACGCTTGCACACTGCCTCTAAAACTTTCGTCCGTCATAAAAAAAAAAAAAGGATCGGGTTCGAAAATTTCGAACTCAAGTGTGCAAGGACCTTTAAGCCGAGTGTACACACTGTGCAATTTTGGCCACGATTTGGCCGTCTGAGACAAATTTAGCAAATTCTAAAAGATTCCACTGATCCTAGGCTAAAATCTGAAGTCTTCGATCGTTAGTTTGTCATGTTCACCGACAGCCGATTAATGAGAATTGCGATCAAATTTTACCTCCAATGAAATTCTGGCATTTCAGAAGATTTGACTCTCAGTCCTGCAGTCAAGTCACCTTAATTTATACAGCGCTTTTAAAGGGGTCATATAATGGTACATGCACTTTTACAAGTTGATTGTACTGAAATGTGTGTTGGCAGTGTCTGTACACAACCATCATATAATGATAAAAATCCATCCAGTGTTTTTGTTTTAATCTCCTTATATGTTTCCCCTGCCTCAAATCGAGCCGTTCGACCGTGTGACGTCACTAAATCGGACGCCCCTCCCACGATTGTTGATTGACAGCAGCGTTTCAACACAGACCCGCCCTGAGCGAGCTGTCATCACAGTCCACCATTGTTGATGCGCTGGAGCAGAATGGCTCTAAGCGATTGTGGTGTTCTGTTCTTGGGTGTAATAACGAACAGTCATTTTAATGTTCCTAAATCCGAACCGCTGAAGACGCAGTGGCTGAGTTTTGTTTTCGAAGGGAATATTCCCCACGAGCAACGTCAATGCATTCATGTTTGCGCGATTCGCAAATCTTTTCTCACCAGACTGCTTTATAAACGAGGATCAGTATAAAGCTGGTTTTGCTAAGAAGCTGCTCCTGAAAAAAGGATCGGTACCAACTATTCGTGTTCCTGCTGAACCTCCAGAAGAAGCGAGTGTAAAGTTTTATTAACCTTTATATTAATCTTTGCAAATCGCTTGCACGCTTCACCATGAATGCGGCTAAGGTTTACACTTAGGGTTCATTACGGCATGTTTTCTATGTACAACGTTCTCAATATAATTCATAATCCCACGTTTATAATGAACAACGCGTTATGGTTATTGTCAAACTGTGTACTAGGGCTGGGCGATATATCGCACGATATTGTTATGCGCATCTAATCAGTAAAGCCGGTTCCTTGATTAGTAGTAAATCACCTTCACCTGCTTTCAGATGGAGCGGCATTTACTCCAAAGAGCCGTAGTTAACTGACAAGCTGAGCCATATCGCATTAATATCGTGGACATATCGCTAGGGATGTCCCGATCAGGCTTTTTTGCCCTCGAGTCCGAGTCATTTGATTTTGAGTATCTACCGATACCGAGTCCCGATCCGATACTTATATAATACATAAAAAAAGAACAAAGAAGAGAGAAAAAACTGATCCAGGATGTTCCTTATTTTTTATTTAATTCACCTTATTTTAACATTCAACAACTCTGTTAACAAACAGAGCACGTCTGTGAGGTAGCTTGTACAATCAAGTAATAAATAACATAAAATCTTCACTTTTAGACTTTAGTGCAACAGTAAATATAGAAAAAGTCTAATATAAAAACAAATAGCACCTCAACTTAAAATACCCGGCAGGCAAAAAATAAAAATGTTTTAAAAGTGTATAAAAAAATAATGACAATATATATATATATACATTAGGGGTGTAATAGTTCACAAAATTTGCGGTTCGGTTCGATACGATACAGCAAAAAGAAAGAAATGCCAGAGAAATGTCCTATTTATTAAAAGAAAAACTATTTTTAAATAAGTTTGAGTTTTTCTACATCTTGAAACTTTCAGGTTTATAAATGGGGGTAATCTTTGAAGGATGAACAAATAATATTTTGGTAATCACATTAAAAATAACATTTAAATATATATTTATATAATATTTGAGTTTTGAAGTGCAACATTAAATCCATGTTCATTCACGGCACAATGTTTCTCCTGGTTTCCACGTCAGCACTGTTTAATCTAATAGAGATCTACGGTAAATAACGGAGAAATGTGAATGCTTCTCACTAGATTTACTAGTTATTACTTCAGTGGCGAATTCAAATGTTTTCTTCACTGGATCTCTCAGCACAGTGTCGTCGCTTGATCTCGCGCTGCACAGATGTTGCTGGTCCGAACTGATAAATGGTCCGTTAAGCACAATATAATGAGTAGCGCAGTTTCGTTCCGCTTTCATTACGTTTGCCATTTGATGTAGCGCAACATTGTGGTGATCGCGCCAGCGCGGATTTTGTCTGCAGGAAAAATGGTCCTAGGAATCGTTCGGTTTGTATGCGTACCGAACCGGAAGCCTCGTACCGAAACGGTTCAATAATTACGAATACATGTACCGTTACACCCCTAATTTACATATATCCGAGTCCTGATCGGGAGGTAACATCCGATTCCGATCGAGTCTGAAACCACGTGATCGGGCCCGATTTCCGATCGCGTGATCGGATCGGGACATCCCTACATATCGCCAACGATATTTAATGCGATATGGCTCAGCTTGTCAGTTAACTACGGCTCTTCGTCACGACAAAATCTCCCGTGTTAAATTAACACTCCTGGGAGTGTATATGAGTCCACACTCAAGAGTGTTAAAGTTAATGAGATAATTAAGTGATTAATTGAGTGATGATTAAGCATTATTGAAGACACCTAAAGCAGAATCACAAGGAGAAAATCTAAAATTGTAAGCCACCGTTATGGCGATGAGTGTTTGCTTTAGTTGGGCTCTTGACCCATATAATATTACCTTTATATATGACATTCATCACTTGAAATTTATGTTTGGGATTTATTTTGTTGGTTACAGCATAACTGAGATTTTGCATAAATATTCAGAATGTTAGATATAACATAATGGATTTGTTGAAAAAAAGTAAAAAAAAAAAAAAAAAAAAGAAAAAACTTTCTTATAGGCACACACAGACCTCAAGATTCAGTCAATGCTTCTCAACAATGGTGATGAGCAGAATATTCAATTAGAAAAAGTAAATTACATAGACAATTGAGATCATAATTTATTCATACCGCAATGCATGATGGGAGCCATTAATGAGTTGTGATTGGTGGCAAAAAGGATTATTATTGTCACCACGGTTAACATACACAGGGTGATTATTGATGTCTGTGTTTCTAAATAAAGATAAAGTGATTTGATCAGAATAAATTTTATTAAATATTTTAGTTTATAAGGAAAATACATATATGCTGTAGAATCACTTAAATGTTGCTAACAAGTTAAACCGATTCATCTGAAAAGTTTCATTTTACAGATCACAGCATGATTCAGTTGAAATATATCTTCCATCTGAAAGCAGGTGAAGGTGATTTACTACTAATCAAGGAACCGGCTTTACTGATTAAATGCGCATAACAATATCGTGCGATATATCGCCCAGCCCTACACATCAGTAAACACACAGCGTTCGTACATCTCACTACTCTACCCTGCCAGTACACAAAGATAGATCAAAGTGACATTATTACCCACCCATTCAGAAACGTCCTGTTCGAGCCTTTATTTGTCGAACTTCTTCGGGCCGTCATCATGTTCCGGGTCCGACTCCGGTTCAAACCGATACGGTTGCACAGATGTGTCCTCAGAGACTCCCGCTGCCATTCTTCTCTCTCCAAAATATCCCCTCAACTGTTGTCAATGCAACACTCCACGTGCGTTGTCAAAACGGCCGCAGAACAGAGGGGCGGAGTCAGCGAAGCTCATTATCATTTAAAGGCATATACACTGAACCGGCGTGCTGAAAACAGAGCTGTTTTTGACCAGGTAAAATAAGTGTTTTCTTAAAATACTAATGAGAATTTTTAATTACAAACTTTTCATTTAGACCTTAAAGAATCAAATTAACTTGTATGAAAATGGCATTATATGACCCCTTTAACAATATAGATTGTTTCAAAGCAGCTTTACAGTTATATTAACAGTTTACAGTGTGACATTAATAACAACTGAGATCTTACAGTGTGACATTAAAGGTTGTATCAGCGATTTCAGGCCCAAAAATGGGCCAAACATAAATGATCACATTCATAAATCTTTCCTAACGATCCGCTAGCTGCCCGCCCCATAGATGAATTAGATGAATGTGATCATTTATGTTTATTCCCAAACATAAATGATCACATTCATCTAATTCATCTAATTAATTTTTAGGCCTGAAATCGCTGATACAACCTTTAATGATAACTGAGATCTTACAGAGTGACATGGCTTACAGTCATGATCATGTTCGTACAGTCTGACAAGCAAGAATCGTACAGGACTATTATAAATTGCACGGTGTGCACCCGGCTTTATTGTGATGTACATCAGAATGTAGGGCGGGGCTTGGATCTGTGCATCAGCTGCAGATTGGATATTGAGATGTGGGGGCGTGGCCAGGGGTTAAAGTGGGCGTTACGGCACCCCAGATAAATCAATAAATTAATGAATTAATATTAATAATTGACTATTGTAAAAAAATATATGTTGCGCGCACCGTCAAAATGCAGCCAGCCTGGAGCTCCTTCTGAAGGAGTCCTTCTGCGTCAAAACGCAATATCACCCCTGGCCCCGCCTTCACAAACAGGCTTCCCGCCGTTATGTTTTCAGTCACGTGCTGCGTCCCAATTCGCATACTATCCGTCCTAAATAGTATTCGAAAATAGAATTAGTACGTCCCAAATTGTAGTATGTTTAAATGAGTGTTCCTAAGATACCAATCTACTATTTACGGTCAGAATCCGAAGTGCAGATCGATGCGCACGCTAACGGCTGACATTGCCCACAACCCATCGCGCGTTGGACGAGGATTCAGTTAGAACACAAACACGACTGAAAAGTGTTAAAAAAAACTACAGACATGGAGGACGCGTGAGTCCCGCGGTTATGTAGAGAGGTTTAGATAAAGGGGTTTGAGTGATTAATTATCAGTATCTAACCTGACGAAAATGTATCCATTCAATGTTGTCTACATTATATCGCATCTGCAGCAGCATTGTGAACTTTTGTAAAGATATGTTTAGCCATTAACTTTTAAATTATACTCAAATTGCAAACACATGAGGAGAGTCTCCGCATGAAAGACCCACAACTGGCATATCAACATGATACAACATTTCTCTCCGAAACAGTAGGAAATTATATTAGATTTAATGGAGGATTTTAACTGTGATGAAATGATTGACAGGGCAGTTGCCTGACTTGCCTACTCTTTTGCTACACACTCAAAAGTATGTACTTTTTCTTTACAAAAAGAGTACATACTTTGAGGGCGCAGTATAAGTAGGCGAATTGGGACACAGCATCGGTTCTCCTCCTGTCTGATTAGAGGATGCAGACAAAGTCCTCCGTCTCCTCCCCGCTGAACAGGGATTAGAAATGCACCCACGGTGGCTGAGCGCGGTAAAGTTAGTTTTAGGTTCGATATTCGCCGGACATTTGTTTTCCCTATAGCCACTGTTCTATAGGGTTGGCAGTCTTACAAAGATATCAATAGCAGGATTAGTTTTAACATTATTTAACCATTGTATATCGACATGAAATATTCATTCAAAATCACCTACGTGTGTTAATGCTGCATATTTGTACCTGGGATTGCTTTGACGCGTTCTCACAGCGCATGAGGGAACGTCTGCCAATCCACCAACTGTGGCAAACGTAGTCTATAATTTGTATTATTTAATATTAGCCTACTTTTAACATTCCTATTGGCAAAACTGACTTAGGCTACAGCTTTCCTGGTAGCCTTGAGTAAATTAAATTGTCTCAGAAAATGATTCATAAAACATATAAATATATCAGATGAGCCTATGTTTACTTCTTCACTGACACAGACGAAAAGGAAAAGACTATCAGTCAAAGTTCAGCTTTAGGAGGGGAAGAAATAGGGCAGGATTAGGAGACTGAGAGAAAAAAAAGATGGAGATGAGGAGAGAACAGGTATTGACAAATAATCTAATGCTCACTGATTTAAAGCTACTTCTTATCCATTCAAATTGCACATATGTAGGTCAGAGAAATACAATTTTCCCCCGAACCCCCCTAACTTTTTACTTTTGAATTTACATTGTGAAAAACATGATGTTCAGCAATGTTAACATATTATCATCATCATATCAGATGTAGATGGACCAAAATAAAACCATTCAAATATCAAGTAAATAAGTATTGTGGGTAACACTTCACTTGAAGGGGTGTGCATAAGACTGACATGACACCTCCATAATCATGACATGACACATATGAAGGAGGGTTTATGCATGTTAATGACAACTGTCATTAAGTGTCATTCGCTCAATTATGACTTTTTAATGCAAATATGACATTGTTTGAGATGCCTTTGTTATGACACCTTGACATAAACCAATACATCATAACCTGTCAGTGTCTTTGTCATGACAACTTGACATTACCAAGACACCATAAATTGTCATAAACATGTCATAAACATGACATAGCAGATTAATGATCAAACTTAAGAAAGCACTTAGCTTTATGGGTTAACATTACATTAAACTGTCAGGTGGTTGGTTTTGACATTGGCTGTCATGAGGCATTATAACAGTGTCATGAATGTTTTTCTTGACCTCAACAGTGGTACAAATTTAATTTGTCATTAACATGTTATAATGGCCTCATGACAGCCAATGTCAAAACCAACCACCTGACAGTTTAATGTAATGTTAACCCATAAAGGCTAAAGTTAAGTGCTATCTTAAGTTTGATCATTAATCTGCTATGTCATGTTTATGACAATTTATGGTGTCTTGGTAATTTCAAGTTGTCATAACAAAGACATCTCAAACAATGTCATATTTGCATTTAATTGAGCGAATGACACTTAATGACAGTTGTCATAAACAATTAAGAGGATCACGACAACATTTACAGAAATATTCTGCGTTCATTAAGTTGAGTCGGTACTTCTGACATGATAATGTTGTTAATTTCAGCTACAAACAATATATGAATGTACTGTAACCTACTCACTGTTTCAAAGGCTATAGCCACATCATGCCATAAACACATGTCAACATGCTTCTAGTGTGAAAAAGCTCGCTAGTGATCGCTTAGTTTCCATATCTCTATAGTAGGCTAATATATACGATTTTTATAACTTCGTCGCTATGACAAACGTATAGTCTTGATGTCGGATTTATCATAATAATTAAAAACAGGTAAAAATAAAAAAGCTAATTTAGGTGCAGAACTTACCAGTGACACGAACAGGAATCTTTCGCGGTGTGTGTGTGAAATGCATTGTGAGATAAAGAGAGGCTGACACACACAAACACACACACACACCTGATCAGGCCTGTTTATCACGGAAGTGCACGAGCAACCTTAAAGGTACAGAGCACTTTATGTTTGGTCAAGGGTTTCAATCTGGGTCTGTAAATACGGCAAAATAACAACAAACTGCTAAATAAAATGAATAAATAAAGATTAAAATAAGTAAATAAGTAAATAAATTATGAAATAAAATAAATTTGACTATTTTTATTTTAAAATAAATTAAGACTATTAGTTATTGTTGATCTATTAAATACATTAAATTAGATTAACATAAATGAAGATTTGGATGAATATAAGTAAATGCGAATTCTATTTTTACTCATTTTAGATTATTAATACGCACTGCAAACGGAGTAGCCTAGTGTGAAGCGTGCAATCTTTCTCCTTAGACATTTGTAATAAACGTATAATCTTTTTAGCTTATTACTTTCAAGCAATAACATTTAACATACGAAAGAAAGTCGCCTCAGCAATATCTATAAACACGATTTTTTAATAAATAGTCCTTATTCAGTAAACACGAATGACCATGATTGGTCTGTACATTCAGCTCTTAGAAAAGTAACAGGTAACACATGACACACAGTCACTTCTGCACAGTAATGTACTCCCTAATAACAGCAAGAAATGACAAATAACATTAAGAAACAGTGACGTTTAAATACACAATCAGAGAAGGTGTTGTGTAAAATAATCGCACCTGACTGACAGTGTCCAGACTAGAATCAGTAGCGCGTGGTGACCGCTAGATGGCAGCACGTGATCAAACACGGGGTTAAATCTTAGGATATGAACACAGGGTAAATCATGACATCACTGATTTCATCAGACACGAGAGATATAATCACAGGGTAAATCATGACATCACTGATTTAAGAGAAGTTTCCTTTCGAATTGTCCATCGTGTATATCCCGTTAATAACTTAGAAAAGATATGAACACGTTTTGTGAACAGCACAGAGATATAGTGTGTTTATCTTGGCTCTGCCATTACTGTAAATTACTGTGGAAAGACTTTTCCCGTTTTGTTACTGAGAACATTGATAAGGATTTTTCTCTACTTTGGGAAAATGTTTTGTTTGGACTTGCTAACTGGAAAAATGGCAATTACACAAAAACAAAATATTATTACTTAATATTCTTTTTTTTTTTTTTGTTAACCAAATTGTATATATATATAAATGTACATTTTCAGGTCAGAAACCCACTTTTCTATGTTTTGCCTCCTGAAGTACAACATTACTTTGGGACTGTCTCTGACTCGTGTAACAAGAAGGCTTTAAAAACGATTGAAATATAAAAATGTCTTTTAATCTTTTCCTTTGCCATGTAATCTTTTCTTCTTAGTTACACCCTTGTCTCGTGACTTTTTTCTTTTTCTTTTTTTCTCTCGTTTATTTGTTCTGCATTGTGACTGTTTCCTTCTTTGTTTCTATAAAGTTCTCAATTAAATATAAAAAACATGAGCATCTGATATTGAAAAAGTTGCTATTGCTATACATTTACAAGGTCAATTTAATAAAATTATTTTAGAGAGAGAAAAAAATCATGTAGGCCTAATAATGTAAACAAATGTTTGATCTTGTAAGCTAATGCAATGAGACTGAGACTTAAGTGTCCAAATCATTTTTTGGAACAGTTGTGTATGAATATGTGAATATCTGATCTACTGATCTCCATATGTGTTTATTACTTATTTAAGAAAGTTCGGTTACACTTTATTTTAAAGTGTCCCTGTTACAGTGTAATTATATAAGTACTGAGTAATATTAAAGTATTACATTAATTTAGGATTAGGGTTTGGTTTAGGTGAGTTGCATGTAATTATGCATAATTTATAGTTACTACTATAGTAAATACATATAACTGTAAAAAGGACACGTTGAGGACGAAAGTTCTTATGAAATGAGGTTCCTGGAGACTCTCTGTAACTTAAGTGTCCAAATTATTTTTGGAACATTTGTGTATGAATATTTGAATGTATCTGAACTACTCCATATGTGTTTATTACTTATTTACAAGTTCTTATGAAATGGAAATGGAGCAGGGCGTGTACTAGTGGGCGTGGCCGTTGGGCGGCGCTGGGAAGTAATGCTCGGCTCTGATTGGCTGTTTGGGCCGGTGGGCCGTGCTGGGATGCGAAGCTGCGCTCTGATTGGCTGTTCGGGAGATGCGCATGTCTCATCTTATCCGCGAGTGCGGCAGCAGCGCAGCCCTGCGTCACGACACACACACACACACACACACAGAGTCCAGAAATAACTTTACCTGGCAAGTTTCCGTCACTCGTCGGCGCGAGGAGGGTTTATCGAGGCACCAGCTCTAAATGGCGAGTCGAGGTTCGGTTGAAGGACGGCATCTTCCTCTGCAGGATCACCATCATCATCATCATCATCACCATCATCACACCGAACCTGCTGTGCGCGAGGCGCAGAGATGGATAGAGGTGCGTGACGTCATGCCACTGCGTTATTCGGGAATACAGTGTGTGTGTGAATGATGCGCGTGCTGGAGCTGTGTCAGGTTTAACACGTGTGTGTGTGTGCCACTTGTGTTCACCTGTTGACACAAATTAGCTGAAGGATCCTGAAGGAATGTTAATGGAATTGTTACCCAGTAGGAACCAGTCCTAATGGGATCAAACCAGAATCCTTTAAGGATCAAATAAGATCTTACTCCAGTAATCCAGCACTGCTTCTGGATCAGTTCATCTCTGAATCATTAGTTCAGGTGGAATAGTAAATGCACAGATTGTTGGGTTATAATTGTATTGCCATGATTTGACTTGTTGAAGTAAATTTGAGGTTTGTCAAAAATATCCTAAAGGAATATCAGTGGGATTTCTTTCATCATTCAGAATCTCTCCTTGTGCAGGAATGATCAGGCCATCAGGTAAGATCTGAATCAACGGGGATTCCTCTCTTATTTATCCCAGTGAATTCTCAGAATTTCTGTTTATCCAGGATTCTGTTCACATTCCTTTAGGATTTTGGACAAGGGCTTGTGTACAGATTCCTTGCTTTCACAGGGTTTTTAGACCTCAGAGTTTGGGCTTTAAAGTCACGATGAGACGGAAGAAGCAACAGATCTTTTCTTCCATATTTTGGCATACGGCAAAGTGGAATGGATTATGGAAAGGCACATTATAAAAGATTATATTGATTGTTGATTGGATGGAGGCAGATTTGAATGAAAGCTTGCGGTCGATTGTGAGAAAGCGGTGGATTTAAATGTTTGGAGAACTGGAACATTGAGTTATGATATTTTGACTAAGAATTACAAGACCAATATATATATATATATATATAATGAAGCAAATGCATGAATGAATTGTTCACAATAAGATCATTAGCATACACTATGAAAATAAGTGAATCTTCATGTCATGCTGAGTTTATTGTGTGGCATTGTTTATGTCTTTACCATTGCACAAATGCACGGCTCTCTCTCTCTCTCACACACACACACACACACACACACACACACACACAGTTTTCTCATTACATTAGTTGGATTTCTTTAGGGACACGAGTAGCATACACGACCCAACTGAAGCAGTCTTATGAATCATAAATGCCCATTCACTTTCAACACCTCAAGTGTAACTTTGTGCCATTTTGTACAAAACAAAAGCATTTCAACCCAAACTTCCTGATTAAACATTACAGTTCACTAGTGTGATAAACGTGTATTTTTTCCAGATGTTGTTTAATATTTGTTAAATTATTCACAAATAATGTTTCTTTTTCACTCAAAAACTTCGGTGCATAAGCTCAGATCCATGAGGCCTACGATTAATCTGTTTGAAAAAGAAATATAAAACAAGTCCTAATTGACAGAAAACAATTTGAAAAAAAAAAAGATTGAACCCAATATTAGGTGATAATATAGCATAACTAGTGACTTATTAGCTATTTTATGTAGGTCGGTCATTTTTGAACAAAAAAGGGACAATAATATATAGATTTTTTAGAAGTTTTAATAGTCTGTGTGAACAAAGTCTGTAAGTTTCAGTCCAATGGATTAACATCAACTGGTATATTTGTGTAAAAGAAAATTCTCTTCGGGCCAAAATGAGCTGAACACAACACGAGGGTTAAACATGTCCTGGTACTTCACACTTGCCTTTGCGTTTTGCATGTTTCCCAGGTTGACTCGCAGTGGTCAACTCAAACTCAGAGCCAGATGCCCTGAATAACTGTTTATTGAAAAGCACATGGCTCAGCTAGAGGCTTTTGTGAGCACGGTGTTTCTTTTGTGTCCATTGTGTGTGTCTGCTGTGAAACTGGAGTGTTTTTTCAGCGCAGGGACCAGGTGCGTCTCATTTTATTTTTCTGGAGCAAAAGTAAACAGATGATCCACGAGTTGCTTCATGCATCCGAGTTGTTTTATCATGGATCTGACTGACACTATAGTGCCAGATAAACGTTTGCATTCGTTCATTTCCCCAAAACCTCATGAATGTTTGTTTTTCTTTGTGGACTGATGACATCTAATGTTACATGATTTAAATGAGTCTGAGAAAAGCTGTTTTGGGTGGTTGCCAGAGTGTTGCTAAGGTGTTATAAGAGCTTGCTATGGCGTTTCTGAAGTGTTGCTGAAATAACAGTGTAATAGTTCTCTGAAACAAAACTAGGCATCAAATTTCAATACTTAACTCTTATCCCAGCCAGCGTTTAAAAAAAAAAAGTTTTTAGCCAGCACCAGTATTTTTGATCATTTTTACAAAACTTTCATGGCCCCCAGAATATTTTGTTGTATGAATATCTACAATCTACAATATATCTAAAGAAAGAACAGAGCCTTTACTTTCAAACAAACAAACAAACAAACAAACAAACATTTTATCCTATCTTCATGTGTTCTTTTTTTATCAACACTTTAAAACACTTATAAAAAAAAGCAACATTTTGAGCAAAAACCTGAGAAAATTGTGTTTTTGTCATAAATGAGTGCAGTTTTTTCCTCCGTGCTTTAACGTGTTTCTGACCGAAAGTCAGGACGGGACCTATCACAGATATGTCAAGGTGTTTATTATGTCATAGCCTCTGGGGAAGTAGTATTTGGAGACTTCAGAGAGCTTTCATGGAGACTTCATTTAATATTGTTAGTAACTTGTGTGTTGACCAAAGTGCTTTACAATGATTAAAAGAATCACAATAAATTAAGAGGGAACTAGATAGAGAAATAAAAACAAAATGAACAAACATTAGGCAGTCAAAAATATACAAGAGAGACCCAAAATAACGTGCTAAAGGACAAGGTCACAGGATCTTAATGGGAAGGCGGGAGCAATAAATCAGTTAAGTAGTAAGGTGGCAGGTTATTGAGGGCTTTGTAGACTAATAATAATACTAGTTTAAAGTCAGTCCTGTACTTGACGAAGCCAGTGCAGAGAGCTCAACACAGGTGTAATGTGGTCATATGTGCTCTTCCCCAGATCAGTCTAGCAACTGCAGATGAGAAATTAAGCCTGGGAGACGCCATAATACAGCGAGTTACAGTAATCGAGCCGAGATGTTTCAAAGGCATGGACTGCTGTTTCAAAAGCTTGTGGATAAAAGGGGCTTTACTTTACTAAGAATGCGAACCATGACTTGACGACACCAGTGATGTTTATCAAACTTTAAGCTGCAGTCAGATATGATGCCCAAATTCCTGACACACTGCGTAGATCAAAATGTTTGGAAACCATAGTGTAAGTTTGTTCAAGAAATATAACACCGACTGAAGAGAGTGATTATTGCTACACTGTAAGGGAAGATGTATTTGGGTATATAGATAACAATCCATGCCATGTTCATCAAAAATAGAGGCCAGGGGAGCATATAAAGGGAAAACAAGAGCGGTCCAAGAACCGAGCCCTGCAGAACACCACAACCCAGAGGTGTGTGTGAAGATGAGCGATGCCGCAGACAAACACTAAACCATCTATTTGACAAATAAGAGAGAAAGCACTGTCATACAGTTCCACGAAGTCCCACACAACCCTCGAGTCGTAGAGAATGTCGTCGTCAACCACATCAAATGCAGAGTTTTGATCTAAAAGGACTTGAGCCATTGATAAACTTTAGATTAGAGATGGTCAGGTCAACATTTTGTGCGCATTTAAGATGTTCTTGTGTGTTCAAGTGCATTATGGCACATCTCACTGAACACAAAATCATTTTACCAATAGAAGTTGTTATAATTGGCCCGAGGAGCTCATAAAATGCAGTGCCATCTGTTCTGCTAACATGCATGTGGACGATCTCTGTGATTCATCTTGAGCTGCATGATCACTATTGCATATCTAGACTGATATAAATCAGCAAATATCTGAGATATAAATAAATAAAGAAGCTGTTAGAGCTGTCTTGCCTTTCATCAGTGTTGTGGAAAGTTACTTTTAAAAGTAATGCATTACAATATTGGGTTTCCCCCCCAAAAATGTAACTAATTGCGTTACTTAGATAATTTGTATGAAAACAAATGCAATACGTTAATTTTCTCACCTGGGCTGGGCTTGTTTATTTGTTTTTTAATAAGAACAAAAAAAGTTCTATTTTTTGGCAAAAGTTAAGGCCCTTTCACACCAAAAGGGAATTGAACAAGCCTCAGGCTGAAAAAAAAAACAAATTTCTCCTGTACAGTAGATGTAGAATACAGTAGAGGTAGAGTACAGTATAGGTATAGTAGATGACAGTAGATGTAGATTACAGTAGAGGTAGTTTACAGTAGAGTACAGTAGAGGTATATTACAGTAGAGGTAAAGTAGAGTATTGTACAGTAGAGTACAGTAGAGGTAGAGTACTATAGAGGTAAAGTACAGTATTGTACAGTAGATGTAGAGTACAGTAGATTTGAAGTACAGTAGAGGTAGAGTACAGTAGATGTAGAGTACAGTAGATTTAAAGTACAGTAGAGTACAGTAGAGGTAGAGTACCATAGAGGTAAAGTACAGTATTGTACAGTAGAGTACAGTAGAGGTAGATTACAGTAGATGTAGAGTACAGTATAGCACAGTAGAGCACAGTAGACGTAGAGTACAGTAGATGTAGAGTACAGTATTGTACAGTAGAGTACAGTAGATGTAGATTACACTAGAGGTAGAGTACAGTATTGTACAGTAGAGTACAGTAGAGGTAGATTACAGTAGATGTAGAGTACAGTATAGTACAGTAGAGGTAGATTACAGTAGAGTACAGCACAGTAGAGTACAGTAGATTACAGCACAGTAGAGTACAGTAGAGTACAGCACAGTAGAGTACAGTACAGTAGATTACAGTAGAAGTAGAGTACATTAGATGTAGAGTACAGTAGATGTAGAGTACAGTAGAGGTAGAGTACAGTAGAGGTAAAGTACTGTATTGTACAGTAGAGCACAGTAGAGGTAAAGTACAGTATTGTACAGTAGAGTGCAGTAGATGTAGAGTACAGTAGATTACAGTAGAGGTAGAGTACAGATGAGTACAGTAGAGTACAGCACAGTGGAGTACAGTAGATGTAGAGTACAGTAGAGTACAGTAGATGTAGAGTACAGTATAGTACAGTAGATGTAGATTACAGTATAGTACAGTAGATGTAGAGTACAGTAGAGTACAGTAGATGTAGATTACAGTATAGTACAGTAGATGTAGAGTACAGTATAGTACAGTAGATGTAGATTACAGTATAGTACAGTAGATGTCGAGTACAGTAGAGTACAGTAGATGTAGAGTACAGTATAGTACAGTAGATGTAGAGTACAGTAGAGTACAGTAGATGTAGATTACAGTAGAGTACAGTAGATGTAGAGTACAGTATAGTACAGTAGATGTAGAGTACAGTAGAGTACAGTAGATGTAGAGTACAGTAGAGTACAGTAGATGTAGATTACAGTAGAGTACAGTAGATGTAGAGTACAGTATAGTACAGTAGAGGTAGAGTACAGTAAAGTACAGTAGAAGTAGAGTACAGTAGATGTAGAGTACAGTAGAGTACAGTACAGTAGAGTACAGTAAAGGTAGAGTACAGTACAGTAGAGTACAGTAGATGTAGAGTACAGTATAGTACAGTAGAGGTAGAGTACAGTACAGTACAGTACAGTACAGTACAGTAGAGTACAGTAAAGGTAGAGTACAGTACAGTAGAGTACAGTAAAGGTAGAGTACAGTACAGTAGAGTACAGTAAAGGGCGCCACTCAAACAAACATTTCAGCTTCTAGGATACAGAAGGAAGGTTAATACTCGTATTTATAAATCTAATTTTAAGTAATTTTACTTAAGTAATTTTAAGTAATTAGTATGTTTGAATTAGATCATTGAAGGTCAGCAGCAAAGACATTGGTTAATAAAGTGAGATTAAATACATACAGTATATTTGTGTAATTTACTATTGTTAATTATAAAAGTTTTGCGTTAAATTATGAGATTGCATTTGACTGTTTATATTCATTTTGAGGAATACTGAATGTTTTCGTTTAAGTGAGACGAGTAAATTCATGTTCACATTTAGTCTATAACTAAAATAACCATCATGTTTATACACAACACCTCCTCACTTTATTTCTCTCAACATGGGGACGTGAGAGCTGTCAGTCAATAAATGTGAAAAAGTAACTAGCGTTACTTATTTGAAAAAGTAACTTAGATATTTTGTTGTAAATTGAAAAAGTAATGCATTACTGTAACGTTCAGCAGCTGGTGTGCACTTGAGAGCCACCAGAGGGCACTCCACATCAGACTATTGTATTCCCTCACAAACTACATCTCCCATAACTCACTGCCCGGACTCTTCATCCAATAGAACATTCACCCGTGTCTCATTATCTTGTTTAGCTCATCCCATATAAGCCTGGTTTTCTCATTCATTATCTGCGAAGTCTTGTTTAGTGTTACACTGCAATTCCGAGCATTCTCCCTGGTTTCATGTCTCTTGGTTTCGGATTTCTTGCCTGTTCTGTGGAATACCCTTGTTCCCGTGTTCCCTACCTTGTTGTGTTTGTTTGTATGGACTGCCGGCCTGTGCTTGACCCTGCCTGTACTTTGGATTACGTCTTTGGATTGCCCTGTTCAATAAATACTGGATTTGGATCCTCAACCTTCTGGTCTTCGAGCAATTCATGACAGTTACTTTAGTTACTTGAAAAATCTGATTACGTAACTCAAGTTACTTGTAATGAGTTTCCCCCAACACTGCCTTTCATTTGTTAGTTAACTTAATCAGCTTGGGTGTGCAGACATGCACGTGTCGACGCGGCCCCGTCCGGAAGAGGGTCACAGCATGTGTGTGTCTCTTCACTGAGTGTGTGATGCCACTCGGAGGGGCGGGACTTTGCAGGAATGGATGAGACGTTCCCTGGAGCTGTTTTGGAAAACAAGAGAGGTTTGTTCAGTATTTATGGCGTTGTCTGTCGTGATCCTCTCAGATGGTTTGGCTAGGTCTGTGTTTGTGTATGTGCGCCCTACGGTAGATTTGCCTTGCAAAACCCAAATGGATTAGTTGATCAAGCAGTTAAATGGAAATAATAGGACACATAAAGTGGCAGAGATCAAATATTGTAACTTAGATTGAAGATATGTCACAGTAATTTACTCACTGTCGTTCCAAAGTTCTATGACTCTCTATAGTTTATGGTCTATGGTCTACAGTAATCGTCTCCAATCGTTCTCTATTTTACTACAAAAGTGGATGGTGATTTATATTGTCAAGCACCGTTAAATTTGCATAAAAGTTGTCCTTACGAGTTTTGCACTCTGAGATTTGACATTGGCATCAAACCTGGTGTGATGTGTTCTGGCAGCATGTGTGAATATGCTCAAGCTGAATGAGATTGGAGAGCTGTGACGGAGGGCAAGCTCTTCAACAAACACGTAAATGTGATTCTGCTCTGCGTTTGGAGTGAAGAGGAGAGTTGTGAGAGGTGTGATGATGATAGGAAGATCTGAGAGTGGATTATGAGGATATGGGAATACTTTACGTTTTTCCTCAAGCAGACATAGTTAAAAAAATAATGGGATCTAAAATACATTTCATAAATGGCACTCACACATACTTTCATGCAGTAATTTATTTTTCTTTGTGTAGTGGAAAGGACACACACACACACACACGCGCTTGAATACAGCACTCTCCTACTTCAGGAGGAAGGGTGGTAAGTGGGACATAGCTTTAGAGATCCAAGAGGTGTGTGTGTGTGTGTGTGTGTGTGTAAGTGGGACAGAAGTGATGTACTCTTGGGATCTGGGCTCTTTCTGCTCATAAGAAACTGCTGCCTCTGTGAACCGTAGACACACACTTATCCAAACACTCACTCAGAGTGACATAGTAAGCACTCAACCACTGCCCAGTAATCCAGATCTTGAGTGGTGTTTTCTAAGGCAAGCTTCACTAGTTACAATTTTTTAATGGAATATTGCAGTGTTTACTTTAAATGATTTATCGGTGCACATTATTATTGTTTTAATAATCTTGAATCAGAATAAGTTCCTCTCGCAGCATCTCTTCTCTTCTCTGATGACGAGGGCGGGGCTATAACCTGTCACTCACATGAGATCAGCCAATAGCAAACCACAATCATCCAATCAATTCCCCACAGACACAATCAAGCCCCGCCCACATGTGTTGTTGTTCCAGAAGCGTTTCACTAGGATATACGACATAACCGGGGAGAAAATACTAGTGTAACTTCAGTTTCATGATGACTTTAAAGTATTAAACTTCAGAGAGTAACTAACTTTGTGCTTGTTTGTGCTAAAAACATAAAGGTGTCCGTTTACTCAGTACTAAGTACTGAAGGGGGAACTGGAGCTGGATTCAAGTGAATCAGAGAGATTAGGGCCAGTAAGGTGTTTTCACACTGGGCACGTTCACAGTCTTGGTCTGGTTCTCACTTGATTCTGTCGAACCCTGTTGCATTGCGTTCATCTTACGTCATCACAAACGTGCACAGCACTTGATAGTATCCCAGGTAAACCATCACCACTGTCATCCCTCTTTACATGTGTTTTGTTGAACTAATGATGTCGTCATTGGCTAAAACGCATGCACAGGTTATTTGACTTCCTGAACAAGTGCACACCAGAGTCTGTGTTGCTTCACGTTCACGTGAATCGCTCCACAGTTCGAGTGCAGCTGAACTCAGAGCAGATCCTTCAGTCTGGGGTTAAGTAGCTTCACTCCTGACTCAGCATGACTGCTTAACACTTACAATTTTACATGCTAACTGTTAGAGCTGGGTGATAATATAGTCTACATTTTGTGACAGTACAAGCAACAAGCAGTTGAGAGATGACAGTATATGTCTCTTGTCTTGCTCTCACTCATCTCTCTGGTTCTGCTTTTTCAGTTTGTTCAGAATTTGACTAGTAAATGATCTGCAGAGCGAGGCGGACTCAGACGCAGCTCATCTACCCTTCTGCTGGTTTCATTGATACGCCTCAAAGCTGTCACTCAATAACACATGTTCATATACAGCTGTAATGAAGAGCTCTATAGATCATCAGATCTGTGGAAGTGAAGTGAGTCTAGCAGGGTGGTTTTACACGAGTGCTTTCAGTTCATGCGAAGTCTGGGATGATTTGCTGCTGATATGAAGGCAGTTGAAATGAACAGCTCTTGATACTGATGAGCTTCAAGCTGACAGATTTAAATTGATCTAATTTCTGTTAATCTCGCTTGTTATAGGGCTTTAGAACGATTAAGAGGCGTTTGCACCGGGTAGTTATTAGGGCTGTCACTTTTTATTCGATATTCGAATATGCATTCGAACATGACGTGAAATATCCGTAATCGAACTATAAATAAACTAACCGGTTTTTAAAGTGCCATGTTTAGCGCATTTTTTACAGTCTATGATTAGACTGTTTTTCATTTTATTGTTTGCCATCTCATCCAGTAGCGGGCACTCTAAACGTATTGTAGCGTAAGCTCATGACCAAATCAAGCGAATAATAGCCAATAGCCACCCTGTTTTGAAAATGCAAGATAACGCACAGAACGGCCAGCCTGAGCGGACAATTACGACCCCATCTCATCTAAAAAGTAGTGTCTGGAAATGGACAATCCGATTGATGAATCCGAACATGAACATGTTTACATGAACGATACATAAAGTAATGTGCGCATTATCTGTCACAAGATTCAAATCGGAATTGATTTTTTGACATGCGCACACTGCACGAATATGCCGCTGTTCGCGCATAACTATTCTCCTCTATTGGTTCTTTATTTGTTTTAAACAGCAGACTTGATATTTATCCGTCTCTGGTCATGATTTGGAGACGATGAGCATGATTTGCCGTGCTGCTTGCCTGCTTATATTGATCACGCAGTAAAACCCTGCGCCCAAAACCAGTCGTCCGTGGATGATAATCTGAAACAAGCGCTGGTGGGACGTCGTCCTGCTTCACTTCACAGACGCTGAGTGAAATGAGAATTTTTTAATAACGTAACACTCATTTATGACACTCTATTCAACAGGAAGAACAGCTCGCTCCGTACGTAATACGTCATTGCACATGCGCAGTCCTTTTAGTTTCGTAGATATTCGAATATATTCGAATACATTGCTTGATATTTGATATCCGTTCGAATTTGATTTTTCTCAAAAGTGACAGCCCTAGTAGTTATAGGAACTCAGTTATAGGAACCAGGTTTGTTCCCCAAGAAGTAAATGTTCCCATAAAGCTATTTTTTTATTGGATGAAGCCAGAGCCAATAGCGAAAGCCTTTGCACTTGGTGACCCTGCCCCCTTTGGGAGGCTCTGCCCCCTACTGGAGTTCACGTCCCCTTCTGGAGATCCCCGTTTGCAGTTGTGCCTTCTTGCCGCAGTCAGTGTCCTGTTGACTGATTTGACCACTGCTCCATTACTTTCATTTATTTATTTATTTATTTATTAGATAATAAATCATTTATTTATTATCACAGAGATAATAACGTTGTCATATAATTGTTTTAAATAATACAATTTTGTTAAATTTTCACCACAGCGAAATTTTAAACTTAAATTTTTTAATAGGCTTGATAACGTATGCTTGCACAAAAAATTAGCCCTATTTAGGAAACAGCAGAAGCATGTGAGGAAACGGTTTACACAACTACACACACTGGTAATAAATACAAACTATGGTGTACGTGTGACTCTTTTACAGATGTTTTCATAACACTATTTTAATTTTAATTTTAACTGCTGACTGAGAATTGTTGTCTTTAAACCACTGGATGATATTCCTCCTCTCTCTTCTGATGCTGAGTTAAAGTTGGCTTTAAAGTTTTGCATTTATGAATCATATTTTGTTATTAAATTCATTTGGAGACATTGGCATCAGAGACACAATCTTCCAGTGGGAATGTTCTCATGGTTCCCGTTGTCATCGGATGTGACTTCTCCGTCAGACGTCTTCCTACACACAGGACTTCAGATTCAGATCATGTGACCACGCGTATGAATGAGGCTTTTCAGGAAGTATCGCACACACACTTTTACAAATGAGCTTCATATACAGATGTGTTTTGTCTAGACGGACAGACAGTACAGTCATCATAAATATAATGTCACACATTTACACACATTAAAATAGTTCAAAAATCTAAAAGCCTTTTTTAACTCTATGCACACACACACACACACACACACACACACACATGCTATCATGCCTTCACCATTACATTCCTAGGATGTTTAATTCAGTATAACGCCTATCCATCTCATAACACACACAGACACACACACACACACACACAAACACACAATGCAGTCTGTCATTACGCTGGAGAATGACACAGTCAGACCTCAGCTGACCGATGTGTGTCTGGCCTCATACAGCCTCTCTCTCTCTCTCTCTCTCTCTCTCTCTCTCTCTCTCTCTCTCTCTCTCTCTCTCTCTCTCTCTCAGTTGAGAACCTGTCACTGTTGCGGCTCGTTTGCTGTTGCTGGATGTTGTCTTTATCAAACAAATCCATGCTTTGCCATAAAAATAGTTGCTTTGTAGGGTATTCACACTTGTTCTCTGTAAAAGAACTGAACTCAAACCTCGTTCGGATACCTGGAAAGGAATTGAGTGTAAAGAGATGGATCTGTTTTGTTCTCGCTGTACCTGGAGTTCAGAAAAGCAGATTCAGATGTCTATGCTCTCCATTTAGTCCAGAATTCATGTAACAAATGTTATTCTTTAGGATAAACCCCTTGAGATGCATCATCTCATTTTAAAGGGGGTCCTAATACACAAAAGTTAAATAACATAACACAAGACAAAACAATAGAGACAGACAAAACAAAAACAACAGTCGCCTAATTCAAAGCAACAAACACACAACTTTTTGTCTATGAATTTTCGCCTAGCATTAATAAATATAATCATATATATATATATCATCTAAAGCAATTACAACAAGTTTCAAAGCAACGAAACAAAACATTTTTAAACGTATAAAAGGAAGTCAAAGATTGTACATTTAAAGGTAAATTGTTCCAATCTGCAGGAGCCTTAAACCTGAATGCTTTCTACCCAGATATGGTTTCTGGGTATGGCGTTATATATGTGCCTCATTCCTGAGCGAGTAATTATAAGTTTTGAGCACAGATAACTATATTTTGCAAGCACATTGCATTATATTTTGAACAGAAATTAACAATCGCAAAAAAATATATCGTTTGAGCAAAGAAAAAACGAGACCCGTGTTCAACAATTGTATTTGCTATAACGTGTAATAATAACCCTCTCACGCAGTTTACTCAGGTGCTCTCACAAACTTATTATCTGCGCTCTGTCAAGTCCCTCTCTTTCTCTCGCTCAACCTCTTAATTCTGTGCGCGCTCAACTCTTCACACACACGCACGCTCAACTCTTCACACACACGCGCGCTCAACTCTTCACACACACGCGCGCTCAACTCTTCACACACACGCACGCTCAACTCTTCACACACACACGCTCAACTCTTCACACACACACACGCTCAACTCTTCACACACACGCACGCTCAACTCTTCACACACACGCGCGCTCAACTCTTCACACACACGCGCGCTCAACTCTTCACACACACACACGCTCAACTCTTCACACACACACACGCTCAAGTCTTGACACACACGCGCGCTCAACTCTTCACACACACACACGCTCAACTCTTCACACACACACACGCTCAACTCTTCACACACACGCGCGCTCAAGTCTTCACACACACGCGCGCTCAACTCTTCACACACACGCACGCTCAACTCTTCACACACACGCACGCTCAACTCTTCACACACACGCGCGCTCAAGTCTTCACACACACGCGCGCTCAACTCTTCACACACACGCTCGCTCAACTTGCATTAGCGTTACAAGTGTGCCACAAAATCAACCAATCGGAAAATTAAAGGTCAATTGTGATTGGCTGTTGGTCTCCAATCAAATCGCTAGTAGGATCATTCTACAGAAACGTCCACTTTTGGTATGGCAAGATGTCTTAAAATGCATTTCTTTTTCTAACTTTTAAACTTACACCACATTATTAGATTACCCTTTGGCTTTATGAATACGCATAAATGACAGCTTAATGATTTTTTATATTTTTTGTGCATTTATTTAAAGACCGCATGTACCGTTTTTTTGTCACTGGTGTTACCTTACTTCTTTGGCAATATTAAATGTTTTTATGAAATATTATTTCAATTTTTTTTCAGCACATGTAGTCAGAGTTAGAGATTATGTTTTATTTATTTTAAACAGGTTTGTTAAAAGTGTGCTTGAATGAGGTTAGTTAGTTTGCGCAACCTTGTATTTGCTATAATAATGAAAATATTTGAAAACAAGTTAAAATCAAGTAATGATGCAATCCTTTAAATCTTAACTTTTGAGTGTAGCAGAATTACATGGATGTAAATGTATTATCATGTCAAATATTGCATTGTATTTAATGTGACAGAAAAAAGACAGTAACACCAGTGACACAATGAATCACCAATGACATGCAAAAGACCAAAGATCATTATCCTTCAACTATAATTAAGTAGATGAGACTAAATTGTTACATTTGGCATATAATCTAAATGAATAGCTTTGAATAAAGAGTCACTGGTGTTACTGGTGTTACCCATAAGAAAGGTGACACCAGTGACAGTAACACCAGTGACAATTTTCATGAAAAATTCATTTTACAAAATGGCTGCTGCAAGGTATCAAACATATGTTGTCAATCATGGTATACTAACTAAATTAAGTAGTTTAATCCATTTGTATTCTCTTTTTTTTTTTTACAATTACCTAACAATAAAGTAGGTCTTACCAGTGACTTCAACTAAAAGCTTTATATGAAATCATGAGATAAATGAGAATATTTCTGCTAACTAAAAAGAGACAGAGGATTTATTATGGGCTTTTCTTCATAGAAATTCAGGAAATTGTAAGAAGGAAGTCAAGTGATGCCATCAGTGTGATTTTTATTTCAAAATAAGAGATTTTTGTTTAACGGTAACACCAGTGACACAACTCCAGGGACCACTACTTTCATTATAAATTTGATAATATTTATTCTGCATTTCGTTTTTTTATGTCATTTACATAATATATTAGATAGTTAGGTATACATTATTCTATTTTAAATGGTGTAAAAAAAACTGTTATTGACCTCCAAATAAAGCATTTTCCCTCTGTACATGACTGTGGGGACGAGCACTTCTGTGGTGCTTGGAATTCTATATAGTTAATAAAAAATAAAATATTGCCACTTGAAGGTGGTGTAATTGTTCAAATAACATTTTATTTTATTTTAAAATGTAAATGAATTGTAATTCTAAAGTGTTTTTTTAAGTGTTTTTTAAGGCTAGGGACAGAAAAATTGACATTTCTGTAGAATGACCCAGTAGAACCAAAGCCCGTCTAGAACCTCTGGGTAGAACTATCTACAGCATCCCGGAAGCTTACTGAAAAAAAAAAAAAATCGAAAAAAATAACAGACTACAGCGAGACTAATGGATTAAAACTTATTTTGGTAAGTATTTTTTATTATTATTAACTTAAAAGTGCCTTGTTAGTTTTGTGTATTATAATGCTGTTGTGTTGTTTAACTTATAATATTACAGTATATCTCCTATTGTGACTAAAGTTAGTTTGACTTATCCCTTTCAACCATTCTAAACGCTAGCACAGCCGCAGACTGTCATGTTTGATGTTGGCTAGAGAAGACATCTATCCATAAAATACATTTTTCGTCTTCTTTGTGCTGCGTGGTGATTGGAGACCAACAGCCAATCACAATTGACCTTTAATTTTCCGATTGGTTGATTTTGTGGCACACTTGTAACGCTGATGCAAGTTGAGCGAGCGTGTGTGTGAAGAGTTGAGCGCGCGTGTGTGTGAAGAGTTGAGCGCGCGTGTGTGTGAAGAGTTGAGCGTGCGTGTGTGTGAAGAGTTAAGCGCACAGAATTAAGAGGTTGAGCGAGAGAGAGAGAGGGACTTGACAGAGCGCAGATAATAAGTTTGTGAGAGCACCTGAGTAAACTGCGTGAGAGGGTTATTATTGCACGTTATAGCAAATACAATTATTGAGCAGGGAATCGTTTTTTCTTTGCTCAAACGATTTTTTTTTTTTGCGATTGTTATTTTCTGTTCAAAATATAATGCAATGTGCTTGCAAAATATAGTTATCTGTGCTCAAAACTTATAATTACTCGCTCAGGAATGAGGCACATATATAACGCCATACCCAGAAACCTTCTTCCTCTACAGTCAGTGTGTTTGAGACAGTTATGTGTTGTGGATTTCTGTGATTAATTCATAATTTAGAGTTCATGTTCATGGGTCAATAGAAGTTGACTGTTTAGACACTATCTTAATCAGCCTATTGGCTCAATGTAAAACTCAAACTGCGGTGCTCATTCACACACAGACACAGAACATGCAGACATTCAACAGCAGAGCTGTAATATTCACACACACTCCTCCATATCCACATGTGATTCATTCTACAGCCCTACTTTTGATTTATTCATCCAAAAAATGAAAAAATTTCGTGGCATTCCACATACAGTAAATCCAGTTTTATTACTGGATTCATATGCTGGCTGAAACCCCATCTTAAACAGCCTGATCTGGTTCCCTGGGTTGGTTGTCCTGTTGGCTGGTGTTAGAGGACCTGTCAGCTGGTCAGGGATCAGGGAAACACCAGCTCAAGGTTGGCATGGATTGGAAATTGCAACCAATGTTTCCCCCTAGTGTGATGTAAATCTAAGACCCTGTTTACTCCTGGTCACTTCATGTGTTTCTACTGATCAGATTTATCAAAATGATTCCGTTTACACTCGGTCACATAAATGTGTTTTCGCGAAACAGATATAAATCTGATCATTAATTCCCATGCTATATGCAGATTTAATGGAGTTCACGTCAGCGAAAGCAACAGATATGAGCTGCATTTTATTAATAATCTTCTAATTTCTAAATCAAAGACCGCAATAGGAGAGAGCGAGAATAGCACTGTAAGATCATCTCGTTTCTTTCCTGTTATCTGATGTTATCTGTATGGCGTTATTTTCCTCTCAAATGTCGAGAGCGCATTATTGTAGCGCGAAAGTACATTAATATAATGCCCGAGCGCGAATTTCTCTGCTTGCGCGCGGAATATAATGTGTCGAGCGTGAATTTCTCTGCTCGCGCGCGGGAACTGGTCGCGCGGTCTCAGATACATGCTCCTCTTGTAAGAATTTACTCTGGGCTCGCTCAGAGAATGTGCACTTAAAACGTGTTCAGTGCAATCGCGAATCTCTCCTCTTCGCTTAAAGTAAGCGTATGTGCTTAGACTGTGTCCCGGCCGTGCGTTCGCGCATGCCTAAGTACTCTTCTCTTCGACTTCTTTCTCTTTCCTCTTGGCATAAACGCTGTCAAAACGGCAACAACCAATCAGAAATGGCTATTCCATATGTTATGTAGTTCCCTTTCAAGGGAACTTCGAGCTGCGTCAAAAGCTGTGGGAACGCCCCTGCGTTGTGCGTCATGAAGCACGAATGGAATCATCCCAATTGGAGAGATGGAACATCATAGGCGGGTGACGTCATCGACCAGGAAACTATAAAGCACCCCAAAAACACAAGCGCATCAGCTTCTGTGGCTTCAGTCGCGCAATATGTGAATCTGTCCCTGTGTGAATATTGTCTGTCCTTACATACTCTGCACCACACAAACAATTTATATTTTGTGAGAGAGAAATGGCGGATGAACAGCAATTTAAGAAGTGTGTTCCTCCCTGCTCGCGTTATTTAACGGGTGGGGATACACACGTTCTTTGTGTTCTTTGTTTGGGAGTGCAGCATGCCCAGTCAGCTCTCGAGGGAGCTGATTGTGAGCATTGCGAGCGTCTGCCACTGAGGACGCTCCGCTCCCGCCGGTTGCTCTTTGAGGAGAGTGCTCGGTGCGCCCTCCCCGCGGTTCGGGTCCCGGTTCTGCCGAGGCAGAGCGGCGGCGCTTATCGTGGGGATCGCAGATGGATCTCTCAGCGGGGTTAGAGACGGCGTCTGCCTAATCTCTGCCTTCACCTGTGAGATCCAGTGCCTCAGTCCCGGGTTTGGAAGCACGCGCTGCGGTTTCTTCCGCTCAGGCTGAGGCACCAGTACTACAACTATTCAGTTCTGAGGAGCTGGATGTTGTTAGTATTGGGGGAGATGTGGAGGATTCGCCACCTTACACTCCCGAAAGTGATGAGCTGATGGAGGTTTTAACAAGAGCTGTAGAAAAACTCAGCATTGAATGGCCAGTTGACTAGACAGGAGTCTGTTTCAAAGTCTAAGTTAGATGAGAGATTTTTGCCGTCACGAGTGCAACCTCCACGCCGGTGCCTGCCGTTTTTCCACGATCTCCACACTGAGGTGTCGAGATCGTGGAGAAAACCGGTTTTATATAGAGTGTTTAGTCCCCAGACATCCACATATTCAAATATTTTGGGGGCTAGATCATATGGTTATGGTGCTATGCCTCGCGTAGAAGAGACGCTTGCGAGCCATATCTCCTCCGAGGCTGCATCATCTTTTAAGGCACCGGCATTACCCACCAAGCCTCTAAGAAATACCTCGGCTTTGGTGGGTAAAGCGTATTCGGCTGCAGGTCAGGCTGCGTCATGTCTGCATACGATGTATATCTTGCAGGCATACCAGGCTGACCTGCTGAAGGACGTGAGTGAGGAGGTCAGTGCTGACGTAGTTCGCGAACTGCGTCAGGCTGCTGATTTATCCCTGCGTGCCACCAGAGAGTCGGCCAAGCTAGTGGGCCGATCTATGGCAGCTCTGGTGGCCGCAGAAAGACATTTATGGTTAAATCAGACAAATAGAAAAGAAAAAGAAAAAGCTTTCCTTTTAGACGGTCCTCTCTCTCCCCTGGGTTTATTTGGTGATGCTGTAAATTCTGTAATTGATAAATTCCAGGAGGAGAAAAAGCAAACAGCAGCTTTTAAAAAGTTTCTCCCTTTGAAAGTTCACGTCCCTGGGGCTGCTGGGTGGGAGCAGCCCCGGCCGTCTACGGGCTCATCGTATAGAGCGCTGCAGAGGCAGAGTGTCGCGTCTCGTGCTCCCCCTGCTGGACAGTTGGCTCAGCCGCGGCACTCTCAGCCGAAGCCTCCTAGCAACAGAACTGATCTGAGGACAGTTATATTGGCTAAGAAGGCTTCGGCTAAGAAGAAGTCCTGACGCCAAGGCGTTCAGGATACTGAGGGTGGTCCCCACCGAGGCGGAAAGTTGTTCACCTCTTTTTACGGTGCCCATTCTTCCTCGGTGCCCTCAGGGGCCCGTTCTGCCAACCCCGCCTTCATGCAGGGGTGCAGACGGTCCCAGCGAGTGCTTTCCCGAGGGACGCTCGCTCCCTCTGAGGAGGGTCTTAGAGCAGTTAGACCAGTTGTTCCCTGCCGGTGCGCCGTTACAGGGCGCTGCGTTTGCTGCTCAAGTTACACCAGAGGCCAGTCTCCAGAGACTGGTACCCTTAGTAGATTTTCTGGCAGAGTGGAAAAGCCTTCCAAAATAATCTCATTGGGTCCTGCAGAGAGTAGAAAAGGGTTATGCTATCCAGTCCAGGTGTCGTCCACCAAAATTCAGAGGGGTTCTGCCTACAGTGGTGGGCCCCGAGCAGGCTCTGGTAATGGAACAAGAGGTGAAAACGCTCCTTCAAAAGGAGGCTATAGAACGGGTTCCTCCTCCCAGTTTGGAGTCAGGTTATTACAGCCGATATTTCATCGTTCCAAAGAAGGATGGGGGTTGCGTCCAATTTTAGACCTGCGCCTGTTGAATCGCTCGGTAGGGAAGATAAAATTCAAGATGCTCACTATCAAGCAGATCGTGTCTCAAATCAGATCCGAGGACTGGTTTGTCACGATAGATCTAAAGGACGCATACTTCCACATTTCCATCCTTCCACAACACAGGAAGTTCCTGAGGTTCGCCTTCGGGGGCGAGGCATACCAGTACAGGGTTCTTCCGTTTGGCCTAGCCTTATCTCCCCGCATTTTAACGAAATGCATGGATGCAGCACTAGTGCCTCTGAGGCTTCAGGGCATTCGTATTCTCAATTATATCGACGATTGGTTGATTTTAGCTCAGACGGAGCAGATGGCGGTTCGGCATTGAGATGTCGTCCTCGCTCATATCAGAAAGTTGGGGTTGAGGCTGAACGCAAAGAAAAGTGTATTATCTCCTTCCCAGAAGACCACTTTTTTGGGTGTCGTTTGGGATTCGGTCTCGATGCGGGCGCGACTCTCTCCGACCCGCATCGCTTCGATTCTCTCAGCTGTGAAACAAGTAAAGCTAGGCCAGCTACTCACTGTAAAGCAGTTCCAGAGACTGTTGGGTCTGATGGCAGCAGCGTCCAACGTTATACCTTGCGGCCTGTTGTACATGAGACCGGTACAGTGGTCTCTCCCCGAGGGGAAATCCGCTCCGCACGATCAAAATCACGCGGCGCTGCCTTCGTGCTCTGGTCATGTGGAGAGAAACTTGGTTCCTATCCAAAGATCCTGTGCTGGGGGCTCTTTGTCGTCGCATAACGCTAACGACGGATGCTTCCCTCACAGGGTGGTGGGCGGTCATGAGTGGTCGTCCAGCCCAAGGTCTGTGGCAGGACCATCATCTATCGTGGCATATAAATTGTCTAGAGATGTTGGCTGTGTTTCAGGCTCTGAAACACTTCCTAGCAGACCTGAGAGGTCATCATGTGTTAGTTCAATTAGACAACACGTCGGTGGTCTCTTATATAAATCATCAGGGGGGCCTGCGGTCTCGCCGGCTTTACAAGTCGGCCCGTCAGATCCTCCTGTGGTCCCAAGGGAAGCTACTATCTCTGAGAGCAATGTATCTTCCTGGGTATTTGAATGTGGTAGCAGACTCTCTGTCAAGGCAGGGGCAGAGGCCAGGGGAATGGAGACTCCAACCCGAGGTGTGGTGGAGCTCCTTTGGTTGAGTTTCGGTCGCGCCGAGGTGGACCTATTCGCTTCCAAGGAGACCACGCATTGTCATCTGTGGTTCTCCATCAGTCATCCAGCCCCCCTGGGGTTGGACGCTATGGTGCAGCCGTGGTCGAGGTCACGTCTGTATGCCTTTCCCCCGATTGCTCTGTTACCAGGAGTTCTGGAGAGGGTCCGCCTGGACGGGGTCAGCCTACTACTAGTAGCCCCGTTCTGGCCGGCCCGAGTATGGTTTGCGGACCTGATTTCTCTCCTGGACGGCTCTCCTTTGGAGCTCCCGGTCAGGAGGGATCTACTCTCTCAGGCGGGGGGGACGATATTTCACCCCTGCCCAGAATTGTGGAAACTGTGGGCTTGGCCTCTGAGGGGGCCCAGCTCATAGACTCTGTTCTCTCAACCGAGGTTGTTGAGACCATTCTTCACTCCAGAGCTCCATCCACGAGGAAGCTTTATGCCTTGAAGTGGAAACTTTTCACTTCTTGGTGTGTAGAGAACACCTGCAGGACCCAGTTAACTGCCCAGTGGGTGCAGTGCTGGAATTCCTGCAGGAGCGCTTCTCCACAGGGTTATCCCCCTCCACACTAAAGGTGTATGTGGCGGCACTAGCTGCTAACCACGTCCCTTTCAGTGGATTTTCTCTTGGGAGACACCCGCTTATAACTCGTTTCCTCCGTGGCACTTTGAGGCTGAGGCCAGCATTTCGTACGAGGGTGCCGACCTGGGATCTGGCCATTGTATTAGAAGGTCTTTCCCTTGCTCCTTTTGAACCTATCGAAGAAGTTCCTGAGAAGTTTCTCACTTTTAAGACTATCTTTCTACTTGCTATCTCCTCACTAAAAAGAATCGGAGATTTGCAGGCTCTGGCGGTTTCACCCTCGTGCCTGGAATTTTCGCCTGGCATGGTTAAAGCTTTACTGCATCCTAGACCAGGGTACGTTCCCAAGGTCCCTACTAATGTCGTTAGACCTACGGTCTGCAGGCTTTCTGTCCTCCTCCATTTATGTCATCGGACCAGGAGAAACTTAATTTACTCTGCCCTGTTAGGGCATTAGACGCTTATGTCCACAGAGCTGCCCTGTGGAGGAAATCAGAACAACTCTTTGTATGTTTCGGGCCACCCAGGAAAGGGTGTCCTGCGTCTAAACAGAGAATGAGCAAGTGGGTGGTCGAGGCTATCTCACTTGCTTATGAGTCGGCTGGCCAGCCTTCACCTTTGGCTGTTCGAGCCCACTCTACCAGGAGTATGGCTGCTTCCAAAGCTCTTTTGTCAGGAGTTTCCCTGAGTGATGTTTGTGATGCGGCTGGATGGTCTTCACTGCATACTTTTATTAAGTTCTATGACCTAGACTTAAGCTCTACCCCTGGGGATCAGGTGATCTCGTCCTCTTTGCGCTAGTCTCACATGACGGTCACTTGGTCCTATGGCGACGTGGGTATTCGCTTTCCCACAGCGTTTGACGCAGCTCGAAGTTCCCTTGAAAGGGAACGTGTCGGTTACGTATGTAACCCTCGTTCCCTGATAGGGAACGAGACGATGCGTCGTTCTGCCATACTCCCGGCACTCCCGTTAGCTCTCCTTCAGGCCTATCAGAAGCTGATGCGCTTGTGTTTTTGGGGTGCTTTATAGTTTCCTGGTCGATGACGTCACCCGCCTATGACGTTCCATCTCTCCATTGTCTCCATTGGGCTGATTCCATACGTGCTTCATGACGCACAACGCAGGGGCGTTCCCACAGCGTTTGACGCAGCGTCTCGTTCCCTATCAGGGAACTAGGGTTACATACGTAACCGAGACGTTTTTTCTTCTTCTTTTTTTCTGCTGTTCTGTAAAGCACTTTGGCCAGCCAGTGGCTGTTGTAAAAATTAGCTATAGAAATTAAATGAACTGTAACTTGTGAATGTCATTGTTTTTGGTCATGTTAATCCTTGTCCTTGTGTTCCCATTGTCTCTTGTCTAGCTTTGTTCTCTGTACTATTGTTGGTGATTCTGTTTAGTCCAAGTTTATGTTCATGTTAATTTCATATTGTCACTTCAACCTAAATCGGTTTATTGGAATAAACTATACTTGGGTTCAATTAAATTCGCCTTCAGTGGACTACATTACACATATTATAGACATGATTAATGGGTCTTTTTTTAAAATTATCTTTAGATCTTTTTGTCTTAATTTTTAAATCTGAAAGTTCTTGCTTTAGGTTCTATTATAGGCTATACCTTGTTATATGAAAACACATTAAGAAAGGGTTTAATAAGTTAATGAAACGTTTTTCATTATCTTAGAAAAACATTAAGAGAACGTTTATATATTGGGAGAATAGAACGTTCTAATAACGTTCTTATAACCAGGAAATAACGTTAAAACAAAGTTTATATAGCCTAATGAGAGAATTTGACGTTCTAATTACGTTTGAATAACATTCTTATAACCAAGAAATAACGTTAATACGTCTAAAAACTGGACGTTTTGAACGTTCCTATAACATTCAGAAATAATGTTTTTATAACTTAATGGGAACGTTATGAAAACGTTCTTATAACCTAAAATTGTTAGCTGGCGAAGAGGAGAGATTCGCGATTGCACTGAACACGTTTTAAGTGCAGGCATATTCTCTGAGCGAGCCCAGAGAGAGAATTCTTACAAAAGATGAATTCATTTTCATTACTTGACTTGATACACAGGTAGTGTTCCTGCATTTAGCAAAGGAAGTCTAACAGAACGTGTTACATCATGTTTTTATGTTGTTGAACAGTGTAATGGATCAATGTCAATTTACAACAATGGACAAATCCACCTGTAAATGCAGCTTGTCACTCTTGATCACATATATTGATGTGAGAAATTGTAGTATTTATAATGATTTTGAATACCTCACATAAGGTTCTGTACTGTATTATATCACATTGAGCATAAACCGTGTTTGTTTGAGAAACTCTAGCATGGATGCGACTGAAGGAATCTGTGTACGGCTGCTTATATAAGCTGTTTCCTGCTGGAATTAGCCATTATGAAACTGTCGAGATCATTGAGGAAAGTTTCTTTAGCTCTCCAGAACGTCTCAGTATTGTTTGTTCAGTCGCTGAATGAAGCGCTTCTGAGGGATTCCCCAGGGATGAAATATGATTATGGATCAGAGAATGGAGTCATTATCACACTCACACACACACACACACACACACACACACACACACACACACACACACACACACACACACACACACACACACACACACACACACACACGTACATAGTTTCTCTCTCTACACACACAAACACTCACACACATACACACTCACTCACTCACTCACTCACTCACTCACTCACTCACTCACTCACTCACTCACTCACTCACACACACACACACACACACACACACACACGTACAGAGTTTCTCTCTCTACACACACACACACACACACACACACACACACACACACAGACTCTCTCTTTCTCTCTCTTTCTCTCTCTCTCTCACACACACACACACACCAGGTTTGACGAGAGTCCAAGGTTCATGACCTCCGGTTAAATCAGCTCAAGTCTTTCCGATTAGGGAGCTGGAGGCTTGTGTGAGTGTGTGTGTGTGTGTGTGTGTGAAGAGAGAGAGAAACTCTGTATGTCAGGCTTTTTGAGTATTTTATTTAACCAGTGCAGGTGAGCACATTCAGTGTGTGTGTGTGTGTGTGTGTGTGTGTTTGTGTGTGTGTGTCTGTGTGAGTGTGAGAGTGTGTGTGGGCCTCTGTTGATGTGAATTTTAACTTGATCCAGTTTGATTAATCTGGTCTTTAGTTCTCTCCTGCTCTCACAGAAAACTATAGGAAAGGAATACAAAATCTAGTGTAAAACATTGAGTTAATGACATTGAGCGTTGAGTTCTTAGAGTTTTACTCTTTTTATGTTGGTTTCATAACATTTTCAACAAAAGTTTACTGACTAAAAATGTCCTATAGTTGAACGATAGTGGCGATAATAAAAGCTTGAGCTGGTGAAGCTGTCAGTGTTGGTGAAAGAGACCTGATCATCTCCTGACACACACACACACACACACACACGCAGCTGAAACAGACGAAAGTGTGTGTGGCTCTGAAAGCTCACTGGCATGTTTGTAGTGTCCGGGTAATCTCCTGGAGAGGGTTAAACTCAGGAATCACTCAGGAATATCCCGGGGGTTTCCCACAATCCACCTGTGTTTAGTGTGTGTACGGCTCTGAGGCTTCCTGTGGGATACAGACCTCAGATCTGTTAATGAGTCTGATTCACTCAACTGAAATCTCTCAATCTTCATCTAAAGGCATGTGATGTGTCAAATGATCATCACAATAACTGCTAAATCTTTTATGATGATATATGGTTTTATCAGTATTAAGTTAAGTTGCAGAAACGTAAGTGTCATTTACTCGCCCTGGTGTTGATCAGACCACGAACAGATAAATGTAGTAACGTAAAGAGAGTGCATGCCTCTTCACACTCGCAGTGTTGTGCAAGTTATCCAGCTGATAGAAAATAACTCAGTTCTGATTTCATGGCGACTTAATGCTGGGAAGTGTGGGAATTGTCAGTTTGGAGGAGAACAGAAACTCACGGAGAGATGATGGACACAGACTCGTGTTTATCTTCAGAATCTGAATCCATGCAGTCAAAGGATTTCGATGGAAGTTTATCTCACAATTCTGACTTTATATCTCGCAGTTCTGACTTTATAACGCAATTTTGAGATATTAAGTCAGAATTGCATGATATAAAGTCCCAATTATGAGAAAAAGTCAGAATTTCAAGTTTATATCTCACTTTTCTGACTTTATAACACACAATTTTGACTTCATAACTCGCAATTGTGAGATAAAAAGTTGCAATTACCTTTTTCTATTTTTTATTCTGTGTCGGACACAAGCCTCCATAGATATCAGACATGTTGGAAATCAGCTGATATTAGAACACATCGTTGTTATTTGCGTCCTCTATAGCACTGAGACGTGTGTTTCTGTGTGAGGTCTGGTAGTGTGTGATGCTCTGTCATTCAGTGTATGTTAACATCTGAGTGTACAGTAGACATGTGCCGGTATTCGGTAATGCGATAAATCGCGGTAATGAATATGCACGATATTGTTATCGCGGCCACTTCAAAATACCGTGAAAAATAATAGATTTGAATTTAGACTTTTGGAACACGCATTAGCTAATTTTCTATCAACCGCTTAAACACTGCGTATATGCTCCGCAAAACACGTGCGCACTCTGATGTAAACAATCCCCACATGTATAAGCACTGTGTGCACGCGGCGCAGAGCGCACTCTAGTCTAATGTAAACAATCATCACATGGAGCAGAAGCATGGCGGAAGGAGGAACGCTGCCGACGATTTACCCCCCGCAGGGCTGCCAACTCTCACGCATTCAACTTGAGACTCAAGCGCCTTTCAGACAGGACGCAGAATACTCGCGGGGACGTTTTGTTGCTGCGTCGACCAAAGCACGCCGGAGTCAAAATAGTTCAAAATAGTTCAACTTTTTATTTGCAAAATAGCAAATCGCGTTCTGTCTGAAAGCCGCTTTACGGAATTGACACTTTTCACACGCTCTCACGCAGAGAAAAATCGCGGAGCAAAGAGGACACTGACACCGACAGACTAGACAGTGCAGGTTACTTTCGTTTATGCCTCATACAAAATGTCGATCAATCAGTGTTTTTCACGGAAAGAGGTCAATAAAACTGTAGGAGAACAGTTATGTCACAGAACGTTACATTTACCTCAGGAAAGCCATTTAATGACCAGCACTTTAGTTGACTAGAAAAAATTGTCATTTTGCTAAATATGTGCACTTTATTACATATTAATTATATGTTTACTTGTCATTACATAATTGTTATTATAATGAAAACCGCATTATATTTAATTTCTCTCTGTTTACAGCATTATGTGAGATATATTTTTTTCTTGAGAAAAATTAACATGCAGACTGTAGCCTACCTAATATTTATCCAAATGAGTCAATATTGAATTAAGATTAAAATCAAATACAAGAATTTATTTGAATAATACAATCAGTAACCTACCAGTCATTGTACCATGTAAACATTGTAACACGTTGTCACTAAACTTAATAAAATTCTGTTTAGTTACCATGTTTTGAAAATCACAATTACACATTGTGATGCAAGTGGTTTTTTTAGATACCCGCAATCCATCTGTTTCTCTTGAGCAATTAAAATATCATGATAATACCGTATACCGTGATAAAAGCTCATTCAATTAATCGCAGCACGAAAATTTGATACCGGCACATGCCTAGTGTACAGGTGTGTAGTGTATCGCAGCCTCTGTGGGTGTGCATCGCTGTCAGTGGCTGAAGAGAAGCTCAGTCCCTGAGGGCCCGAGTCTGGGTTTGCTGTAGTGAACACACTCCTCCTCATTACAGTAATCTACCGCTCATCATCTCGCTCTGTGCATTCACCGCTGATGATTCCTGGATCCGCATCTCAGGATCTGTGTCCACTCCACCTCTGGTGTCCTAGTCTAGATACAGTGTTCATCTGGGAGAAACATGTTAGTCTGCATGTGAGATTCTCAGAGTAGAAATACAGTACCTGTGCTGTTTTAGAGCAGGAGACATGATTCAAGGTTCACTGTCTGCTTCTCATGATGCACATTAACACAGTGTTTCTGCTTTTTTGATACATGTTTGTGGCTGTTAACTTTCAGCAATCTGATGAAATGATGAGAAGGAGGACAGTGTGTGATGGCTGAGATAGTTCCAGTTCATCTCCAGCACTGGGAATACAAGCTCAAGTCAGATTACTCACTGCTCATCTTGACAGCTGTAGGTATGCATATATACAGAAAATGTGCATACTATACAAACTAAACACATTATTTACTGCAGCAATAGAGAGTATTGTGTCAGTATTGTGTCAGTATTGTGTCAGTATTGTGTCAGTATGCTGTCAGTATTGTGTCAGTATTGTGTCAGTATTGTGTCAGTATTGTATCAGTATTGTGTCAGTATTGTGTCAGTATTGTGTCAGTATTGTGTCAGTATGCTGTCAGTATTGTGTCAGTATTGTGTCAGTATTGTGTCAGTATTGTGTCAGTATTGTGTCGGTATTGTGTCAGTATGCTGTCAGTATTGTGTCGGTATTGTGTCGGTATTGTGTCAGTATTGTGTCAGTATTGTGTCAGTATTGTGTCAGTATTGTGTCAGTATTGTGTCAGTTATGCTGTCAGTATTGTGTCAGTATTGTGTCGGTATTGTGTCAGTATTGTGTCAGTATTGTGTCGGTATTGTGTCAGTATTGTGTCAGTATTGTGTCAGTATTGTGTCAGTATGCTGTCAGTATTGTGTCAGTATTGTGTCAGTATGCTGTCAGTATTGTGTCAGTATTGTGTCAGTATGCTGTCAGTATTGTGTCAGTATTGTGTCAGTATTGTGTCAGTATTGTGTCAGTTATGCTGTCAGTATTGTGTCAGTATTGTGTCGGTATTGTGTCAGTATTGTGTCAGTATTGTGTCAGTATTGTGTCAGTATGCTGTCAGTATTGTGTCAGTATTGTGTCAGTATTGTGTCAGTATGCTGTCAGTATTGTGTCAGTATTGTGTCAGTATTGTGTCAGTATTGTGTCAGTATTGTGTCAGTTATGCTGTCAGTATTGTGTCAGTATTGTGTCGGTATTGTGTCAGTATTGTGTCAGTATTGTGTCAGTATTGTGTCAGTATGCTGTCAGTATTGTGTCAGTATTGTGTCAGTATGCTGTCAGTATTGTGTCAGTATTGTGTCGGTATTGTGTCAGTATTGTGTCAGTATTGTGTCAGTATTGTGTCAGTATGCTGTCAGTATTGTGTCAGTATTGTGTCAGTATTGTGTCAGTATTGTGTCGGTATTGTGTCAGTATGCTGTCAGTATTGTGTCGGTATTGTGTCGGTATTGTGTCAGTATTGTGTCAGTATTGTGTCAGTATTGTGTCAGTATTGTGTCAGTATTGTGTCAGTTATGCTGTCAGTATTGTGTCAGTATTGTGTCGGTATTGTGTCAGTATTGTGTCAGTATTGTGTCAGTATGCTGTCAGTATTGTGTCAGTATTGTGTCGGTATTGTGTCAGTATGCTGTCAGTATTGTGTCAGTATTGTGTCAGTATTGTGTCAGTATTGTGTCAGTTATGCTGTCAGTATTGTGTCAGTATTGTGTCGGTATTGTGTCAGTATTGTGTCAGTATTGTGTCAGTATTGTGTCAGTATTGTGTCAGTATGCTGTCAGTATTGTGTCAGTATTGTGTCAGTATTGTGTCAGTATGCTGTCAGTATTGTGTCAGTATTGTGTCAGTATTGTGTCAGTTATGCTGTCAGTATTGTGTCAGTATTGTGTCGGTATTGTGTCAGTATTGTGTCAGTATTGTGTCAGTATTGTGTCAGTATGCTGTCAGTATTGTGTCAGTATTGTGTCAGTATGCTGTCAGTATTGTGTCAGTATTGTGTCGGTATTGTGTCAGTATTGTGTCAGTATTGTGTCAGTATTGTGTCAGTATGCTGTCAGTATTGTGTCAGTATTGTGTCAGTATTGTGTCAGTATTGTGTCGGTATTGTGTCAGTATTGTGTCAGTATGCTGTCAGTATGCTGTCAGTATTGTGTCAGTATTGTGTCAGTATTGTGTCAGTATGCTGCCAGTATTGTGTCAGTATTGTGTCAGTATGCTGTCAGTATTGTGTCAGTATGCTGTCAGTATTGTGTCAGTATTGTGTCAGTATGATGTCAGTATTGTGTCAGTATTGTGTCAGTATTGTGTCAGTATGCTGTCAGTATTGTGTCAGTATTGTGTCAGTATTGTGTCAGTATGCTGCCAGTATTGTGTCAGTATGCTGTCAGTATTGTGTCAGTATGCTGTCAGTATTGTGTCAGTATTGTGTCAGTATGATGTCAGTATTGTGTCAGTATTGTGTCAGTATTGTGTCGGTATGCTGTCAGTATTGTGTCAGTATTGTGTCAGTATGATGTCAGTATTTTGTCAGTATTGTGTCAGTATTGTGTCGGTGTGCTGTCAGTATTGTGTCAGTATTGTGTCAGTATTGTGTCAGTATTGTGTCAGTATTGTGTCAGTATGATGTCAGTATTGTGTCAGTATTGTGTCAGTATTGTGTCGGTATGCTGTCAGTATTGTGTCAGTATTGTGTCAGTATGATGTCAGTATTTTGTCAGTATTGTGTCAGTATTGTGTCGGTGTGCTGTCAGTATTGTGTCAGTATTGTGTCAGTATTGTGTCAGTATTGTGTCAGTATTGTGTCAGTACGCTGTCAGTTTTGTGTCAGTATGATGTCAGTATTGTGTCAGTATGCTGTCAGTATTGTGTCAGTATGATGTCAGTATTGTGTCAGTATGCTGTCAGTATTGTGTCAGTATGCTGTCAGTATTGTGTCAGTATTGTGTCAGTATTGTGTCAGTATTGTGTCAGTATGCTGTCAGTATTGTGTCAGTATTGTGTCGGTATTGTGTCAGTATTGTGTCATTATTGTGTCAGTATTGTGTCAGTATGCTGTCAGTATTGTGTCAGTATTGTGTCAGTATGCTGTCAGTATTGTGTCAGTATGCTGTCAGTATTGTGTCAGTATTGTGTCGGTATTGTGTCAGTATTGTGTCAGTATTGTGTCAGTATGCTGTCAGTATTGTGTCAGTATTCTGTCAGTATTGTGTCAGTATGCTGTCAGTATTGTGTCAGTATTGTGTCAGTATGCTGTCAGTATTGTGTCAGTATGCTGTCAGTATTGTGTCAGTATTGTGTCAGTATGCTGTCAGTATTGTGTCAGTATGCTGTCAGTATTGTGTCAGTATTGTGTCAGTATTCTGTCAGTATTGTGTCAGTATGCTGTCAGTATTGTGTCAGTATTGTGTCAGTATGCTGTCAGTATTGTGTCAGTATGCTGTCAGTATTGTGTCAGTATTGTGTCAGTATGCTGTCAGTATTGTGTCAGTATTCTGTCAGTATTGTGTCAGTATGCTGTCAGTATTGTGTCAGTATTGTGTCAGTATGCTGTCAGTATTGTGTCAGTATGCTGTCAGTATTGTGTCAGTATTGTGTCAGTATGCTGTCAGTATTGTGTCAGTATGCTGTCAGTATTGTGTCAGTATTGTGTCAGTATTCTGTCAGTATTGTGTCAGTATGCTGTCAGTATTGTGTCAGTATTGTGTCAGTATGCTGTCAGTATTGTGTCAGTATGCTGTCAGTATTGTGTCAGTATTGTGTCAGTATGCTGTCAGTATTGTGTCAGTATGCTGTCAGTATTGTGTCAGTATTGTGTCAGTATGCTGTCAGTATTGTGTCAGTATGCTGTCAGTATTGTGTCAGTATTGTGTCAGTATGCTGTCAGTATTGTGTCAGTATGCTGTCAGTATTGTGTCAGTATTGTGTCAGTATGCTGTCAGTATTGTGTCAGTATGCTGTCAGTATTGTGTCAGTATTGTGTCAGTATGCTGTCAGTATTGTGTCAGTATTGTGTCAGTATGCTGTCAGTATTGTGTCAGTATGCTGTCAGTATTCTGTCAGTATGCTGTCAGTATTGTGTCAGTATTCTGTCAGTATGCTCTCGTGATCAGCCACTGATGTGTTTCACACTGAGACTCTCGATGAACAGTGAGTTCAGTGACTGGATCTCCGTCCGGAGAACAGAGGGATGTGGAGAAACAGAAATGTACAGTCGTCCAGCTCCAGCACCTCGTGAATAATTCAGTTCACTTCTACACCGCATTGGAAAGGTTTTGTCTCAAATTAGAAGTATAAAACAAGAAATGAGGGAGGATTTTGATATAAGAAAAGAGGAGCTTGAGTTTGTGGTCCGGCTCTATTTGTTTGCTGCCGGAAGCTTGTAATTATGGCTAATAAAGTTTTAAATATGGATATTTTTCTAACACAAACGGATGGCTTCGCTTCAGAAGGCCTTTATTATCCTCCCGGAGCCTGTGGAGTTCCTTTATGATGGATAGATGCAATTTTATGATGGATAGATGTACTTTTATGATGGATAGATGTACTTTTATGATGGATAGATGTACTTTTATGATGGATAGATACGTCAACAGAGAGAAGCCTGACGCTTCACTGAAGATCCAGCCGTGACTTTCTGACTCAACATTACAGGGTCAAAGAATGATGTGGATGTATGCATGGATGAACTTAGTGAGCCAAGTAGTATTTAACAGCGAGTAAGTTTGGTTTTCCTACTCGTAGCCCTTCAGGGAGGGTGTAATGGCAGGATCTGGGAAGCTTGTGTAAACGGGATCTCTCCGGTGGAGACGGTAATGACCCTGGCACTGGAGTGAGCGCTGCAGCAAACCTTGGGAAACGGCACAGGGACAGATCTGTGTTAGCAGCAACATGACACGCAGGAGAACGGGCTCACACACACACACTCCGTAAACACAGGAGAGTATAGGCACACTTTACTACGTTTCTACTCGCATGATTCCCTGTCTTTGTTTTAAATGGGGCAGCGAATGAAACAGGATGTAAAGCGAGTTTGATCTGCTTCTCCCCATTCTGTTAATGGAAACTGAGCTGCCAGAAATGGGTCATTCAGAAGGTTATGGTGTCAGAACTATCAGCACATCGACCTCCCAGATTCAGCCTACATATCAGTGTTCAGTGTTGAGCACTCGCAGTGCTTCTGAAAGAGAAGAGGTTAACCAATCACAGCAGAGGTCATGAACATGTCTCACAGGGGTTAACCCTCTGGGGACCAGAAACGCGCCGGCGCGTTTTGCTCGTTTTTTTCACATAGCAGAAAAATAGATTTAAAGTACTACCATCATTTCTGTTCATATAGAGTTAAGAAATAAAATATTGTGCTTTTGTAAAATAAAGAATATAAACAGGGTGTGCGTTCTGCCTCTCAGTCACCGGGAACTTTTTTCCTGGAGCACGTCTCTAATCTTCAACAAAACTCAGCAAATACTATTCACCCAGACATGAGCAATATATCTTTTAAATCATTTGAGTTTGTACTTTTAAATGATCCGATTCAAAACTAAAATAAATATTCTCCGTTTATGTAATCTATATAAAAAGAGAGACGTGTCAGCCATTCTAATTATCTTTCTCTCAGCTCATTATCTCCGGTAATGTGACACGCCCACGGAGAGCACGCGCTATTCAAACGCAAATACGTGAAGCACCACATTGAGACGCGTTAACGCCCATAAACTCTGAAAACACACTATATTTTTTAGTCAGATTAATCTACTGTCATCTTGAGCGGCTATGAGGAACAATCCTGGGACATTTACCTACCTCAGAACAAGTGCTGGTTTATTTTCACCACGAGGAGGAGCAACAGATTCAGCTGAGAAGTGTGTAAGTGTTTTATGCTTGTGCTTTGTTCTAATCGTGATATAGAATAACGTTAGTGTCTGTAAACGGAAAAATAGCATACTGTTTAAATGTGAATCATGTTTCTGTGTGTGTGTGTGTGTGTGTGTGCGTGTGTGTGTGTGTGTGAATGAATGAATGCACAGATACGCACTGTTATAGACGAAATAAAAGACATTTTGTTGACTAGTTTTGGATAGAGTATAAAGTTTTTACTCTAAAATAGACATCAAATAAGCTTTGTTAGGAGTTTCTGCTCATATGTTAAATATATAGTATGTTTTGTCAATAAACTAATCAACTAAGATGTTATATTCTAGTGTTTGTTCCAATCCAAGCTAAATCAAAATAATGAATCCTCAACTTTGAAATATGTATGATCAAACTAAGACATTACTCTAACTTTGAACTGAAATAAAACCTTGTCTATATGGTGAAGGGTGTGTGATAGAAGTGTCCAGACGTATGGCACGGGGGTTCTGACTCTGGGGTTTTACATACGGGTTTTACATACAGCAGTCAACAGACGACCTTATAAAAAATAATAAATCCTTTTATTAGTTTGTGGATGTGCTTGAGCTAGAAAGAGCTACTGAACATAAATAAAATGTGCAAAAGGGTATTGAAATTTATTTAACAAATTGTATATAAAATAAATTATAAAACATAATAACATAATAACCATAGAACAGTAGAACATAAACATGTCTCTGTTCTGCTCATTCTGACCTAGTTCTTTTATTACTCAGAGTCTGAAGCCAGGAGAGCATATTAAATGTTCAATGTATTTGTATTTTATTTGCATTTATTGGTTGCGCGTTTCACACACCCACCGTTGTGTTGACACTGACAGCGCCGCGGCAAAAGCGACGCATGCGCTTTTCACTTGTAAAACTCAAGGGTGTATGGGTAATGTAGTCTCTGCTCTCGGTGGGACGAATTAGTTAGCGTGCATTGTGAAGGGCGCTCTGAAAAGCGGCAGCGCAGCCAAAGGATTAAAACAGATGTGCAAATGAGCGTACCGGTACGCTAAAAGCACGTTCTGGGCGCACGGAGAGGTGGCGGTACGCTCAAGAGCTATATTTGGAAGTGGCGGTACTGAGTACCGGCGTGTACCGGCCCACTTAAAGCACTGCGTCATACACATTCTAAAAGACTTTATTGACTTATCTGAATGAGTAGTCAGGATGTTTCTCACATAGTTTTGGAGCAAATATTCTAGACTATGTGATACAGTTTTCAAAAGTCTTGTGAAGAAATAATCAATATGTGTTTTGTGGCCTTATTTCAGAAACTTTTATTTTTAGTTTTTTCAATAACCACGCATAAATAATATTCTCTCAAAAATACAAACATGTACATGCATGTTGCTAACATATTATGGTAGCCCTGTTTGTGCTATATAGAGTGAATTTACACCTTTGCCATTAACATGTTTATAAATAACTGAAAAAAGCACAAATGTCAGTGCATGTCAAAACATCCCAAGGGCCCCAAAAACCCCTTGGTCCCCAGAGGGTTAAACCAGTGTTTCTCAAAGCCATTCCCCTCTTTGAAGGTAGGGAAGGGTTCGTGCCCCACCTGTCCCCATGCAATCGCCCCAACAAAATGTTAATAAACTAGGCTTTAAGTTAAAATGTATTTTATTAACATGACATTTTAAAACATAAACATGACAGTAGATAAAAATAATAATGCAATTGTGTTTGCATTTTGCCTCTGATAACATCAAATTCAGAAACGGAGAAAATAAAAGTGTGGACTAGTTGTGCTTTGCTTTATTTTGTCACTTCGCAAACTGCATGCAAAAAGAACAAACAAAATTGAAAAAGAATAATAATAATCTCAAAACGAGGCGGAGGTGGTAAAATCCTAATAATGTAGGCTACATATTTTAGGTATTTTTATAATAATAATTGTATTTTGTATGTTCCGAAGAATAATTAGAAGCTAATGTGTTTCCTACAGTATTTTGTGTGTGGTGTGGACCTCTGCACCCCTAGGGGGGTCCGGGCTCCCCCGGAAGAAAAGTTTGTACGTTTTAAAGATAAATTCATAAATCTGGTGCACTTTGAAAGTTCAAAATTAAGTGATTAACTATTTAGTGTCTGCAATGAGCCTGTTTTGTAGTAGGCTACACATATTTTCTGAGCCAGAGAGGGAGAGCACTCACTCAATTTAAAAGTTTCAGACTTTTAAATTCACATAAGTAAGTTACTAAAAAAGCAATACATTTAGAGTTTGTCAAATACACGTCTATGGAAGCAGCAATAATAATAATTTCCATTATAATTAGACGACACATATTATTCATATCAAATACACATCGTGCAAGTAACTTTCAAGTTTACTCTATGCTTCTCCCAGTTCACCGGCCACTTACTTTCATGCATTTCGGGAGAAGTGGATAAATTGACGTTTGTTAAATCCAACAGATCCGCTTCTCTAAAATGCGGCATAAACTAACGCCCATCGCGTATAGCTCAACTAAGGTGTTTAAACAACAAAACACATCCACTTGCTCATATTTGACAATCGGAATATCAGATATTTCCTGCTATAGCCAACACATTTGTGAAATAAAAGCAGATAAGCAGTCATTCAGCGCTATTGTGACTACAGTGTGAAAAGCAATGACGCGTCACCATGGAAACCATAAAGGGATACGATCTAAATAACGGGCGCCTCTAAAAACTTTTAAACTTACGTGTGAAAAGGTTAAGTAAGGCTTACATTTAAATGTGTCGTTGTTTTGTTTTGAGTTTATGCTCAATAAATAAAGGAATTAATAGACATGGGACAAAAATTACCACATTTTCTCTCTTTCGTCGCGCCCCACTTGTCATGTTTCTATTCCCCACCAGTGGGGCGCGCCCCATACTTTGAGAAACACTGGGTTAACCAATCACAGCAGAGGTCATGAACACGTCTCACAGGGGTTAACCAATCACAGTAGAGGTCATGAACACGTCTCAGAGGGGTTAACCAATCACAGCAGATGTCATGCACACGTCTCACAGGGGTTAACCAATCACAGCAGAGGTCATGAACACGTCTCACAGGGGTTAACCAATCACAGCAGAGGTCATGCACACGTCTCACAAGGGTTAACCAATCACAGCAGAGGTCATGAACACATCTCACAGGGGTTAACCAATCACAGCAGAGGTCATGAACACGTCTCACAGGGGTTAACCAATCACAGCAGAGGTCATGAACACATCTCACAGGGGTTAACCAATCACAGCAGAGGTCATGCACACGTCTCACAGGGGTTAACCAATCACAGCAGAGGTCATGAACACATCTCACAGGGGTTAACCAATCACAGCAGAGGTCATGCACACGTCTCACAAGGGTTAACCAATCACAGCAGAGGTCATGAACACATCTCACAGGGGTTAACCAATCACAGCAGAGGTCATGAACACGTCTCACAGGGGTTAACCAATCACAGCAGAGGTCATGCACACGTCTCACAGGGGTTAACCAATCACAGCAGAGGTCATGAACACGTCTCACAGGGGTTAACCAATCACAGCAGAGGTCATGAACACGTCTCACAGGGGTTAACCAATCACAGCAGAGGTCATGAACACGTCTCACAGGGGTTAACCAATCACAGCAGAGGTCATAAACACGTCTCACAGGGGTTAACCAATCACAGCAGAGGTCATGCGCACGTCTCACAGAGGTTAACCAATCACAGCAGAGGTCATGAACACGTCTCACAGGGGTTAACCAATCACAGCAGAGGTCATGCACACGTCTCACAGGGGTTAACCAATCACAGCAGAGGTCATGAACACGTCTCACAGGGGTTAACCAATCACAGCAGAGGTCATGAACACGTCTCACAGGGGTTAACCAATCACAGCAGAGGTCATGAACACGTCTCACAGGGGTTAACCAATCACAGCAGAGGTCATAAACACGTCTCACAGGGGTTAACCAATCACAGCAGAGGTCATGCACACGTCTCACAGAGGTTAACCAATCACAGCAGAGGTCATGCACACGTGTCACAAGGGTTAACCAATCACAGCAGAGGTCATGCACACGTGTCACAGGGGTTAACCAATCACAGCAGAGGTCATGCACACGTCTTACAGGAGTTAACCAATCACAGTAGAGGTCATGCACACGTCTCACAAGGGTTAACCAATCACAGCAGAGGTCATGCACACGTCTTACAGGAGTTAACCAATCACAGCAGAGGTCATGCACACGTCTTACAGGAGTTAACCAATCACAGCAGAGGTCATGCACACGTCTTACAGGGGTTAACCAATCACAGCAGAGGTCATGCACACGTCTCACAGGAGCAGAAACACTCTCATGCTGATTTCTATTCAAGAATTTATTTCAGGACATTTTAATGCAAATGTTTAATGCAAAAACATTAGTGGTCAAGCGATATATCGGCCAATATTTGGCATTTTTAAAATATCGGCATTGGCCAATAAGTTTTTCTGATTGGACGATGTGTTGGAAGCGGGACTTATATTTTGACGGCTGGGAGAACGGCAGCGCCTGATCACGCACCGCTCAGTCACATTCTCCATCCGTCCGTCGTCATTAGTTTACGATTACAGGTCTGTTTTGACCAGAAAGTGAACTGTGGCTTTACACATGAAATTATGCTGATTTATTTATTTTTTCCCCAAGAAATAGGGGAAAATAAGTAAATAAATAAATAAATACTGTGTCTGAGAAAGGGTTACGCTCACTGGATCTCATACCCCTTTTCCACCAACAAGAACCAGGTGCTGGTTCCGAGCTAGAGCTAGTGCCGGTTCGGAGTTGGTTCGACTGATGAGCCTCCAAAGAACCGGTTTGCTTTTCCACAGGCTAAAGAGCCAGCACAGAGCCAGGTCTTACGTCACTGTATACGTCTCATCTTTCCCAGCAACGTTAGCGCGGTGGCGCCAAACACAAACACACCAGTAAACAATGGCGGACGTTGCTTTGCTACTGATGTTCATGGCTTTGCGGACCAACATCGGCATCCAAACACGGCGGATCCAACGTGTTCGCGTGGCTCGCCTTTATTTGTACAGACGGAGATTACAAGCGAGAGTAACGGTATGTACATAACATTTATTTTGAACAATATGCCGTCTTTAGCCTGAGATTTATATTTTAGCCTCAGCATGTTGCTAACCTCCTAGCATCGATTTTGCTGATAATCGATCACATTGCAGTTAAATTAAAATGTATTAAGCATTGGTTGAATAAGTTTTCCGACGCTGTTTTGTGAAAACTCGTATGTATGTGTGAGCTATAACGCAAAAACCACTCACAGTAATACAACTAAAACTAGATAATCTGCAGAAAAATGTGTCCACTGTCAGTGTCGTTTTATTATAGGCTATAATATGTTTTTTTTATTAGTATTACTGCTGCTGTAATGTGTAGCCTATTTTAAATGTCCAAATTTAGATTTATACATGGTTTTCACTGGACAAGAAGGTTATGAAAATAAGTTGTCTGAAAAGACAATGTATGACCCTAAAAAGACTGAAAAAACCTTATAAATAAAGTAGCCCTGTCTTTTAAGTGTTACTTATAGATGAATTAATAAACGCTTCACTGCTACAGCTCAACTGTTTTTATAGTATTTATACTGCACTGTATACTTGATAGAAAATATACATATACCCTATTGCGAAACTTATATATACAGTTTTTACAGGCAATCTTGCAGCTGAAGGCAAGGCGGAGACCACCTGTAATGTGGGCATAGCCACGATCTGGCCACTGGTGGGACACAATTGTTCCGGATTTCACCCCGTTACAATTCATGCAGAATTTCCGTGTATCCCCAGAATCGTTTGAGTACATCTGCAGTCAGGTCAAGCATGCAATGGGGAGAAGGAACACAAACTACCGTTTGTGTGTCCCAATCCGAAAGCGTGTGGCAATTGCCATCTGGAAACTGGCCACGGGTGGTGAATACAGGACAATCAGCCATCTTTTTGGGGTAGGCCTCAGCACTGTATTTAATTGTGTTCAGGAATTCTGCAACACAGTCATCAAGGTGCTCCTTCCCATCCACATAAGATTTCCTGATGCTGAAAAGTTGTTAGAAATGTCCACTTTCTTTAATAATCGTTGGAGAGTTCCACAGTGTGTGGGTGCAATTGATGGCAGCCACATTCCAATAATTGCACCAGAGTACTTTCCACGAGACTATTTCAATCGTAAAGGCTGGCATTCTATTGTTCTGCAAGCAGTTGTGGATGGCAAAGGTCTTTTCTGGGATGTTTGTGTTGGCTGTCCAGGGAGTGTGCATGACGCCCGAGTGCTACGACAGTCACATTTGTGGGAGGCCCTAAGTGACGGGGAATTATTAGGGCAAAACAAAGTGACCATCTCTGGCTGTGATGTTGGACATTACCTGATCGGTGATCCGGCATACCCCATGCAGAATTGGCTCATGAAGCCCTTTTCCGACACAGGCAGACTGACCCCTGAACAGCACACCTACAATTACAGGCTGAGCAGTGCACGATCGGTTGTGGAGATGTCTTTTGGGAGATTAAAAGGACGATGGAGGTGCCTCCTAAAAAGAAATGACTGCAAGCTGGAGCTGAGCAAGAGGATTGCACTGACCTGCTGTGTGCTCCATAACATTTGTGAGGAACATGGTGATAATTTCACTGAAGAGCACCCAGACAGGACTCTAAACATTGAGCCTCCTGTTCAGACATTACCTGAGCGTGCAAACACCGAGGGGGCTGACATCAGAGCTGCATTAATGATGCATTTTAACGGAGGGAACGAGTGATTCTTTGAATACACCAATGCCATATTTTTGTAACACTGCCGTTTGTGTTTGAGGACATCTGCACTTTCATAAATTGTATTATATTCTCATCCATTGAATAAACCCTATAATCTCTAAAACTATGCATTTTGTGAATAATTTCATAAGCCATTTTATTGCCCTGTAAACACCTACTTGACTAATGTCTGGCCAGGAGAACTGCTCAATTCTTGCTTTATGGTCCTCAATCAACGACCCTTTCACACTTCTGACCGGCATAAGACATTCTTTTGTCTGAATTCAACCATTATAGCCTTTCAGGCATTATGGCTTGCCATCAGCTCCAATTCAAGCCCACTATCCACCTATTATCTGAAGCCTTTCTAGAAAACAAACCAAATATTGTGAATTCTTGTAACAAAATATTGTGAAATAGATATAGCTCCTGCCCGACAGGTGGATTAGAGCTACAATTAGCACCAAACTACTTGTTGTCATAGCATTGCAAATAATGGTTTTCTGCAGGGAATTACGGGTATGTATCTGCTATATTAGTTATATAAAAAATATGTATAGCATCATACTACATCACTATCACTTCAGATTTTGCTCATGTCCATAAAAAAGCATCAACATTATATTGTATATAACAAGATAATGTCAGATTGACTTTATATTCTATTTTAAACTTTTTTAAAGTATTTTCTAGACTTTTGTTTTTTGTTTAAGGTAATAAAATGTAATTGTTACATATCAAAGCATTTTGTATTGCTGTTCATTAAGTTAAAGGGTTAGTTCACCTAGGGTGATAATATATAGTACTATAGTATACATAGTATGTATGTGTATGTGTCTGTAATATATATATATATATATATATATATATATATATATATATATATATATATATATATATATATATATATATATATATATATATATATATATAAATAATTAGACACATCTCAATGTTTGCATAGTGTATGATGTGACCATTTGCACACCAAGTCTTACCCCGTTCTGAAGATGCTTCTCCAGAGCTGCTACACGACGGCACGGGAGAGCTGCAGCCCAGCGGTGGCGGCAACTCAACGTTGTCATCATCACGGTCGGTGATGGCAGACAGTTCTATAAAAAAAAATAAAAAAAAGACAGTGCTTTAAAAAATATTGTCCATTACACTTTACTGTTCTGTGCTACTTTATACAATGAAATCACAGATAATACAATCCTAACTAGCCACATTGCAAACACTAATGTAAGAAATTAGAACCTAACTAAACAGCTAAGATACTGCTAGGAACAAGTAAAATAATCTAAAAACAGAACTTACCAGGATCGGTGCAAATTTGCTGTAGCGAATCATCCACCATTGACTCGAGCATTATTGTTGCCGAGTTCAGCGCCCCGGTCACCTGGCATGCCGGCCTATCGCTGAGAACAGAGTCGAGAACGTCGAAATGTGGGTTTCGACGTGGGCGACCATTGCCGCTTCGACCGAGGTCCTTTTTTTGGTCCCTGTAGTCCTTCTTTATTTTTTTTAGTTTGTTGCTTATCTGTTGGAGGCTCCGGTCGAACCCCGCTACAGCCATCTCTCGCTGAATTTGCTGCAAAACCGGTTTCGTCCGCGAAGCCCCGTCTAACTTACCCTGGACTTCTGCAGAGGACCAGAGTGCAATAAAGCAGCTTGTTTCCTCCTCTGACCACAACTGTTTTTGTTTAATCGCGTTCGCGTCCATCGTGTTTACCGGTATCTGCTAATTCAAAAATGGCGGTCACAAGTTTCTGTTCGTCTTGCTGGTCACGGTAACGCCACCCCCAGCCGCTGACGTAAGCGGTTCTTACTTCTGGACCAGCAATGATTTGGTGCTACCTTAGAACCACTTTTACTGGTTCGGAGCTGGTGCTTTGGCGGTCGAAAAACAAAGAACCGATTTGAAACTAGGCTCTGGCTCCGAACCAGCACAAGCTCTGCCTTGGTGGAAAAGGGGTATCAGTGTCTGAGAGAGGGTTACGCTTGGTGGATCTCAGTGTCTGAGAGAGGGTTACGCTCGCTGGATCTCAGTGTCTGAGAGAGGGTTACGCTTGGTGGATCTCAGTGTCTGAGAGAGGGTTTCGCTCGCTGGATCTCAGTGTCTGAGAGAGGGTTACGCTCGCTGGATCTCAGTGTCTGAGAGAGGGTTACGCTTGGTGGATCTCAGTGTCTGAGAGAGGGTTTCGCTCACTGGATCTCAGTGTCTGAGAGAGGGTTACGCTCACTGGATCTCAGTGTCTGAGAGAGGGTTACGCTCACTGGATCTCAGTGTCTGAGAGAGGGTTACGCTTGGTGGATCTCAGTGTCTGAGAGAGGGTTACGCTCGCTGGATCTCAGTGTCTGAGAGAGGGTTTCGCTCACTGGATCTCAGTGTCTGAGAGAGGGTTACGCTCGCTGGATCTCAGTGTCTGAGAGAGGGTTTCGCTCGCTGGATCTCAGTGTCTGAGAGAGGGTTACGCTCGCTGGATCTCAGTGTCTGAGAGAGGGTTACGCTTGGTGGATCTCAGTGTCTGAGAGAGGGTTTCGCTCACTGGATCTCAGTGTCTGAGAGAGGGTTACGCTCACTGGATCTCAGTGTCTGAGAGAGGGTTACGCTCACTGGATCTCAGTGTCTGAGAGAGGGTTACGCTTGGTGGATCTCAGTGTCTGAGAGAGGGTTACGCTCGCTGGATCTCAGTGTCTGAGAGAGGGTTTCGCTCACTGGATCTCAGTGTCTGAGAGAGGGTTACGCTCGCTGGATCTCAGTGTCTGAGAGAGGGTTACGCTTGGTGGATCTCAGTGTCTGAGAGAGGGTTACGCTCGCTGGATCTCAGTGTCTGAGAGAGGGTTACGCTTGGTGGATCTCAGTGTCTGAGAGAGGGTTACTCTCACTGGATCTCAGTGTCTGAGAGAGGGTTACGCTCGCTGGATCTTAGTGTCTGAGAGAGGGTTACGCTCGCTGGATCTCAGTGTCTGAGAGAGGGTTACGCTTGGTGGATCTCAGTGTCTGAGAGAGGGTTTCGCTCACTGGATCTCAGTGTCTGAGAGTGGGTTACTCTCACTGGATCTCAGTGTCTGAGAGAGGGTTACGCTTGGTGGATCTCAGTGTCTGAGAGAGGGTTACGCTCGCTGGATCTCAGTGTCTGAGAGAGGGTTTCGCTCACTGGATCTCAGTGTCTGAGAGAGGGTTACGCTCGCTGGATCTCAGTGTCTGAGAGAGGGTTTCGCTCACTGGATCTCAGTGTCTGAGAGAGGGTTACTCTCACTGGATCTCAGTGTCTGAGAGAGGGTTACGCTCACTGGATCTCAGTGTCTGAGAGAGGGTTTCGCTCACTGGATCTCAGTGTCTGAGAGAGGGTTACGCTCGCTGGATCTCAGTGTCTGAGAGAGGGTTTCGCTCACTGGATCTCAGTGTCTGAGAGAGGGTTACTCTCACTGGATCTCAGTGTCTGAGAGAGGGTTACACTCACTGGATCTCAGTGTCTGAGAGTGGGTTACTCTCACTGGATCTCAGTGTCTAAAAGAGAGGGTTACGCTCACTGGATCTCAGTGTCTGAGAGAGGGTTACGCTCACTGGATCTCAGTGTCTGAGAGTGGGTTACTCTCACTGGATCTCAGTGTCTAAAAGAGAGGGTTACGCTCACTGGATCTCAGTGTCTGAGAGAGGGTTACACTAGGGCTGCACGATTATGGCCAAAATGATAATCACGATTATTTTGATCAATACTGAGATCACGATTAATTATCACGATTATTTGTTGATTTTAACCAAAACAAATTTTATTGTCACATAGGCTAACTGCTTTCACATCCATATTGGGCTACATTCCTGCTAATGTGCAAATATGTGCATCAAAATAAAACAGGCCCTCTTATTCACCAAAATTCAGTGCATCTCCTTAAAGAATAAATAACAATGAATAAAACAAAGAAAATGTAGCAAAACTTCAAGAGGGGACTATTTTACATCAGTGTTTCCTCTAGGATTTTTTCCAGCTGTGGTGGCAGGCCCATTTCCCCAGCGGGACGGGGCATGGCCCATGAGTGATATTCCCATAGGCCACGCCCCCTTGCCCCAGGTGTTGAAACCTCCCCTAAGTATTATAATATGAAAGGCTCCAATAAGAGCGGCAAAGCGATTATGCGCATCCCGTGCGCAGAATGATGCACTTGAAGCAACGCGAAGTCACAGCGCGCAGCGCTTCGCATTGAAAAGTTCAAAGCACAAAGCGAAGAGAATATTATATCTATATATCTATGCTTAGTGTATTCTATCTATCCAACAGTTTATTGAGCCTTTTCTTTTAAGAGTTTTAAATGTCAGTTGCAGTGCGCATGAAGAACAATTCATAGCGCTCTCTACTCCAGTGCTGTAATCTAAGACACCCGGGAGAAAGGAATATGATTTAGAAAGGGCAATAAACTCCAGACCAGCAAGATAAAGGCATTTTATACAAACCATAGACCTTTATCTACAAATAAAGTATAATAATGGGAACATTGATCTTGAACTGTGTGTCGTCGACTCGTGTTACTGTCAACCGGACGCGACGCGCTGTTTGAATGCTGACTGAGGAGAGATGAGTTTCCATTAACTTTAACTTAATGACTTAAATATTAATTTTACCTCACATTATGATATTGAATGACTTTAGAAGTCTTGGAATAAACTTGATTGTGGTTTACAATGTTTTTATGCCTTTAGCTTAACAATAACATAATAGAATGCACAAAATCGGACCTCACGGAGAAGCTGCAGCCGTGGCGGGATGATTTTAGGTGTGGCGGCCCGCCACGGCTGAATGAATGTAGCGGAAACACTGTACATAGTGTAAATATATTTTAGGAAGCAAAATATAAACTTGCATTGTACCTGCATAATGGATGTGAATAAAACTCAAAATATACAATCAATAATAAACAAATATTCCATAACAGAATGTAACCAAATGAGAACATTTCAAGGCAGAACAATGCACTATGGAAGTTCGATTAATGGATGAAATTCAGAGTCATTGTTATTTGACGCTTATGAAACGTAAAGCCTGGTTGTGGTACAGTGTCAGTGATTAGTTGTGAAATCTTACAGCATAAATTGAATCTATTTAATCATCCATATGAAAGTTTATGTGCTCGAATTATTTCTATTTATTAAACAATAGTTCAAAACAAGACGTTTGTAGTACTGATTATTGGAGTCCATTAATCGAACTTTCATGCCTCTTATATAGTAATTATATATTACTATGTACTATGCACCAATTTACTAATGCTCACACTCGGTCTCTCACGTGCACTTTCACTTGGTCTCTCTCGCACGCAGACACACTCGGTATCTCTCGCACACTTTCGAGCGCGCTCTTGGACACAAGGTCTCTCTTGCGCACTGGGGCTCATGGAGGCACGTGATCAGACAGTGGTTTACGGAGCGCTAGATTGGCTTTGCAAAAAAAAAAACCCTTTGAAAAGGAGCCTTCTGTGAACGGAATGACGCATTTTAAATATCGCTCGATCACGCAAATTTGATCGTGGGAAGCCAAAATCGTGATCGTGATTAAAATTCGATTAATCGTGCAGCCCTAGGTTACACTCACTGGATCTCAGTGTCTGAGAGTGGGTTACTCTCACTGGATCTCAGTGTCTAAAAGAGAGGGTTACGCTCACTGGATCTCAGTGTCTGAGAGTGGGTTACTCTCACTGGATCTCAGTGTCTAAAAGAGAGGGTTACGCTCACTGGATCTCAGTGTCTGAGAGTGGGTTACTCTCACTGGATCGCAGTGTCTGAGAGAGGGTTACGCCCGCTGGATCTCAGTGTCTGAGAGAGGGTTACGCTCACTGGATCTCAGTGTCTGAGAGAGGGTTACACTCACTGGATCTCAGTGTCTGAGAGAGGGTTACGCTCGCTGGATCTCAGTGTCTGAGAGAGGGTTACACTCACTGGATCTCAGTGTCTGAGAGAGGGTTACGCTCACTGGATCTCAGTGTCTAAAAGAGAGGGTTACGCTCACTGGATCTCAGTGTCTGAGAGAGGGTTACTCTCACTGGATCTCAGTGTCTAAAAGAGAGGGTTACGCTCACTGGATCTCAGTGTCTGAGAGAGGGTTACGCCCGCTGGATCTCAGTGTCTGAGAGTGGGTTACTCTCACTGGATCTCAGTGTCTAAAAGAGAGGGTTACGCTCGCTGGATCTCAGTGTCTGAGAGAGGGTTACGCTCACTGGATCTCAGTGTCTGAGAGAGGGTTACGCCCGCTGGATCTCAGTGTCTGAGAGAGGGTTACGCTCACTGGATCTCAGTGTCTGAGAGAGGGTTACACTCACTGGATCTCAGTGTCTGAGAGTGGGTTACTCTCACTGGATCTCAGTGTCTAAAAGAGAGGGTTACGCTCACTGGATCGCAGTGTCTGAGAGAGGGTTACGCCCGCTGGATCTCAGTGTCTGAGAGAGGGTTACACTCACTGGATCTCAGTGTCTGAGAGAGGGTTACACTCACTGGATCTCAGTGTCTAAAAGAGAGGGTTACGCTCACTGGATCGCAGTGTCTGAGAGAGGGTTACGCCCGCTGGATCTCAGTGTCTGAGAGAGGGTTACGCTCGCTGGATCTCAGTGTCTGAGAGAGGGTTACGCTCGCTGGATCTCAGTGTCTGAGAGAGGGTTACGCCCGCTGGATCTCAGTGTCTGAGAGTGGGTTACTCTCACTGGATCTCAGTGTCTAAAAGAGAGGGTTACGCTCACTGGATCGCAGTGTCTGAGAGAGGGTTACGCCCGCTGGATCTCAGTGTCTGAGAGAGGGTTACGCTCGCTGGATCTCAGTGTCTGAGAGAGGGTTACGCTCGCTGGATCTCAGTGTCTGAGAGAGGGTTACGCCCGCTGGATCTCAGTGTCTGAGAGTGGGTTACTCTCACTGGATCTCAGTGTCTGAGAGTGGGTTACTCTCACTGGATCGCAGTGTCTGAGAGAGGGTTACGCCCGCTGGATATCAGTGTCTGAGAGAGGGTTACGCTCACTGGATCTCAGTGTCTGAGAGAGGGTTACTCTCACTGGATCTCAGTGTCTGAGAGAGGGTTACGCCCGCTGGATCTCAGTGTCTGAGAGAGGGTTACGCTCACTGGATCTCAGTGTCTGAGAGAGGGTTACACTCACTGGATCTCAGTGTCTGAGAGAGGGTTACGCTCGCTGGATCTCAGTGTCTGAGAGAGGGTTACACTCACTGGATCTCAGTGTCTGAGAGAGGGTTACGCTCACTGGATCTCAGTGTCTGAGAGAGGGTTACACTCACTGGATCTCAGTGTCTGAGAGAGGGTTACGCTCACTGGATCTCAGTGTCTAAAAGAGAGGGTTACGCTCACTGGATCTCAGTGTCTGAGAGTGGGTTACTCTCACTGGATCTCAGTGTCTGAGAGAGGGTTACGCCCGCTGGATCTCAGTGTCTGAGAGAGGGTTACGCTCACTGGATCTCAGTGTCTGAGAGAGGGTTACACTCACTGGATCTCAGTGTCTGAGAGAGGGTTACGCTCGCTGGATCTCAGTGTCTGAGAGAGGGTTACACTCACTGGATCTCAGTGTCTGAGAGAGGGTTACGCTCACTGGATCTCAGTGTCTGAGAGAGGGTTACGCTCACTGGATCTCAGTGTCTGAGAGAGGGTTACTCTCACTGGATCTCAGTGTCTGAGAGAGGGTTACGCTTGGTGGATCTCAGTGTCTGAGAGTGGGTTACTCTCACTGGATCTCAGTGTCTGAGAGAGGGTTACGCTTGGTGGATCTCAGTGTCTGAGAGAGGGTTACGCTCGCTGGATCTCAGTGTCTGAGAGAGGGTTACGCTCACTGGATCTCAGTGTCTGAGAGAGGGTTACGCTCGCTGGATCTCAGTGTCTGAGAGAGGGTTACGCTCGCTGGATCTCAGTGTCTGAGAGAGGGTTACGCTCGCTGGATCTCAGTGTCTGAGAGAGGGTTACGCTCGCTGGATCTCAGTGTCTGAGAGAGGGTTACGCTCGCTGGATCTCAGTGTCTGAGAGAGGGTTACGCTCACTGGATCTCAGTGTCTGAGAGCTGGTTCCTCTGGGCTTTTGCTAGGCAGGATTGGAGGCCTTTCAGGGGCATGTGGAGAACAAAACACTGACTATTCAAGTCATTTCATGGCAAATGGAAGCAGGTTCTTGTCTGCGCAGCTGGGCTCCTGTCTGCATATGAATGTTCACGATGTTTAATGTAATTCCCTGTATAATTTTCGAAGTCTCCACCACACTTCCTGTTATCTATATACTGAACTCACACTGCATGCTGTATTAGGGCTGAATTCAGGCCCTGTTCCAGATGCTGTAATTTAAAGAAAATTCCAATTTTACAGTAAATAATTGTATTTCACTATCTGATATAATGTTAATTATGTTAACATAAATGTAATGTTAATGTTAACCCACCTATTGAAGTACTAATATCTGTTTTGTACCATTGTAATACACTGACAACTAGTGATGTGTCGTTCATGAACGATTCGTTCATTTTGAACGAATCTTTAATATGACTCGGGACTACCGAGTTGTCTCAGAGAGTGATTCGTTCATTTTGTGTTGACCACGCATGCGCATTGCGCAACATATGGTTTCTGAATCTGAATCTGTACTGGAAATGATTAGTTCATATCTCTCGAGTCTTCGGGTTCGGGACGGGTCCGAGTCTTTCGTTCCTCCTGTCAGTCCCATAGAGGCTATGCTGTCAGTACCGGAAAGAGTAATGATTAGTTCATCTCTCTCGAGTCTCGAGTTCGGACGGGTCCGAGTCTTTCGTTCCCCCTGTCAGTCCCATAGAGACTATGCTGTCAGTACCGGAAAGAGTAATGATTAGTTCATTTTTTGAGTCTTCGGGTTTGAGTCCTTCGTTCTTTTGTCACGTGACTTGTCACCGTATTGAATAGCCTACTAATTCACAACCTTTTTACAAACAAGCACATAGTTAATGTATAATATAATAGTAGTTAATTAATGTATAATATATAATAAAACACACCACAGATGCACAAGAAACATTTAGAAAAGAGACGAACTGGGACAATAATAAGATGGAACTTTTATTTTTCAGATAATGTTTATTTCACATATTTTGTATTTTAATTCCTAAATATAAAACAATATACAATTCAGACGCAGTCAATAATACGAATCTAATGTTGTATTTGATGCGAAATACCAGCGGTCACGTGACAAAAGAACGAAAGACTCAAACCCGAAGACTCGAAGAAAATGAACTAATCATTACTCTTTCCGGTACTGACAGCATAGTCTCTATGGGACTGACAGGAAGAACGAAAGACTCGGACCCGGCAGAACCCGAAGACGAGAGAGAGAGATGAACTAATCATTTCTCTTTCCGGTACTGACAGCATAGCCTCTATGGGACTGACAGGAAGAACGAAAGACTCGGACCCGGCCGAACCCGAACTCGAAAGATGAACTAATCATTACTCTTTCCGGCCCTGCTGTATCACACACGGCACGGCCCAGCAGACAGCACAGATCAGAGTCAGACACTGACGAGTCGACAACGTCTCGAGACACGAAAGGAGGAGAACAAACCTGATAAATATGAAGTTGCAAAGGAAAGAACGTCTCGGATCAGGAGGTGAGGTGAACTAACAGAATCAGACTGCAATAGCCTGAACTTAAGACCCAACAACTAATCAATTAATACAAATTTCGGTTTCTTATAATTTGGCTTTGGCTGCATTACCCTATAGTTTATTTTTATTTATTTTTTTTACAAATTTAATCAACATTTTCATAAGTACTAGATGTGTTGGGATATTTAACATGCCATTTTAATTATATGCTGAAATTAATGAAATGAACGAAATGACTCGAAATAAGATTCGTTCATTTTGCTGAACGAGACTCAAAGATCCGAGTCAGTAAAATGATCTGAACTTCCCACTACTACTGACAACCACCAATCAGAGTGGAGATGAGAGTCACGTGATCAATCAAAGCTCATCACAAGCAGATTTTCCACAAAAAAGTTATTACTAATATATAGAAGCTGCAGTGTCTTTCACACACACACACACTAAACACCAACCTGGTAGCACACATGAAATTTAAAAAATGCAATAAACATTAATTTAACAACATTAAATGTAACATAAAACCCTGATGTACATAACTGATTAGAAAAAACTAAGAAAACCTATGAAGAAATGTAGTTATTTCAACAAAAATACATCAAATGTGAAGTGTCTCGCAGGGAATTGTGGGAATGTCAATTTAATTTTTTTTCACTGTAAATTATACAATGACTTGTTCTTTTTCACTTCCAAAACCTGTAAAGTTAAAAGTACGGTTAGTCACCGAATATAGTACAGAAACTCTTTTACCGTAGCATTTTTACAGTCTTTTACCGTTAAAATCACGATAGTTTTTTACAGTATATCCCTGCGTTCTTGCAAACGCCTCTCACATGTCAGCGAAGCCCATGACACTGAAGGGTATTAATGTGTGTGTTACGGTCTGAGTTTACACAGAACTGGCCCTGATTCTGCTCTCGAACTATAGTTACTGTAAGAGTTTTACTACGACATGCTTTACACACTGACAGATCGCCGAACGCACGCCACCCGCATCAGCCACACATGACCTGTTTATCATCGTGAAGCCTGACATCGTTTCAAACACTCATATCCTCCGGCTCTCGCTGGATTTAATCAATAGCGGAGACCCATTTAACGCCACCATACTGAGACACACACACACACACGACACTCACACACATTGACACACACACATACACACTGAGACACAAACACACTGAGACACACACACACATTGAGACACACACACACACTGAGACACACACTGAGAGAGACACACTGAGACACACACACTGAGACACACACACACACACACACACACACACACACTGACACTCACACACACACACACTGACACTCACACACACACACACACACACACACACACACACACTGAGACACACACACATTGAGACACACACACACACTGAGACACACACTGAGAGACACACACTGAGACACACACACTGAGACACACACACACACATTGAGACACAGACACACACTGAGAGACACACACTGAGACACACACACTGAAACACACACACACACACACACACACACACTGACACTCACACACACACACACACACACATGGAGGACTGGAGTGACTGGAGGCATTTACATGTTTAAATAGAGGTGAATTCAAGAGGGCAGAACATGATCATATCAGCTTTCAGTCAGTGAAGAACAGAGTGTGTGTGTTAATGTGTGATTCCTTCAGGACCGAGGCAGTGTGTGTGTTAATGTGACATGTGTGTGATTCCTTCAGGACTGAGGCGGTGTGTTTTCATGAGGAAAGTGTGTCTGGGGTTTCCTTCGACGAGTGTGCTTGATTAGACCTGAGATTTCCTGCGGTGGACTGAAGGTCACACTACACACACACACAAACACACATGCACATGCACACGCACACACACACACACACACACACACACACATCCTCTCACACACACACACACACATTGTGGACACGGTCTCTCTCACAGCGTTCTGACGGTAAAAGGCTGGTATTGTGTATTGGAGCTGAGCAGTAGGGGATTCTGGGATTGACGGAGTGTGTGTGTGTGTGTGTGTGTACTCGTCTACCTATCTAAGTGGGGACCTTGGTGTCGTTACACACTCACCAGCAGAGGACCGCCGAGCCAAGTGGGGACATTTTTCAAGTTTACAATTTTTACCTGAGATTTGGAGCAAAATTACGGGGGTGTTAAAAATTACTTTAGAAAGATGGAAGCATCATTATTTTATTTTTACACAGAGATTAGTAGATACAATATTAATGGAAAAAAAATGTGTTTGATTTGACACAGAATTTAATTTAAGGTTTCATGACTCTTGTGCGAGAAGAAGCGAAATGTTTTAGCAGCAGTTTTCCTCTGTTCTCCGTTAAATTCATTGAGGAATTACAGAAATCTTCGCTGTGATCATCTTTTTGTGGTGATATTACATTACATTACTTTTACAGATATTATTAACCCTTTGATGCACAACATGGGTCTAAATAGACCCGACTGAGTTTTCATTTTCTATATCTTTGCAAGAAATTAATTTCATCATTCAGTATTCCAGGTATTCCTCAATTAACTTGTTTTAGATCATTATAAATCCTTATTTAAATTTTTTCTTTCTTACTTTTCGAATAAAAATCTTTTTTGTTTCACTACCCTTCTAATGCGCAACATGGGTCTAAAATAACCCGTATTCATGTTTCTTTGCTGAATATTTGAAAGAAATGTATTTGATCATTTATGAATCCAGGTATTCATTAAATATCTTGTTTTTGATTTCCACAAATCATTATTTTTATTTTTACTTTCTTACTTTATAAACAAACACGTTTTTTTGTGTTTCTACATCAATTTTACACACATGGGTCAAAAATGACCCATATAGGAACCTTTGGTATTTATAAATAGTATAAATATATTTACTGCAGAAAACTATTCACCTGCCAAACATTTCACAATTCAACACGGCTACTTGTGTATATTTCATGCATGTAAGTTTTATTTAATAAATGTTTTGTCAGAAAATATTTGATATTTTGTGAAAGACATCTAGATATAGCCTAATATTTGAAAGTTTAGGCTAAGGTTACCTTGACCTTGAAATCCATTACTAGTGCAAAAGAGAAACATGTCCAATACTATTAGCTATAGCTTGCGGTCGGCATATTTTATTTTATCTAATGTTAGCTAGGTCAACAAAATAAAAGTTGCAATAGAAAGTTATATATACAAGTATATATTGTCGCTGTTGGGCCTGGGCAGAAACCTTGTACCTCCATATTAATTTTTATTTGTGGTCATAAATCAATGCTATCGGTCACATAAGCCGGTGTGTGGTGGTGTTCTGGTGCACTATGGCTGCTGTCGCATCATCCGGGTGGATGCTGCACATTGGTGGTGGGGAGATCCCCCTACAGTTGCACTACACTACAGTTCAATTTCAGTGTTATCGGTTATATGTGTGTTATGTGTGACAAAGTGGCCAATAAACATATTTCAAGTGTTACAGTAAATGTGTTGATCTAAACAACTGTGACAATGGTTATTTTAACAAAAAGTTATCTTTATTCTTTTGTTTTATCACGCTTGCATAGATGGGTCATTTTAGACCCATGCGTAAACTTGATGTATTTACACAAAACCTAGGAAATATTCAAATGTGAATTTGTGATAATTGAAAACAAGTTATTTTGAATATTCATAAATCATGAAATGTATAGATCATGAAATATTAAATGCTCAAATAAAGTGATTTCAAAAGGTGAAACAAAAAAATGCAGAGCCATGCATGAAATAACATAGGAAATGAATACGGGTCTTTTTAGACCCATGTTGTGCATTAGAGGGGGTATCCATAGCTTGCGCATCAAAGGGTTAACTTCTGAGAAATGAGACACATAACACTGTTATTTACTATTTTTCTCAAAATTAATAAATAAAAATATTAATTCTGGATTTTTTTTTAAAGAGGAACTTGGCAACTCTAGTCATTTCTTCGCTGATTTCCACTTTTGTTGTGGCATGTTTTTCATCAGCGCCCCCTACAGCTGTGGGTGTATATTTCACAACACTGTCGTAAAGAAACTCACTTGCGGCGCCCTCCTCTCCCGTTCTACCGCTGCTCATGTGCATGTGTTATTATCGGAGCCGGCCAACTCTATCGTGTGGAGCTGTGTCTACCGAGTGGGTAATACATCATACACAGCATCATAGAATTATGTCGAATTGCCATAAAGCAGTTTGTGTTTCTCGCTCGTTCTCGCTCGTTCTCGCTTCTCATGAGACTTCCTATTTCTAACTTACCGGGACGTTAGTCCTTATGTTACAAGGATGGTTTTCCGCCTGGGAACGCTGGGGAAAGCCACCATTCTCTCCAGAACAGGTTATTAAACCATTCAAATGATTTCTAAACGGGTTTATTAAGTTGAAATAGTTGCCACGTGCCTCTTTAAGATACAACTGACATATTGTCAAGAATCATTGGCATGTTGCCATGGGCAGTGATGAAATGCCCAGATGCCCATCATTATGACCCATCAAAGCTACAACTGACCAATCAGAACCAAGTATCCCAGAGAGAGAGCCCTAATGTTGTCCAATATCAGCCTAATGATTACAAATGCCAATAGTGTCTAATTCATATTCTCTAGGGTTTTGAGTCATCCGAGCTGGAATGAGAGTGAATACAGTGTGATGATGGCTGAGTAATTCCGGGATTTATGTAATGTGTGTGTGTGTGTGTGTTCACAGGGAATACTGGTCAGTGGCAGGTTGTTTGTGTCTATCTCTCAGGTTTAGGGTTGATACGGAGTAGATTCTGTTGCTTGTACACAGGCGTTCTCCTGTCATTATGGGATGTGTGGTTATGGAGTCACAGTGTGTTTGTCCAGTAATGATGACAGCGCTGTCAATCCGTGAGCGTGTGTGTGAATGAATGTGTCGTTCTGTTCCTCAGACTTGTGTTGAGAACCGTGAAAGATCTCGATTATTGTGCAGTTCTCGTCTGTCTGAAGGTTCATCTGTTCCTCAGGCGTGTGCAGATGTATGTGGGCTCATCTCTGTTGCTCACACTCTTCTGGGTATTAGTGTGCAATCGAGTGTGTGCCATGTGCCTTGCAGAAACATCTTACATAAAAATGTTATATAGGGCCCTATGATATCTGTTTTATTGTCTTGATAGTATCACACAGTTTCTGCAGATTTGTCTGCTGCTCATCCATGATGTGAATCTCCCGCTCCTCCACATCTCAAAGCTGCTCTCCTGGACTGATCTGGAGACTGTGGAGACGGTTGGGTTTAATGAACTCATCATGATCAAGAGACCAGTCTGAGATGATGTGAGCTTTGTGACGTGTGTGTTATCCTGCTGGAAGTATCCATCAGAAGATGGTCATGAAGGCATGGACATGCTCAGCATCCACACTCAGGTCGGCTGTGGTGATTAAATGATGCTCGATGGCACTAAGAGAAAGTGTGGCAAGAAAATATATACCACACTATTACACCACTTCCAGCCTGAACCGCTGAAACAAGGCAGGAGGATCCACGTTTTCATGTTGTATACACCAGTTCTACCAGAAAGACTCGGGAGATAAAAATGATGTAACAAATCATCCATTTATTGGCAGCCCAGCAAGCAATTATTTATAAAGTTCTTTGGCGTAGGCCCCGGTTCGTAATCCGAGGGTAGCGGATCTGCAGCTCCTGCCTGAAGACGACCCCCTGGGAGGGTTACACAGGACCATCCTGGTGGTGGTGGGGAGGGTGGAGGTTGTTGTCGCGTCGGCATCTGCAAACTCAAACATGTGTAAGTACCAATCTTTTAGGCAGTAAGAATAAGGACGTGATTGGATAGATGTGAAGGTAATGAGTGACGCAGTAATTAAAGGGATACTTCAGGATTTAGCATTAAGCTTTGTATTAGTAGAAAACCTGTATTATTTTCAAATTACCGTGCTTTCCACCCTGATATCCCCCTGAGACGAGAGATTTATGTATTTTTTGTCTGGAAAAAATCCTCCGATGACGCAAAATTCTTCATTTTGCGTCATCGGAGGATTTTTTGGCCAGAGGCTAAAGACTACAGCCAGTAGGGGATGTCCCGCATGTTCTCGACCCGCCCATACAGGGGGGGATCTCACTCACAGAATGTACACATAGTGTCAGACATCTTTTTTGGAAGCTAAGCTAGCAGGCTCTTGTTCTGTGGAGAAAGCTGAGTAACTTAGTAGGAGAAAGCTGGGTAGTAGGGGTTACCATTCATCCTCTTTTTCCTGGACATGTCCGGCGTCGAGATCGTACAAAATGTCCGGGATTCAGCTTTTGCTTTCTGCAGTCGCCATTCATTGTTTACATGCACACCTTTTGTTTCAATCTAACTGAATTCATTCCGATTGGTGAATCTGAATGTAGTGTTTACATGAACGCTAAACAAGTGATCGGTTGATGTGCGTTTTAACATTGCTAAGAAAATTCCCACTCCTCCGTGAGAGATACGAGACCGGTGCGTCTCACGGGTGTCGCTCATCAGTAATCACGCCACCAGCCTCACGCCATTCTCCCGCGGCCCTAGCCTCGTCCTGGTCGCCACAGTAAACATAATGAATGGCGACTGTAGAACGCAAAAGCTAAATCCCGGACATTTTGGGCAATCTCGAAATCCCGGGCAGACTCATCACAGAGACTCACTAGTAGCCTAGACTTGTTGTTTAACTACTGCGCTCCGTTACCGGTAGGCGTGGCCTCCTAGGACAGCGAAGCAAGTGCATTCTGGGAGTTGTTGTCTTTCATCCACATGAGCCAAAAATATATTTTCTGGCTTTTCTCAGTCTAGAAAGCTCAAAATTAAAAAATAATTTCACATTTCTTCTACATAAATGACCCATTTTATACACAAATACACATTCATCTTTCCAGAGGTGAAGTATCCCTTTAAGTCTTCCTGGCAGAACATATGCTAAAGCTTTCATATTCTGACCCTTCATCTAAGCGTCACAGCAGAAGTCCAGACTCATCAGTTTCTCCAGTCTTCTGGTGTCCAGGTCTGGTGAGGCCGTGTGAATCGTAGCCTTAGTTTGCTGTTCTCTGACATGTCGTTGGGCATGTTGTGCGTTCAGAGATGCTCTTCTGTAGGCCTTGCTTGTATCGAGTGCTTATTGGAGTTACTGTTGCCTTTCTATCAGCTGAACCAGTCTGGTCATTCTCCTCTGACCTCTTCTGATCTCTTCTCTTTTTCGGATCATTCTTTGTAAACCCTAGAGATGATGGTGTGAAAATCCCAGTAAATCAGCAGTTTCTGAAACACTCAGACCAGATTGTCTGACACCAACAACCATGACACGTTCAAAATCGCTTAAATCGCTTATAAAAAAAAAGATGTTTATGATATGTCAATAACATCTCCTGTAGCTCCTAGTCTTAACTATGCACATTATGTAAAGTTTCCAGCATCAAGTTATATTTCTGTCCTCACTTAACACTTGTGAAGCTTGATTTTGTACCTATAAAATGTAATTGTTAGTTGACCGTTCCCATTGAATACAAAACAAAATACCACTAGTTTGAACACACATTAGCTTCAATCGTTTTAGCGTGTTAAAGGATAATGACAATGCTAATGTATTTGGTTATGGCAGGAATTGATCGGCTACATAAAGCCCAGTGTCAGATCTAGACAGGCGGAGCTGGGGAGGCTGAGAGGCATGACCGCCGGGTTACAGCGTTGAGCAAGCCAGCTCATTGGCTGCAGACACAGCAGGGGCAAATCAGCTTGTGCCATGTGTATACGATGTGATCTCTACATGTCAGGGATCTATCAGCACCATCAGGAGTTTCATGACTGTGCTGGTTATTATAAAACATTTCTGTGTAGCTTTAGTGTAGACATAAATGTATGATGCTTAGTCTGTATATATTTTGTTAAGGTTAGCCATTTGGGAACTCATACATTTCTGAAGAGCATTTTTGAAGCCCAAAGTGGGCGGAGCCGGCCGTCGCCATCATGGCAGCGCGTCACTCCCGGATAAACGAAAGTGGGCAAAGAGGCGGATTAGCTGAGGTGACGTGACGCTAACAGACAGCAAACCACCTGTCACTCAAGTGGCCACGCCCCCAAGTATGCAGAACTTAAAGGTTTAATATAATTTAAACGGATGAGTTATAAAAACAATTCACCCCCTCACAGTTTTCGTGAAGGGCAAAATTAGCTTTATAGACCAAAACCACTTTTTGCACGAGGCTGTAAACACCTTTTTTTTTCCTGCTGTAAAGTTGGGCATTTTAACATTTTGTCTATGGGAATGAGTCTCTTCTGCAGCCGGTCTCTAGTGGCCAGTCAATGAACTGCAGTTTATCTCACTTCTGTGTTGATTCAAGAGAGAGTGAACTTGGTTTTATCGAGTGAATAACTTGACTAGATGAGGATGGAAAGCCTAAGTCATCTTCCTTGACACACTGATTCTTCCCCACAAGAATCAGAAGTTGGATTTTTTATTAGTTAAGAACTTTTAGGTAAAACATTCATCTGTCTACCACATCTTGAAACCTTGAGATAAAAATACCCATTGTTACGGACAGGAACTGTTTCAAGTGTTTATATAGAGTGATAATTCTGTTCTTTGGGGAAGGGGAGTGCAGATTCCTCAGGATAATATGCTAGTAATAGCTCGTCGTCATTATCTGTCATTACTTGTCAGTGTCACTAACAGACTCCTATTGTTCGCCCTGCCAGAGTTTATTTGTTTAAACTCCTGCAGCTTCTCCTGTTCCTGTCAATCATGCTAGGACACCACCACCCACCCCCACCCCCCCCCCCCACACACACACACACACACACACACACACACATATGTGTGATCGGGTGAATCTCATGTTAGCTGTGCACATCTGAGGTAATTCTGGACTGGCTCTGCAGATTTGAGCGACTTTAAAAACAGAAAGTGGGGCAGAAATCCTCCAGTCCATTCCCATCAGCCCCTGGGGAAGCGCCGATCTTTTCTGGCCTGCTTTAGTTCGTGTTCATGGTGAGAGCATCCATTATTCATCTGAGCGCAGAGAGAGTGTAGGTCACTTTAAAGTTTCCTCTGTTCTTCTCCTGCCACGTTCATGTCTTTGTGGAGATGTGGACACATTGACTTGCTGTGAATCTGACCGGTTCGGACTCTGTCACACAAACATAGGGCCACCATCACCCGTTTTAACTTAATCAACTAACATGATCTTTATAATGGTATTTCAAATGCAGGAAGGTGAAATAGATACGCAGAGTGCAGTTCGTAATGTAGGTTTGTGAGGTTTCTTCATCTATTTAGGAGTGACTGTAATGTATTTTCAAACTGGGCCTTGTTCTATTGATCAGTGTCATTTCGGGATAGATAATATGCCGGTTTATTCCGAGTTTAGAAGAGTTTGAGCGCCGTCAACGGATCTAGCTGCTCCGGAGAAAACTGTGATGTCATTGTCCAGCTCAGTTCAGTTCTCATATAATGGTGTCAATGCAGGCAGATCAATAAATATTATTGTTGAATATTAAATTAAATGTTAAATTTAATGTCCCCAACTAAGCAAGCTAAGCCAATGGCAACAAAGGTGAAAAAAGTATTAAGTATTGCTGTTCATAACAGCTAGTTTCGATTTCGGCCATTCTCGGGATATTTGCTTTCGCTGTGCTAATTGCAAGGGCTATTAAAGCAGATATAAATTAGAAGTAAATTCAGGAGAAAACCAGGACAAGCAGTCACTCTGCGAGAACGGCTAGAGCGCGTAAGTTGTTTTTTCTTAATATCCAGTTCTCCTGTTGCTCTGTTTACCATTTGTCAAGTAAGTAGGGCTATTTTCGATTCTTTGCTTATTTGTAATTTTTATTTTCACTAAATATCTTTAATTTAATTAGACACGTTCCTATTTTGAATATCTGCCGTCTTAAGGGTTGTAGTCTGGTTGTTATTGTAGCACTTAAGTATTGCTGTTCATAACAGCTAGTTTCGATTTCGGCCATTCTCGGGATATTTGCTTTCGCTGTCCTAATTGCAAGGGCTACCACAGCTGTCCTCACTCAGGCGATTGATAGCATTTTATCTATGTAGTGTGCGCGCTGTCGCGGAAGCGTCAGCGGAAGCATTCAGGTCTCGTGTTCAGCCTCCTCGTGTTAAGACCGACTCGGGTAAAGACCTGCGACTCTACCTGCGCGACTCCACCGAGCAAGGACACCTGCAAGGCACTTAAAGTATCTTCTTAACCCTTTCCCTTCCTACCTTTATCTTATTTCCTATTATCATTATGTGCTTTCAACACATTCCTGTTGTCTCTCGACAACGCTCTCTCACCACGCACAGAAGGTAGCGCAATACTGCTAATCTGCGCCCTATTCTCTCATCCTCACACTCACCTCTCACTCTTTCTATGGGTCTATGGAATTGTCAATCAGCAGTCAATAAAGCTGACTTCATTCCAGCCTTTGCATCTCATTCTACTCTTAATATCTTGGGCTTGACTGAGACCTGGATCCGCCCAGAAGACTCAGCAACCCCTGCTGCTCTCTCTAACAACTTCTCTTTCTCTCACACCCCTCGGCAGTCGGGCAGAGGTGGGGGCACTGGTCTTCTCATTTCTAACACTTGGAAATTTTCAACTCTCTCTTCTCTATGCAATAACAACTCATTTGAATATCATGCTATTACACTTACAACTCCCGTGAAGATCCATATTGTAGTTATTTATCGCCCCCCAGGTCAGACTACATCATGCGTTGTGGTCGTGTCTAGGTGCAGGTCCACCATCTGATCTGGATACGGCCCGGATCCGGCTGACTACATCATGTGTTGTGGTCGTGTCTAGGCGCAGGTCCACCATCTGATCTGCATACCGCCCGGATCCGGCTGACTACAGGGCTCCAGACTGCGACCAAATGGTCGCATTTTGCGACTACAATTTGAGAGTGTGCAACTGAATTTTACATCCAGTCGCACATGTGCGACCAGTAAATTTGCCTCATGTTAAACGCATGGTTAAGCGTGGAAGGGGCGCGTCAATGAATCCGGAATGAGTGAGTGTGACAAGAATAGAGAGCGCGTGTAAAAGTCTGTGGGAAGGAGACGGACTCGTCCGACTCGTTAACAAGCAGCGAATGCAAACAAAGTGAAAGTGGAACGAAAATACGCTACTCATTTATGCTTCACGGACCGTTAATTATTCCGGACCAATAATAGACCGAGCAGCGCATAGCCTTTCTTATGTATATCTATGGAGCAGAGCCCCGAATCATTGACAGTAAAATAAAGACCCGAACTTGCCAGTCGCGGGCCGATCTCACTCACGCGACACTGTTACTAGGAGATCCAGTGAAGAGATCCATTGAATTCGCCTCAGAATTAATAACATCATCGCTACGAGATCCAGTGAGAAACATTCCGATTCGGCGCAGAGTTCTGTTATAAACCATAGATATCAGATCAAACAGTGCTGACGTGGAAACCAGGAGAAAAACTTATAGAAGGCTTTCAGTCCACAAATCAGCAACATTCACCATGGATTTAAGCTAATGTAGTAAGTACATTGTAGTAAGTACATGTAGTTCAAGCCCCTCCTTGAACTGCCATCTTAACGTGGTGGAGGGGTTTGAGTACCCGAATGACCCTAGGAGCTATGTTCTCTGGGGCTATATGCCCCTGGTAGGGTCTCCCAAGGCAAACAGGTCCTAGGCGACGGGTCAGACTAAGAGCGGTTCAAAATCCCTTATGATGGACAAAAATTCAGGGGCCGTGACGTCGCCCGGTATGGCGCAGCCGGGGCCCCACCCTGGGCCCCACCCGGGGCCCCACCCTGGAGCCGTATGCGAGCGCCTGGTGCCTCTCCCCACGGGGTCCGGCCGGGCTCAGCCCGAAGGAGCGACGTGGGACCGCCTTCCCGTGGGTTCACCACCTGCAGGAAGAGCCGTAAGGGGCCGGTGCAGAGAGGATCGGGCGGCAGTCGAAGGCGGGGACCTCGACGACCCGATCCCTGGACACGGAAACTAGCCTTAGGGATGTGGAACATCACCTCACTGGCAGGGAAGGAGCCTGAGATGGTGCGTGAGGTTGAGAGGTTCCGACTAGAGATAGTCGGGATCACCTCTACGCATGGCTTGGGCTCTGGAACCACACTCCTTGAGAGAGGATGGACTCTTCACCACTCTGGAGTTGCCCATGGTGAGAGCCGACGGGCTGGTGTGGGTTTGCTTATAGCCCTCCAGCTCAGCCGCTATGTGTTGGAGTTTACCCCGGTGAACGAGAGGGTCGCTTCCCTGCGCCTACGGGTCGGGGATAGGTCTTTCTCTGTCGTGTGTGCCTACGGGCCAAACGGCAGTGCAGAGTACCCGGCCTTCTTGGGGTCTCTGGGAGGAGTGCTGTAAAGTGCTCCGACTGGGGACTCCGTCGTTCTACTGGGGGACTTCAACTCTCCCGTGGGCAACGACAGTGACACCTGGAGGGGCGTGATTGGGAGGAACGGCCCCCCCCGACCTGAACCCAAGCGGTGTTCAGTTATTGGACTTCTGTGCTAGTTACAGTTTGTCCATAACGAACACCATGTTCAAGCATAAGGGTGTCCACCAGTGCACATGGCACCTGGTCACCCTAGGTCGCAGGTCGATGATCGACTTTGTGGTCGTTTCATCTTACCTGCGGCCGTATGTCTTGGACACTCGGGTGAAGAGAGGGGCGGAGCTGTCAACTGATCACCACCTGGTGGTGAGTTGGATCCGATGGCGGGGGAGGAGGCTGGACAGACTCGGCAGACCCAAGCGTACTGTAAGGGTTTGCTGGTAACGTTTGGCCGAGTCTCCTGTCAGAGAGATCTTCAACTCCCACCTCCGGCGGAGCCACGACCGGATCCCGAGGGAGGCTGGAGATATTGAGTCTGAGTGGACCATGTTCTCCACCTCCATTGTCGAAGCGGCTGCTTGAAGCTGTGGCCGTAAGGTCTCCGGTGCCTGTCGAGGCGGCAATCCCCGAACCTGGTGGTGGACACCGGAAGTAAAGGATGCCGTCAAGCTGAAGAAGGAGTCCTATCAGGCCTGGTTGGCTTGTTGGACTCCTGAGGCTGACAGGTACCGGCAGGCCAAGCGGACTGCAGCCCGGGTGGTTGTGGAGGCAAAAACTCGGGCCTGGGAGGAGTTCGGTGAGGCCATGGAGAAGGACTATCGGCTGGCCTCAAAGAGATTCTGGCAAACTGTCCGGCGCCTCAGGAGAGGGAAACAATGCCCTACCAACGCTGTTTACAGTGGAGGTGGGCGGTTGTTGACCTCAACTGGGGATGTCGTCGGACGGTGGAAGGAATACTTCGAGGATCTCCTCAATCCCGCCGTCACGTCTTCTATTGAGGAAGCAGAGGCTGAGGGCTCAGAGGTGGACTCGTCCATCACCTTAGCTGAGGTCACCGAGGTAGTCAAGAAACTCCTCGGTGGCAAGGCACCGGGGGTGGATGAGATCCGCCCTGAGTACCTCAAGTCTCTGGATGTTGTGGGGCTGTCTTGGCTGACACGCCTCTGCAGCATCGCGTGGGGTCGGGGACAGTGCCTCTGGGATGGCAGACCGGGGTGGTGGTCCCTCTTTTTAAGAAGGGGGACCGGAGGGTGTCTTCCAACTACAGGGGGATCACACTTCTCAGCCTCCCTGGGAAAGTCTATGCCAGGGTACTGGAGAGGAGAATACGGCCGATAGTGGAACCTCGGATTCAGGAGGAACAGTGCGGTTTTCGTCCAGGCCGTGGAACACTGGACCAGCTCTATACTCTCTACAGGGTGCTGGAGGGTTCATGGGAGTTTGCCCAACCAGTCCACATGTGCTTTGTGGATTTGGAGAAGGTATTCGACTGTGTCCCCCGCGGCGGCCTGTGGAGGGTGCTCCGGGAGTATGGGGTCCGGGGTCCTTTGCTAAGGGCTGTCCGGTCCCTGTATGACCGAAGCAGGAGCTTGGTTCGCACTGCCGGTAGTAAGTCAGACTTCTTCCCGGTGCATGTCGCCAGTTCTGTTCATAGTTTTTATGAACAGAATTTCTAGGCGCAGCCAGGGGCTGGAGGGTGTCAGGTTCGAGGACCACGCGATTTCGTCTCTGCTTTTTGCGGATGATGTTGTCGTGTTGGTCCCTTCACACCAGGACCTTCAGCATGCACTGGGACGGTTTGCAGCCGAGTGTGAAGCGGCTGGGATGAAGATCAGCACCTCCAAATCTGAGGCCATGGTCCTCAGTCGGAAAATGGTGGCTTGCTCACTTCAGGTTGGTGGAGAGATCCTTCCTCAAGTGGAGAAGTTTAAGTATCTTGGGGTTTTGTTCACGAGTGAGGGAAGGATGGAACGGGAGATTGACAGACGGATCGGTGCAGCTTCTGCAGTAATGCGGTCGATGTACCGGTCTGTTGTGGTGAAGAAGGAGCTGAGCCGTAAGGCAAAGCTCTCGATTTACCGGTCAATCTACGTTCCTACTCTCACCTATGGTCATGAGCTTTGGGTCATGACCGAAAGGACAAGATCCCAGATACAGGCGGCCGAAATGAGCTTTCTCCGCAGGGTGGCTGGGCGATCCCTTAGAGATAGGGTGAGAAGCTCGGTCACTCGGGAGGAGCTCAGAGTAGAGCCGCTGCTCCTCCACATCGAGAGGGGTCAGCTGAGGTGGCTCGGGCATCTGTTCCGGATGCCTCCTGGACGCCTTCCCGGGGAGGTGTTCCGGGCACGTCCCACTGGGAGGAGACCCCGGGGAAGACCTACGCTGGACTATATACTATATACTACTATATATAGACCTACGCTGGACACGCTGGAGAGACTATGTCTCCCGGCTGGCCTGGGAACGCCTCGGTGTCCCCCCCGGAAGAGCTGGAGGAAGTGTCTAGGGAGAGGGAAGTCTGGGCATCTCTGCTTAGACTGCTGCCCCCGCGACCTGGCCCCGGATAAGCGGAAGAAGATGGATGGATGGATAGTAAGTAACTCTAACCGTAAATATGATAATGTGACAGAAATAGTCAAACGCAGCTTACACAGCTTTTCTAGCACTTCAAAACTATAATATCATATATAAATGCTTTTTTAAATTAATTTTTTATGTGATGACCAACACATTTTTTGTTCATCCTTCAAAGATTGTCCTAAAACAAAAAATTTTAAGATTTTGGATGACTCTTATTTAAACACTTATTTAAAAAAAAAAAAATATTGTAAACAGTAGGATGTTTATTGGCTATGTTCACTGCTTAATATACATTTTTTCACTCCTTTTGTTTTTTAATTAATATTAAGACATTATGAATGATAATAATAACAAAAGTTTATTTCATCTACACCCTAAATTAAGCTTAGTGATTTATTTTCAGCCCCAGTGCTACCAGAATTTTTTTTTTTTTGTAGAAGTCAGTGTGAATTGAATCTGCCCTCAAATTTGAGTCTGGAGCCCTGTGAACTTAAAATCAAACTGCATATCGTCATATCTGTACGTTAAGTCTCTTTATTATTAAAGAATTTGTCAGTATTACAGTTATTTTGGGGGAAATTTGAATAATTGCATTGCAAGCTGATTTAAGGTGTGCCTAGTGTTGGGGTAGTTACTCAAAAAAAGTAATTAGTTACTAGTTACTTCTGTAAATTGTAATGAGATTACTTTACTAGTTACTGCGTTTGAAAAGTAACTTCACTACTTATTACTTTACTTTCCCGTTTCTTAATTTACCGTGTAGGTACATGGACAAATATCATAGCCCTATCATAGCCCTTAGTCTGTCTGCATAGTGTTTATTGTATAAATCTATACAAAATGGCATGTAAAACCATATGAAAGAACAATATCTCTGTCTGCACAAAGAAATATATCTCACTGTAAAATCCACAAACAACAGGATAAAGGAGGCTATGGTGCGGTCATTTTAAAATGGGGTCAACACACAAGTTTTAAAACACAGGCTTTGGGAAACATGAGAATAAAACTCTTCTCCTGAGAACAAAACCATCTTTTTATTCGACTCATGGCAATAAAAACAAAAAATTAAGTGGTCAATGAAAAATAATAAAATAAAGGTCACTTTTAAATTTTAAATCTTAATTTAAAATGCATTTTTCATGGCGATTCAATGGTCGGCAGGGGAAGTATGTCTTCTACAATGAACCCTGCAACAAGCCTGTTCATTTCGTTTTGTGTTACCTGCTGTGCTCCAAGACTTGAGAAAAGTTTTTGTAACAGCGCGCCGAATCCGAGGACGAACGACTTCATGAAGCCGAATCTGCCCGAGCATGTGCGTCTGACCGCACCGGCACACAGTTTGCGCGTGTAAATCAGTTGCTTACAAAATGAGCCTACAATATCATAATAAGCCTTTTTAATAAAAAGATCCAATGTCCACGAAACGTAATGAAATGTTTAGTGAAATCAGAAAATATTTAAGAGATCGTTGATTTAGTTCTAGTCTACATAGGCCTACATGTTTTTATATCCACATATTTTGTTCTAATGTCACAAATAATAATCTCAGTAGGGATGTCCCGATCAGGTTTTTTTTGCCCTCGAGTCCGAGTCATTTGATTTTGAGTATCTACCGACACCGAGTCCCGATCCGGTACTTATATAATTCATAAAAAAAAGAATAAAGAAGAGAGAAAAAACAGATCCAGGATCTTCCTTATTTTTTATTTAATTCACCTTATTTTAACATTCAACATTCAAACAGAGCACTTCTGTGAGGTAGCTTGAACAATCAAGTAATAAATAACATAAAATCTTCACTTTTGGACTTTAGTGCAACAGTAAATATAGAAAAAGTCTAATATAAAAACAAATAGCACCTCAACTTAAAATACCCGGCAGGCATGTAAACAAAAAATAAAAATGTTTTTAAAGTGTATAAAAAAATAATTAGTATATATATATATATATATACACATTAGGGGTGTAACAGTTCACAAAATTTGCGGTTCGGTTTGATACAATACAGCAAAAAGAAAGAAATGCCAGAGAAATTTCATATTTATTAAAAGAAAAACTATTTTTAAATAAGTTTGAATTTTCCTACATCTTGAAACTTTCAGGTTTATAATTGGGGGTAATCTTTGAAGGATGAACAAATAATGTTTTGGTAATCACATTAAAAATAACATTTAAATATATATTTATATAATATTTGAGTTTTGAAGTGCAACATTAAATCCATGTTCATTCACGGCACAATGTTTCTCCTGGTTTCCACGTCAGCGCTGTTTGATTTAATAGAGATCTACGGTTAATAACGGAGAAATGTGAATGCTTCTCACTAGATCTCGCAGCAATGTTATTACTTCAGTGGCAAATTCAAATGTTTTCTTCACTGGATCTCTTAGCACAGTGTCGCTTGATCTCGCGCTGCACAGATGTTGCTGGTCCGAACTGATAAATGGTCCGTTAAGCACAATATAATGAGTAGCGCAGTTTCGTTCCGCTTTCATTACGTTTGCCATTTGATGTTGCGCAACATTGTGGTGATCGCGCCAGCGCGGATTTTGTCTGCAGGATTTTGTCTGCCTCGTCCGTTTGGGGAGGTGCGCGCTGCAGAGACCCCCTGTCTCCGTCTCCATTTCCCTCTCTCCTTCGCACCGGCAGCTATGTCACTCAAATCGATCTCTATGGCAACGGTGCGCACGCACCACTAGACAGAACTTTACACACAGGCAAACACGGCTAAGGTAACGCAGGAAAGCGCGTTCCTATAGTATAGTAAAGTAGTGTAGTTACCGATATTTTTTGTGTAATGCGTTACTTTACTTCGTTACCCAAAAAAGTAATATCGTTACTGTAATCCGTTACTTTGTAACTCGTTACCCCCAACACTGGGTGTGCCCCTACATTTTCTGCTTGTGCTCCTAAAATTTTCAGTCAGGGGCAACAGCGCTCCTAGTAAAAAAAGTTAGTTTGGAGCCCTGGACTACATCATGCGTTGTGGTCGTGTCTAGACGGAGGTCCACCATCTGATCTGGATACGCCCCAGATCCGGCTGGCTACACCATGCGTTGTGGTCGTGTCTAGGCGCAGGTCCTCCATCTGATCTGGATATGGCCCGGATCCGGCTGACTATAATAGTCTGTTTATAAACCACCATGATAAAACACACACATGGATACATTGGTATTATCATAAAAAAATACTTAAAATCAGTTCCTCTCTCTGTCACAGAAGAGAATCGAGCTGAAGCTCTGAGACGGTCGAGCCTCTAACCTTTGGCTGAACCGCAGGGATCCTGGAGCTTCTCAGACCGCAGGAAGAAAGAGAGCATTCTTCTCCTCATACACTAACCCTGCTGTCTGAGTCTCCATACAGTATAACCCTGCTGTCTGAGTCTCCATACAGTATAACCCTGCTGTCTGAGTCTCCATACAGTATAACCCTGCTGTCTGACAGATCCTCAGCTCAGAACAGTTCACAGCAGTAACACACATCAAGTGCCTTTACCAGTGTCTTTAAGAACACTATGAGAATATGCCAAGGGCTTCTCAGTCTCTGCTTCTCCCCCCTCTCTTCTTCCAGTGCTTTCTGGATGCTGGTCAAAAAACAATACTTATATGAATAGCACATTACATTCTCTGTCACACTGAAGGTCTAAAGGGCCTCACACTAAGATTTTGAACATGGACAATAAATCGATGCATCGCGATTCATGGATCGATTCCATTTTTTTCTGAATGCATCACGCTTTTCTCTCGAATCGATTCTGAGCTTAGTTTTAACAGCAGATTGTTCTATAGGCTAGTTTTTAACAGCAGATTGTGCCCTAGGCTAGTTTTTAACAGCAGATTGTGCCCTAGGCTAGTTTTTAACAGCAGATTGTGCCCTGGGCTAGTTTTTAACAGCAGATTGTTCTATAGGCTAGTTTTTAACAGCAGATTGTGCTATAGGCTAGTTTTTAACAGCAGATTGTTCTATAGGCTAGTTTTTAACAGCAGATTGTGCTATAGGCTAGTTTTTAACAGCAGATTGTTCTATAGGCTAGTTTTTAACAGCAGATTGTTCTATAGGCTAGTTTTTAACAGCAGATTGTGCCCTGGGCTAGTTTTTAACAGCAGATTGTGCCCTAGGCTAGTTTTTAACAGCAGATTGTTCTATAGGCTAGTTTTTAACAGCAGATTGTGCTATAGGCTAGTTTTTAACAGCAGATTGTTCTATAGGCTAGTTTTTAACAGCAGATTGTTCTATAGGCTAGTTTTTAACAGCAGATTGTGCCCTGGGCTAGTTTTTAACAGCAGATTGTTCTATAGGCTAGTTTTTAACAGCAGATTGTTCTATAGGCTAGTTTTTAACAGCAGATTGTTCTATAGGCTAGTTTTTAACAGCAGATTGTTCTATAGGCTAATTTTTAACAGCAGATTGTGCCCTGGGCTAGTTTTTAACAGCAGATTGTGCCCTGGGCTAGTTTTTAACAGCAGATTGTTCTATAGGCTAGTTTTTAACAGCAGATTGTGCCCTGGGCTAGTTTTTAACAGCAGATTGTTCTATAGGCTAGTTTTTAACAGCAGATTGTTCTATAGGCTAGTTTTTAACAGCAGATTGTTCTATAGGCTAGTTTTTAACAGCAGATTGTGCCCTAGGCTAGTTTTTAACAGCAGATTGTGCCCTAGGCTAGTTTTTAACAGCAGATTGTGCTATAGGCTAGTTCCCTATCAGGGAACTCGAGCTGCGTGACAACGCATTGGGAACGCCCCTGCGTGAGTCGTCATGAAGCATGTATGAAATCAGTCCAATGGCGAGACGGAACGTCATAGGCGGGTGACGTCATCGACCAGGAAACTATATAAGCACCCCAAAACACAAGCGCGTCAGCTTCTGAGTCTTCAGCAAGCGCTCTATGTGTGAAATATATCAGTCTGTGTCTCTAAGTGTTTTTGTCTGTCCTTAGAAATTGCTAGGCAGGAGTTTTTCACATATATAAAAAACTATAAGAGACGATATATATAATATGGCGAGCAAACAGCAGTTCAGAAAGTGTGTTCATCCCTGCCCACGTTATATCACGGGTGGAGATACTCACGATCTGTGTGTTGTTTGTATGGGAGTGCAGCATGCCCAGTCAGCTCTCGAGGGAGCTGATTGCGAGCATTGCGAGCGTATGTCATTAAAAACGCTCCGCTCCCGCCGAGCCCTCTTCGAGGAGAGTGGTTCGGTGCGCGCTCCCCGCGGTTCGGGTCCCGCTGCTGCCGAGGCACAGCGGAGGCTTCAATCGTGGGGATCGCAAATGGATTTATCAGCGGGGATTGAGACGGGCGCTGCCTTATCTCAGCCCTTACCTGATAGGTCCAGTGGCTCAGACCCCGGTGAGGAAGCACGCGCTGCGGTTTCTTCCCCCCGGGCTGAGGCACCAACACTTCAACTATCCAGTTCTGAGGAATTGGATGTTGAAAGTGTTAATACAGCAGAGACTGGGGATTCGTCACTTCAGTCTCCTGCTAGTGAGGAGCTTATGGAGGTGTTGACTCGTGCAGTTGAAAAATTAAGCATTGAGTGGCCAGCTGATAGACAGGAGTCTAGAATAAAAAGCAAGTTGGATGAGAGATTTTTGCCATCTCGCGCTGCACCTCCACGCCGGTGTCTTCCGTTCTTTCCTGATCTCCACACCGAGGTGTCAAGATCATGGAATAGACCGGTGTCAGCCAGAATATTTTCTCAACAAACATCTATTTATTCTAATATTTCTGGATCAATATTTTATGGTTATGGGGCGATGCCTAAGGCGGAGGAAGTTTTGGCGAGCCATCTTTCTCCTAATACGGCATCGTCCTTTAAGACACCGGCGTTGCCCACCAAGCCATTAAGAAATACATCGGCTTTGGTGGGCAAAGCTTACTCGGCGGCGGGACAAGCAGTATCATGTCTTCACACAATGTCAATCTTGCAAGCATATCAAGCAGATTTATTAAAAGACATTAGTGAGGGGGAAGAAATAAGTGCTGATATTATAAGAGAATTGCGTCAAGTAGCCGATCTCTCTCTCCGTGCCACCAAGGAGACGGCCAGATCAGTCGGCCGTTCTATGGCAGCCCTGGTGGCCACGGAGAGGCACTTATGGTTAAATTTAACAGACATGAAAGAGAGAGAAAAATTTTTTCTCCTGGATGCGCCGTTGTCAACTGCTGGCCTCTTCGGTGACTCAGTGAATTCGGTCATCGAGAGGTTTCAGAAAGAAAAAAAGCAGGCAGCGGCGCTCCAGAAGTTCCTCCCCCTCCGTGTGCATGTCCCCGGGGCTGCTGGGCGGGAGCAGCCCCGGCTGTCGAGTAGCTCCTCACACAGGGCGCAACAGAAGAAGAGTGTCGCGTCTCGCGCTCCTCCCCAGCAAAACTGGGCCGAGTCGCGGCGCTCTCAGACGAGGTCTTCCAGGGGCAAAGCCGATCTGAGGACGGTTATTGTCGCCAAGAAGGCTTCATCGAAGAAGCCCTGACGCCAAAGGGTGTCAGGGTGCTGAGGGTGGTCCCCACCGAGAGAGAAAGGTGTTCGCCGCTGTACACGGCGCCCGTTCTGTCTCGGTGCCCTCAGGGGCCCGTTCTGCCAACCCCGCCTGCGTGCCGGGGCGTAGACGGTCCCAGCGAGCGCTTTCCCGAGGGACGCTCGCCCGCTCTGAGGAGCGGTTTAGAGCGGTCAGACCAGTTGTTCCCTGCCGTTACAGGGCACTGTGTCTGCCACTCAAAATACTCCAGAGGCCAGTCTCGAGAGACTGGTACCCTTAGTAGATTTTCTGGCAGAGTGGAAAAGCCTTCCAAGAATATCTCATTGGGTCCTGCAGACAGTAGAAAAAGGATATGCTATCCAGTTCAGGTGTCGTCCACCAAAATTCAGAGGGGTTCTGCACACAGTGGTGGGCCCCGAGCAGGCTCTGGTAATGGAACAAGAGGTGAAAACGCTCCTCCAAAAGGAGGCTATAGAACGGGTTCCTCCTCCCAGTTTGGAGTCAGGTTATTACAGCCGATATTTCATCGTTCCAAAGAAGGATGGGGGGTTGCGCCCGACTTTAGATCTGCAGCTATTAAATCGCTCAGTAGCGAAGCTCAAATTAAAAATGCTTACTATCAAGCAGATCGTGCCACAGATCAGGTCCGAGGACTGGTTTGTCACGATAGATCTAAAAGACACATACTTCCACATTTCCATCCTTCCACAACACAGGAAGTTCCTGAGGTTCGCTTTCGGGGGCGAAGCGTACCAGTATCGGGTTCTTCCGTTCGGCCTAGCACTCTCCCCGAACTTTTACGAAATGCATGGATACAGCTCTGGCACTGCTGCGGCTCCAGGGCGTCCGCATTTAAACTATATCGACGATTGGTTGATTCTGGCTCAATCGGAGCATCAGGCGATTCGGCATCGAGATGTCGTTCTCGCCCATATCAAAAAGTGGGGGTTGAGGCTCAACGCCAAAAAGAGTGTGCTTTCTCCAGTACAGAGGACCACTTTTCTGGGCGTGGTTTGGGATTCGACGACGATGCAGGCACGTCTGTCTCCTGCTCGTATAGCTTCGATTCTCTCAGCCATCAAACAGGCAAAGCTAGGCCAGTCACTCACTGTGAAAGGATATCTGAGGATTCTGGGTCTCAGGGCAGCAGCGTCCAACGTTATACCTTGTGGCCTGCTGTACGTGAGACCACTGCAGTGGTGGCTCAGGACCAAGGGGTTCTCCCCGAGGGGAAACCCGCTCCGCAAGATCAGGGTCACGTGACGGTGTCTCCGTGCTCTGGCTATGTGGAAAGAACCTTGGTTCCTGTCCCTAGGTCCTGTGTTGGGGGCTCCGTCTCATCGTATAACACTAACGACGGGCACCTCTCTCACAGGCTGGGGGGCGATCATGAGTGGTCGCTCGGCCCAGGGTCTATGGCAGGACCATCATCTTCATTGGCATATAAATTGTCTAGAAATGATGGCAGTGTTTCAGGATCTGAAACACTTCCTCCCAGACCTGAGAGGTCACCATGTTCTTGTCCGGTGAGACAACACATCGGTGGGCTCTTATATAAACCATCAGGAGGGTCTGCGTTCGCGCCCGTTATACAAGCCGGCTCGCCAGATCCTTCTATGGTCCCAGGGGAAGCTTCTTTCATTAAGGGCAATTTATATCCCTGGATATTTGAATCAGGGGGCAGACATCCTGCCGAGGCAGGGGCTGAGGCCCGGGGAGTGGAGACTCCACCCCGAGGTGGTGGAGCTCCTATGGAAACATTTCGGTCGTGCCGAGGCAGACCTATTTGCATCCAGGGAAACATCACACTGCCATCTGTGGTTTTCCCTAAGTCCTCCAGCCCCTCTGGGGTTGGACACAATGGTACAGGAGTGGCCGAGGTCATGCCTGTACGCATTTCCCCCGATTGCTCTGCTCCCAGGAGTTCTGGAGAAGGTTCGCCGTGACGGGGTCAGTCTACTGTTGGTAGCCCCAGACTGGCCGGCCCGAGTTTGGTTTTCGGACCTAATTTCTCTCCTCTGGAGATTCCGTTGAGGAGGGACCTTCTCTCTCAGGCGAGCGGGTTGATACTTCACCCCCGCCCAGATCTATGGAGGTTGTGGGCTTGGCCTCTGAGGGGGCCCAGCTCATAGATTCTGGTCTCTCGACTGAGGTCGTGGAGACCATCCTCCACTCCAGAGCTCCGGCCACTAGGAAATTATATGCCTCGAGGTGGAAAATGTTCACCTCTTGGTGTGGAAGACACCAGTTGGACCCAGTCAACTGCCCGGTCAGTGCAGTACTGGAGTTCCTTCAGGAGCGTTTCTCCACAGGGTTATCCCACTCCACACTGAAGGTGCATGTGGCGGCCTTATCTGCTTACCACTTCCCTTCGAGTGGAGCTTCTCTCGGGAAACACCCACTTGTAACCCGTTTCCTTCGTGGCATTCTGAGGCTGAAGCCAGCAGTTCGCACGAGGGTGCCGACCTGGGACCTGGCGGTTGTTCTAGAAGGTCTCTATCTAGCACCGTTCGAGCCCATTGAAGAAGTCTCGGAGAAATTCCTCACTCTTAAAACTATCTTTTCTTCTGGCTATATCTTCACTAAAAAGAATAGGAGATATTCAAGCTCTGTCGGTTTCTCCCTCGTGCTTGGAATTTGCACCAGGCATGGTGAAGGCTTTCCTCCTCCCTAGGCCGGGATACGTTCCCAAAGTACCAACCAATATGGTCAGGCCTATTGTACTGCAGGCTTCTGTCCTCCTCCATTTCTGACGTCGGACCAAGAGAAACTAAATCTGCTTTGCCCTGTAAAAAGTAGGGCCCTAGATGCTTATGCCCACAGAGCTGCCCTGTGGAGGAAGAGCGAACAGCTATTCGTTTGCTTTGGACCCCCTAAGAAGGGCTGTCCAGTATCTAAGCAGAGGTTCAGCAAGTGGGTGGTCGAGGCCATCTCACTTGCCTATGAGTCTGCCGGTCAGCCTTCTCCTTTGGCTGTCCGGGCTCATTCAACCAGGAGTATGGCTGCCTCTAAGGCTATCCTGTCAGGAGTATCTATCCAGGATGTTTGTGATGCGGCAGGCTGACCGCACACATCCGTGAAGTTTATCATCTTGACTTCAGCTCCACTCCAGGGGCGCAGGTGCTTCGTCCGAATGTGCGCTCTGACTTCACACGACGGACACTTGCTCGCATGGCGGCGTTGGTATTAGCGTTCCCAATGCGTTGTCACGCAGCTCGAGTTCCCTGATAGGGAACGTCTCTGGTTACGTATGTAACCCTAGTTCCCTGAAGGGAACGAGACGCTGCGTGTCTATGCCATACTCCCAGCATGCCCGAGAGCACTTGCTTCAGTCTTATCAGAAGCTGACGCGCTTGTGTTTTGGGGTGCTTATATAGTTTCCTGGTCGATGACGTCACCCGCCTATGACGTCTCGCCATTGGACTGATTTCATACATGCTTCATGACGACTCACGCAGGGGCGTTCCCAATGCGTTGTCACGCAGCGTCTCGTTCCCTTCAGGGAACTAGGGTTACATACGTAACCAGAGACGTTTTTAACAGCAGATTGTTCTATAGGCTAGTTTTTAACAGCAGATTGTGCCCTGGGCTAGTTTTTAACAGCAGATTGTTCTATAGGCTAGTTTTTAACAGCAGATTGTTCTATAGGCTAGTTTTTAACAGCAGATTGTTCTATAGGCTAGTTTTTAACAGCAGATTGTTCTATAGGCTAGTTTTTAACAGCAGATTGTGCCCTAGGCTAGTTTTTAACAGCAGATTGTGCCCTAGGCTAGTTTTTAACAGCAGATTGTGCTATAGGCTAGTTTTTAACAGCAGATTGTTCTATAGGCTAGTTTTTAACAGCAGATTGTGCCCTGGGCTAGTTTTTAACAGCAGATTGTTCTATAGGCTAGTTTTTAACAGCAGATTGTTCTATAGGCTAGTTTTTAACAGCAGATTGTTCTATAGGCTAGTTTTTAACAGCAGATTGTTCTATAGGCTAGTTTTTAACAGCAGATTGTTCTATAGGCTAGTTTTTAACAGCAGATTGTTCTATAGGCTAGTTTTTAACAGCAGATTGTGCCCTAGGCTAGTTTTTAACAGCAGATTGTGCCCTAGGCTAGTTTTTAACAGCAGATTGTGCTATAGGCTAGTTTTTAACAGCAGATTGCGCTATAGGCTAGTTTTTAACAGCAGATTGTGCCCTGGGCTAGTTTTTAACAGCAGATTGTTCTATAGGCTAGTTTTTAACAGCAGATTGTGCCCTGGGCTAGTTTTTAACAGCAGATTGTGCTATAGGCTAGTTTCTAACAGCAGATTGTTCTATAGGCTAGTTTCTAACAGCAGATTGTTCTATAGGCTAGTTTTTAACAGCAGATTGTGCCCTGGGCTAGTTTTTAACAGCAGATTGTTCTATAGGCTAGTTTTTAACAGCAGATTGTTCTATAGGCTTGTTTTTAACAGCAGATTGCGCTATAGGCTAGTTTTTAACAGCAGATTGTTCTATAGGCTAGTTTTTAACAGCAGATTGTGCCCTGGGCTAGTTTTTAACAGCAGATTGTGCCCTGGGCTAGTTTTTAACAGCAGATTGTTCTATAGGCTAGTTTTTAACAGCAGATTGTTCTATAGGCTAGTTTTTAACAGCAGATTGCGCTATAGGCTAGTTTTTAACAGCAGATTGTTCTATAGGCTAGTTTTTAACAGCAGATTGTTCTATAGGCTAGTTTTTAACAGCAGATTGTTCTATAGGCTAGTTTTTAACATCAGATTGTGCCCTGGGCTAGTTTTTAACAGCAGATTGTGCTATAGGCTAGTTTCTAACAGCAGATTGTTCTACAGGCTAGTTTTTAACAGCAGATTGTTCTATAGGCTAGTTTTTAACAGCAGATTGTGCTATAGGCTAGTTTCTAACAGCAGATTGTTCTACAGGCTAGTTTTTAACAGCAGATTGTGCTATAGGCTAGTTTCTAACAGCAGATTGTTCTACAGGCTAGTTTTTAACAGCAGATTGTTCTATAGGCTAGTTTTTAACAGCAGATTGTTCTACAGGCTAGTTTTTAACAGCAGATTGTTCTATAGGCTAGTTTTTAACAGCAGATTGTTCTATAGGCTAGTTTTTAACAGCAGATTGTGCTATAGGCTAGTTTCTAACAGCAGATTGTTCTACAGGCTAGTTTTTAACAGCAGATTGTTCTATAGGCTAGTTTTTAACAGCAGATTGTTCTATAGGCTAGTTTTTAACAGCAGATTGTGCCCTGGGCTAGTTTTTAACAGCAGATTGTGCTATAGGCTAGTTTCTAACAGCAGATTGTTCTATAGGCTAGTTTTTAACAGCAGATTGCGCTATAGGCTAGTTTTTAACAGCAGATTGTTCTATAGGCTAGTTTTTAACAGCAGATTGTTCTATAGGCTAGTTTTTAACAGCAGATTGTGCCCTGGGCTAGTTTTTAACAGCAGATTGTGCCCTGGGCCAGTTTTTAACAGCAGATTGTTCTATAGGCTAGTTTTTAACAGCAGATTGTTCTATAGGCTAGTTTTTAACAGCAGATTGCGCCATAGGCTAGTTTTTAACAGCAGATTGTTCTATAGGCTAGTTTTTAACAGCAGATTGTGCCCTGGGCTAGTTTTTAACAGCAGATTGTGCCCTGGGCTAGTTTTTAACAGCAGATTGTGCCCTGGGCTAGTTTTTAACAGCAGATTGTGCCCTGGGCTAGTTTTTAACAGCAGATTGTTCTATAGGCTAGTTTTTAACAGCAGATTGTTCTATAGGCTAGTTTTTAACAGCAGATTGTTCTATAGGCTAGTTTTTAACAGCAGATTGTTCTATAGGCTAGTTTTTAACAGCAGATTGCGCTATAGGCTAGTTTTTAACAGCAGATTGTTCTATAGGCTAGTTTTTAACAGCAGATTGTGCCCTGGGCTAGTTTTTAACAGCAGATTGTGCCCTGGGCTAGTTTTTAACAGCAGATTGTTCTATAGGCTAGTTTTTAACAGCAGATTGTGCCCTGGGCTAGTTTTTAACAGCAGATTGTGCTATAGGCTAGTTTTTAACAGCAGATTGTTCTATAGGCTAGTTTTTAACAGCAGATTGTTCTATAGGCTAGTTTTTAACAGCAGATTGTTCTATAGGCTAGTTTTTAACAGCAGATTGTTCTATAGGCTAGTTTTTAACAGCAGATTGTGCCCTAGGCTAGTTTTTAACAGCAGATTGTTCTATAGGCTAGTTTTTAACAGCAGATTGTTCTATAGGCTAGTTTTTAACAGCAGATTGTTCTATAGGCTAGTTTTTAACAGCAGATTGTGCCCTAGGCTAGTTTTTAACAGCAGATTGTGCCCTAGGCTAGTTTTTAACAGCAGATTGTGCTATAGGCTAGTTTTTAACAGCAGATTGCGCTATAGGCTAGTTTTTAACAGCAGATTGTGCCCTGGGCTAGTTTTTAACAGCAGATTGTTCTATAGGCTAGTTTTTAACAGCAGATTGTGCCCTGGGCTAGTTTTTAACAGCAGATTGTGCTATAGGCTAGTTTCTAACAGCAGATTGTTCTATAGGCTAGTTTTTAACAGCAGATTGTGCCCTGGGCTAGTTTTTAACAGCAGATTGTTCTATAGGCTAGTTTTTAACAGCAGATTGTTCTATAGGCTAGTTTTTAACAGCAGATTGCGCTATAGGCTAGTTTTTAACAGCAGATTGTTCTATAGGCTAGTTTTTAACAGCAGATTGTGCCCTGGGCTAGTTTTTAACAGCAGATTGTGCCCTGGGCTAGTTTTTAACAGCAGATTGTTCTATAGGCTAGTTTTTAACAGCAGATTGTTCTATAGGCTAGTTTTTAACAGCAGATTGCGCTATAGGCTAGTTTTTAACAGCAGATTGTTCTATAGGCTAGTTTTTAACAGCAGATTGTTCTATAGGCTAGTTTTTAACAGCAGATTGCGCTATAGGCTAGTTTTTAACAGCAGATTGTTCTATAGGCTAGTTTTTAACAGCAGATTGTGCCCTGGGCTAGTTTTTAACAGCAGATTGTGCCCTGGGCTAGTTTTTAACAGCAGATTGTTCTATAGGCTAGTTTTTAACAGCAGATTGTGCCCTGGGCTAGTTTTTAACAGCAGATTGTGCTAAAGGCTAGTTTTTAACAGCAGATTGTTCTATAGGCTAGTTTTTAACAGCAGATTGTTCTATAGGCTAGTTTTTAACAGCAGATTGTTCTATAGGCTAGTTTTTAACAGCAGATTGTTCTATAGGCTAGTTTTTAACAGCAGATTGTTCTATAGGCTAGTTTTTAACAGCAGATTGTGCCCTAGGCTAGTTTTTAACAGCAGATTGTTCTATAGGCTAGTTTTTAACAGCAGATTGTTCTATAGGCTAGTTTTTAACAGCAGATTGTGCCCTAGGCTAGTTTTTAACAGCAGATTGTTCTATAGGCTAGTTTTTAACAGCAGATTGTTCTATAGGCTAGTTTTTAACAGCAGATTGTGCTATAGGCTAGTTTTTAACAGCAGATTGCGCTATAGGCTAGTTTTTAACAGCAGATTGTTCTATAGGCTAGTTTTTAACAGCAGATTGCGCTATAGGCTAGTTTTTAACAGCAGATTGTTCTATAGGCTAGTTTTTAACAGCAGATTGTTCTATAGGCTAGTTTTTAACAGCAGATTGTGCCCTGGGCTAGTTTTTAACAGCAGATTGTGCTATAGGCTAGTTTCTAACAGCAGATTGTTCTATAGGCTAGTTTTTAACAGCAGATTGTGCCCTGGGCTAGTTTTTAACAGCAGATTGTTCTATAGGCTAGTTTTTAACAGCAGATTGTTCTATAGGCTAGTTTTTAACAGCAGATTGTTCTATAGGCTAGTTTTTAACAGCAGATTGCGCTATAGGCTAGTTTTTAACAGCAGATTGTTCTATAGGCTAGTTTTTAACAGCAGATTGTTCTATAGGCTAGTTTTTAACAGCAGATTGTTCTATAGGCTAGTTTTTAACAGCAGATTGTGCCCTGGGCTAGTTTTTAACAGCAGATTGTGCCCTGGGCTAGTTTTTAACAGCAGATTGTTCTATAGGCTAGTTTTTAACAGCAGATTGTTCTATAGGCTAGTTTTTAACAGCAGATTGTTCTATAGGCTAGTTTTTAACAGCAGATTGTTCTATAGGCTAGTTTTTAACAGCAGATTGTTCTATAGGCTAGTTTTTAACAGCAGATTGCGCTATAGGCTAGTTTTTAACAGCAGATTGTTCTATAGGCTAGTTTTTAACAGCAGATTGTTCTATAGGCTAGTTTTTAACAGCAGATTGTGCCCTGGGCTAGTTTTTAACAGCAGATTGTTCTATAGGCTAGTTTTTAACAGCAGATTGCGCTATAGGCTAGTTTTTAACAGCAGATTGTTCTATAGGCTAGTTTTTAACAGCAGATTGTTCTATAGGCTAGTTTTTAACAGCAGATTGTTCTATAGGCTAGTTTTTAACAGCAGATTGTGCCCTGGGCTAGTTTTTAACAGCAGATTGTTCTATAGGCTAGTTTTTAACAGCAGATTGTTCTATAGGCTAGTTTTTAACAGCAGATTGCGCTATAGGCTAGTTTTTAACAGCAGATTGTTCTATAGGCTAGTTTTTAACAGCAGATTGTTCTATAGGCTAGTTTTTAACAGCAGATTGTTCTATAGGCTAGTTTTTAACAGCAGATTGTGCCCTGGGCTAGTTTTTAACAGCAGATTGTGCTATAGGCTAGTTTCTAACAGCAGATTGTTCTACAGGCTAGTTTTTAACAGCAGATTGTTCTATAGGCTAGTTTTTAACAGCAGATTGTTCTATAGGCTAGTTTTTAACAGCAGATTGTGCCCTGGGCTAGTTTTTAACAGCAGATTGTGCTATAGGCTAGTTTCTAACAGCAGATTGTTCTATAGGCTAGTTTTTAACAGCAGATTGCGCTATAGGCTAGTTTTTAACAGCAGATTGTTCTATAGGCTAGTTTTTAACAGCAGATTGTGCCCTGGGCTAGTTTTTAACAGCAGATTGTGCCCTGGGCTAGTTTTTAACAGCAGATTGTTCTATAGGCTAGTTTTTAACAGCAGATTGTTCTATAGGCTAGTTTTTAACAGCAGATTGCGCTATAGGCTAGTTTTTAACAGCAGATTGTTCTATAGGCTAGTTTTTAACAGCAGATTGTGCCCTGGGCTAGTTTTTAACAGCAGATTGTGCCCTGGGCTAGTTTTTAACAGCAGATTGTTCTATAGGCTAGTTTTTAACAGCAGATTGTTCTATAGGCTAGTTTTTAACAGCAGATTGCGCTATAGGCTAGTTTTTAACAGCAGATTGTTCTATAGGCTAGTTTTTAACAGCAGATTGTTCTATAGGCTAGTTTTTAACAGCAGATTGTTCTATAGGCTAGTTTTTAACAGCAGATTGCGCTATAGGCTAGTTTTTAACAGCAGATTGTTCTATAGGCTAGTTTTTAACAGCAGATTGTGCCCTGGGCTAGTTTTTAACAGCAGATTGTTCTATAGGCTAGTTTTTAACAGCAGATTGTTCTATAGGCTAGTTTTTAACAGCAGATTGCGCTATAGGCTAGTTTTTAACAGCAGATTGTTCTATAGGCTAGTTTTTAACAGCAGATTGTGCCCTGGGCTAGTTTTTAACAGCAGATTGTTCTATAGGCTAGTTTTTAACAGCAGATTGTGCCCTGGGCTAGTTTTTAACAGCAGATTGTTCTATAGGCTAGTTTTTAACAGCAGATTGTGCCCTGGGCTAGTTTTTAACAGCAGATTGTGCTATAGGCTAGTTTTTAACAGCAGATTGTTCTATAGGCTAGTTTTTAACAGCAGATTGTGCCCTGGGCTAGTTTTTAACAGCAGATTGTTCTATAGGCTAGTTTTTAACAGCAGATTGTTCTATAGGCTAGTTTTTAACAGCAGATTGTTCTATAGGCTAGTTTTTAACAGCAGATTGTTCTATAGGCTAGTTTTTAACAGCAGATTGTTCTATAGGCTAGTTTTTAACAGCAGATTGTTCTATAGGCTAGTTTTTAACAGCAGATTGTGCCCTAGGCTAGTTTTTAACAGCAGATTGTGCCCTAGGCTAGTTTTTAACAGCAGATTGTGCCCTGGGCTAGTTTTTAACAGCAGATTGTGCCCTGGGCTAGTTTTTAACAGCAGATTGTTCTATAGGCTAGTTTTTAACAGCAGATTGTTCTATAGGCTAGTTTTTAACAGCAGATTGTGCCCTAGGCTAGTTTTTAACAGCAGATTGCGCTATAGGCTAGTTTTTAACAGCAGATTGTGCCCTAGGCTAGTTTTTAACAGCAGATTGTGCCCTAGGCTAGTTTTTAACAGCAGATTGTGCCCTAGGCTAGTTTTTAACAGCAGATTGTTCTATAGGCTAGTTTTTAACAGCAGATTGTGCCCTAGGCTAGTTTTTAACAGCAGATTGTGCCCTAGGCTAGTTTTTAACAGCAGATTGTGCCCTGGGCTAGTTTTTAACAGCAGATTGTTCTATAGGCTAGTTTTTAACAGCAGATTGTTCTATAGGCTAGTTTTTAACAGCAGATTGTTCTATAGGCTAGTTTTTAACAGCAGATTGTTCTATAGGCTAGTTTTTAACAGCAGATTGTGCCCTAGGCTAGTTTTTAACAGCAGATTGTGCCCTAGGCTAGTTTTTAACAGCAGATTGCGCTATAGGCTAGTTTTTAACAGCAGATTGTTCTATAGGCTAGTTTTTAACAGCAGATTGTGCCCTGGGCTAGTTTTTAACAGCAGATTGTGCCCTGGGCTAGTTTTTAACAGCAGATTGTTCTATAGGCTAGTTTTTAACAGTAGATTGTTCTATAGGCTAGTTTTTAACAGCAGATTGTTCTATAGGCTAGTTTTTAACAGCAGATTGTTCTATAGGCTAGTTTTTAACAGCAGATTGTGCCCTAGGCTAGTTTTTAACAGCAGATTGTGCCCTAGGCTAGTTTTTAACAGCAGATTGTGCCCTAGGCTAGTTTTTAACAGCAGATTGTTCTATAGGCTAGTTTTTAACAGCAGATTGTGCCCTAGGCTAGTTTTTAACAGCAGATTGTGCCCTAGGCTAGTTTTTAACAGCAGATTGTGCCCTGGGCTAGTTTTTAACAGCAGATTGTTCTATAGGCTAGTTTTTAACAGCAGATTGTTCTATAGGCTAGTTTTTAACAGCAGATTGTTCTATAGGCTAGTTTTTAACAGCAGATTGTGCCCTAGGATAGTTTTTAACAGCAGATTGCGCTATAGGCTAGTTTTTAACAGCAGATTGTGCCCTAGGCTAGTTTTTAACAGCAGATTGTGCCCTAGGCTAGTTTTTAACAGCAGATTGTGCCCTAGGCTAGTTTTTAACAGCAGATTGTGCCCTAGGCTAGTTTTTAACAGCAGATTGCGCTATAGGCTAGTTTTTAACAGCAGATTGTTCTTTAGGCTAGTTTTTAACAGCAGATTGTGCCCTGGGCTAGTTTTTAACAGCAGATTGTGCCCTGGGCTAGTTTTTAACAGCAGATTGTTCTATAGGCTAGTTTTTAACAGTAGATTGTTCTATAGGCTAGTTTTTAACAGCAGATTGTTCTATAGGCTAGTTTTTAACAGCAGATTGTTCTATAGGCTAGTTTTTAACAGCAGATTGTTCTATAGGCTAGTTTTTAACAGCAGATTGTTCTATAGGCTAGTTTTTAACAGCAGATTGTGCCCTGGGCTAGTTTTTAACAGCAGATTGTGCCCTGGGCTAGTTTTTAACAGCAGATTGTGCTATAGGCTAGTTTTTAACAGCAGATTGTTCTATAGGCTAGTTTTTAACAGCAGATTGTTCTATAGGCTAGTTTTTAACAGCAGATTGTGCCCTAGGCTAGTTTTTAACAGCAGATTGCGCTATAGGCTAGTTTTTAACAGCAGATTGCGCTATAGGCTAGTTTTTAACAGCAGATTGTTCTATAGGCTAATTTTTAACAGCAGATTGTGCCCTGGGCTAGTTTTTAACAGCAGATTGTGCCCTGGGCTAGTTTTTAACAGCAGATTGTTCTATAGGCTAGTTTTTAACAGCAGATTGTTCTATAGGCTAGTTTTTAACAGCAGATTGCGCTATAGGCTAGTTTTTAACAGCAGATTGTGCCCTGGGCTAGTTTTTAACAGCAGATTGCGCTATAGGCTAGTTTTTAACAGCAGATTGTTCTATAGGCTAGTTTTTAACAGCAGATTGTTCTATAGGCTAGTTTTTAACAGCAGATTGTTCTATAGGCTAGTTTTTAACAGCAGATTGTTCTATAGGCTAGTTTTTAACAGCAGATTGTGCCCTAGGCTAGTTTTTAACAGCAGATTGTGCCCTAGGCTAGTTTTTAACAGCAGATTGTGCCCTGGGCTAGTTTTTAACAGCAGATTGTTCTATAGGCTAGTTTTTAACAGCAGATTGTGCCCTGGGCTAGTTTTTAACAGCAGATTGTTCCATAGGCTAGTTTTTAACAGCAGATTGTTCTATAGGCTAGTTTTTAACAGCAGATTGTGCCCTGGGCTAGTTTTTAACAGCAGATTGTGCCCTGGGCTAGTTTTTAACAGCAGATTGTGCCCTGGGCTAGTTTTTAACAGCAGATTGTGCTATAGGCTAGTTTTTAACAGCAGATTGTTCTATAGGCTAGTTTTTAACAGCAGATTGTTCTATAGGCTAGTTTTTAACAGCAGATTGTGCCCTAGGCTAGTTTTTAACAGCAGATTGCGCTATAGGCTAGTTTTTAACAGCAGATTGCGCTATAGGCTAGTTTTTAACAGCAGATTGTTCTATAGGCTAATTTTTAACAGCAGATTGTGCCCTGGGCTAGTTTTTAACAGCAGATTGTGCCCTGGGCTAGTTTTTAACAGCAGATTGTTCTATAGGCTAGTTTTTAACAGCAGATTGTTCTATAGGCTAGTTTTTAACAGCAGATTGCGCTATAGGCTAGTTTTTAACAGCAGATTGTGCCCTGGGCTAGTTTTTAACAGCAGATTGCGCTATAGGCTAGTTTTTAACAGCAGATTGTGCCCTAGGCTAGTTTTTAACAGCAGATTGTTCTATAGGCTAGTTTTTAACAGCAGATTGTTCTATAGGCTAGTTTTTAACAGCAGATTGTTCTATAGGCTAGTTTTTAACAGCAGATTGTTCTATAGGCTAGTTTTTAACAGCAGATTGTTCTATAGGCTAGTTTTTAACAGCAGATTGTTCTATAGGCTAGTTTTTAACAGCAGATTGTGCCCTAGGCTAGTTTTTAACAGCAGATTGCGCTATAGGCTAGTTTTTAACAGCAGATTGTGCCCTGGGCTAGTTTTTAACAGCAGATTGTGCCCTGGGCTAGTTTTTAACAGCAGATTGTTCTATAGGCTAGTTTTTAACAGCAGATTGTTCTATAGGCTAGTTTTTAACAGCAGATTGTTCTATAGGCTAGTTTTTAACAGCAGATTGTGCCCTATGCTAGTTTTTAACAGCAGATTGCGCTATAGGCTAGTTTTTAACAGCAGATTGCGCTATAGGCTAGTTTTTAACAGCAGATTGTTCTATAGGCTAGTTTTTAACAGCAGATTGTGCCCTGGGCTAGTTTTTAACAGCAGATTGTGCCCTGGGCTAGTTTTTAACAGCAGATTGTTCTATAGGCTAGTTTTTAACAGCAGATTGTTCTATAGGCTAGTTTTTAACAGCAGATTGCGCTATAGGCTAGTTTTTAACAGCAGATTGTGCCCTGGGCTAGTTTTTAACAGCAGATTGCGCCATAGGCTAGTTTTTAACAGCAGATTGTGCCCTAGGCTAGTTTTTAACAGTAGATTGTTCTATAGGCTAGTTTTTAACAGCAGATTGTTCTATAGGCTAGTTTTTAACAGCAGATTGCGCTATAGGCTAGTTTTTAACAGCAGATTGTGCCCTGGGCTAGTTTTTAACAGCAGATTGCGCCATAGGCTAGTTTTTAACAGCAGATTGTGCCCTAGGCTAGTTTTTAACAGTAGATTGTTCTATAGGCTAGTTTTTAACAGCAGATTGTTCTATAGGCTAGTTTTTAACAGCAGATTGTTCTATAGGCTAGTTTTTAACAGCAGATTGTTCTATAGGCTAGTTTTTAACAGCAGATTGTTCTATAGGCTAGTTTTTAACAGCAGATTGTTCTATAGGCTAGTTTTTAACAGCAGATTGCGCTATAGGCTAGTTTTTAACAGCAGATTGCGCTATAGGCTAGTTTTTAACAGCAGATTGTGCCCTGGGCTAGTTTTTAACAGCAGATTGCGCCATAGGCTAGTTTTTAACAGCAGATTGTGCCCTAGGCTAGTTTTTAACAGTAGATTGTTCTATAGGCTAGTTTTTAACAGCAGATTGTTCTATAGGCTAGTTTTTAACAGCAGATTGCGCTATAGGCTAGTTTTTAACAGCAGATTGTGCCCTGGGCTAGTTTTTAACAGCAGATTGCGCCATAGGCTAGTTTTTAACAGCAGATTGTGCCCTAGGCTAGTTTTTAACAGTAGATTGTTCTATAGGCTAGTTTTTAACAGCAGATTGTTCTATAGGCTAGTTTTTAACAGCAGATTGTTCTATAGGCTAGTTTTTAACAGCAGATTGTTCTATAGGCTAGTTTTTAACAGCAGATTGTTCTATAGGCTAGTTTTTAACAGCAGATTGTTCTATAGGCTAGTTTTTAACAGCAGATTGTGCCCTAGGCTAGTTTTTAACAGCAGATTGCGCTATAGGCTAGTTTTTAACAGCAGATTGTTCTATAGGCTAGTTTTTAACAGCAGATTGTTCTATAGGCTAGTTTTTAACAGCAGATTGTGCCCTGGGCTAGTTTTTAACAGCAGATTGTTCTATAGGCTAGTTTTTAACAGCAGATTGTGCCCTAGGCTAGTTTTTAACAGCAGATTGTGCCCTAGGCTAGTTTTTAACAGCAGATTGTGCCCTAGGCTAGTTTTTAACAGCAGATTGTTCTATAGGCTAGTTTTTAACAGCAGATTGTGCCCTAGGCTAGTTTTTAACAGCAGATTGTGCCCTAGGCTAGTTTTTAACAGCAGATTGTGCCCTGGGCTAGTTTTTAACAGCAGATTGTTCTATAGGCTAGTTTTTAACAGCAGATTGTTCTATAGGCTAGTTTTTAACAGCAGATTGTTCTATAGGCTAGTTTTTAACAGCAGATTGTGCCCTAGGATAGTTTTTAACAGCAGATTGCGCTATAGGCTAGTTTTTAACAGCAGATTGTGCCCTAGGCTAGTTTTTAACAGCAGATTGTGCCCTAGGCTAGTTTTTAACAGCAGATTGTGCCCTAGGCTAGTTTTTAACAGCAGATTGTGCCCTAGGCTAGTTTTTAACAGCAGATTGCGCTATAGGCTAGTTTTTAACAGCAGATTGTTCTTTAGGCTAGTTTTTAACAGCAGATTGTGCCCTGGGCTAGTTTTTAACAGCAGATTGTGCCCTGGGCTAGTTTTTAACAGCAGATTGTTCTATAGGCTAGTTTTTAACAGTAGATTGTTCTATAGGCTAGTTTTTAACAGCAGATTGTTCTATAGGCTAGTTTTTAACAGCAGATTGTTCTATAGGCTAGTTTTTAACAGCAGATTGTTCTATAGGCTAGTTTTTAACAGCAGATTGTTCTATAGGCTAGTTTTTAACAGCAGATTGTGCCCTGGGCTAGTTTTTAACAGCAGATTGTGCCCTGGGCTAGTTTTTAACAGCAGATTGTGCTATAGGCTAGTTTTTAACAGCAGATTGTTCTATAGGCTAGTTTTTAACAGCAGATTGTTCTATAGGCTAGTTTTTAACAGCAGATTGTGCCCTGGGCTAGTTTTTAACAGCAGATTGTGCCCTGGGCTAGTTTTTAACAGCAGATTGTGCTATAGGCTAGTTTTTAACAGCAGATTGTTCTATAGGCTAGTTTTTAACAGCAGATTGTTCTATAGGCTAGTTTTTAACAGCAGATTGTGCTATAGGCTAGTTTTTAACAGCAGATTGTTCTATAGGCTAGTTTTTAACAGCAGATTGTTCTATAGGCTAGTTTTTAACAGCAGATTGTGCCCTAGGCTAGTTTTTAACAGCAGATTGCGCTATAGGCTAGTTTTTAACAGCAGATTGCGCTATAGGCTAGTTTTTAACAGCAGATTGTTCTATAGGCTAATTTTTAACAGCAGATTGTGCCCTGGGCTAGTTTTTAACAGCAGATTGTGCCCTGGGCTAGTTTTTAACAGCAGATTGTTCTATAGGCTAGTTTTTAACAGCAGATTGTTCTATAGGCTAGTTTTTAACAGCAGATTGCGCTATAGGCTAGTTTTTAACAGCAGATTGTGCCCTGGGCTAGTTTTTAACAGCAGATTGCGCTATAGGCTAGTTTTTAACAGCAGATTGTTCTATAGGCTAGTTTTTAACAGCAGATTGTTCTATAGGCTAGTTTTTAACAGCAGATTGTTCTATAGGCTAGTTTTTAACAGCAGATTGTTCTATAGGCTAGTTTTTAACAGCAGATTGTGCCCTAGGCTAGTTTTTAACAGCAGATTGTGCCCTAGGCTAGTTTTTAACAGCAGATTGTGCCCTGGGCTAGTTTTTAACAGCAGATTGTTCTATAGGCTAGTTTTTAACAGCAGATTGTGCCCTGGGCTAGTTTTTAACAGCAGATTGTTCCATAGGCTAGTTTTTAACAGCAGATTGTTCTATAGGCTAGTTTTTAACAGCAGATTGTGCCCTGGGCTAGTTTTTAACAGCAGATTGTGCCCTGGGCTAGTTTTTAACAGCAGATTGTGCCCTGGGCTAGTTTTTAACAGCAGATTGTGCTATAGGCTAGTTTTTAACAGCAGATTGTTCTATAGGCTAGTTTTTAACAGCAGATTGTTCTATAGGCTAGTTTTTAACAGCAGATTGTGCCCTAGGCTAGTTTTTAACAGCAGATTGCGCTATAGGCTAGTTTTTAACAGCAGATTGCGCTATAGGCTAGTTTTTAACAGCAGATTGTTCTATAGGCTAATTTTTAACAGCAGATTGTGCCCTGGGCTAGTTTTTAACAGCAGATTGTGCCCTGGGCTAGTTTTTAACAGCAGATTGTTCTATAGGCTAGTTTTTAACAGCAGATTGTTCTATAGGCTAGTTTTTAACAGCAGATTGCGCTATAGGCTAGTTTTTAACAGCAGATTGTGCCCTGGGCTAGTTTTTAACAGCAGATTGCGCTATAGGCTAGTTTTTAACAGCAGATTGTGCCCTAGGCTAGTTTTTAACAGCAGATTGTTCTATAGGCTAGTTTTTAACAGCAGATTGTTCTATAGGCTAGTTTTTAACAGCAGATTGTTCTATAGGCTAGTTTTTAACAGCAGATTGTTCTATAGGCTAGTTTTTAACAGCAGATTGTTCTATAGGCTAGTTTTTAACAGCAGATTGTTCTATAGGCTAGTTTTTAACAGCAGATTGTGCCCTAGGCTAGTTTTTAACAGCAGATTGCGCTATAGGCTAGTTTTTAACAGCAGATTGTGCCCTGGGCTAGTTTTTAACAGCAGATTGTGCCCTGGGCTAGTTTTTAACAGCAGATTGTTCTATAGGCTAGTTTTTAACAGCAGATTGTTCTATAGGCTAGTTTTTAACAGCAGATTGTTCTATAGGCTAGTTTTTAACAGCAGATTGTGCCCTATGCTAGTTTTTAACAGCAGATTGCGCTATAGGCTAGTTTTTAACAGCAGATTGCGCTATAGGCTAGTTTTTAACAGCAGATTGTTCTATAGGCTAGTTTTTAACAGCAGATTGTGCCCTGGGCTAGTTTTTAACAGCAGATTGTGCCCTGGGCTAGTTTTTAACAGCAGATTGTTCTATAGGCTAGTTTTTAACAGCAGATTGTTCTATAGGCTAGTTTTTAACAGCAGATTGCGCTATAGGCTAGTTTTTAACAGCAGATTGTGCCCTGGGCTAGTTTTTAACAGCAGATTGCGCCATAGGCTAGTTTTTAACAGCAGATTGTGCCCTAGGCTAGTTTTTAACAGTAGATTGTTCTATAGGCTAGTTTTTAACAGCAGATTGTTCTATAGGCTAGTTTTTAACAGCAGATTGCGCTATAGGCTAGTTTTTAACAGCAGATTGTGCCCTGGGCTAGTTTTTAACAGCAGATTGCGCCATAGGCTAGTTTTTAACAGCAGATTGTGCCCTAGGCTAGTTTTTAACAGTAGATTGTTCTATAGGCTAGTTTTTAACAGCAGATTGTTCTATAGGCTAGTTTTTAACAGCAGATTGTTCTATAGGCTAGTTTTTAACAGCAGATTGTTCTATAGGCTAGTTTTTAACAGCAGATTGTTCTATAGGCTAGTTTTTAACAGCAGATTGTTCTATAGGCTAGTTTTTAACAGCAGATTGCGCTATAGGCTAGTTTTTAACAGCAGATTGCGCTATAGGCTAGTTTTTAACAGCAGATTGTGCCCTGGGCTAGTTTTTAACAGCAGATTGCGCCATAGGCTAGTTTTTAACAGCAGATTGTGCCCTAGGCTAGTTTTTAACAGTAGATTGTTCTATAGGCTAGTTTTTAACAGCAGATTGTTCTATAGGCTAGTTTTTAACAGCAGATTGCGCTATAGGCTAGTTTTTAACAGCAGATTGTGCCCTGGGCTAGTTTTTAACAGCAGATTGCGCCATAGGCTAGTTTTTAACAGCAGATTGTGCCCTAGGCTAGTTTTTAACAGTAGATTGTTCTATAGGCTAGTTTTTAACAGCAGATTGTTCTATAGGCTAGTTTTTAACAGCAGATTGTTCTATAGGCTAGTTTTTAACAGCAGATTGTTCTATAGGCTAGTTTTTAACAGCAGATTGTTCTATAGGCTAGTTTTTAACAGCAGATTGTTCTATAGGCTAGTTTTTAACAGCAGATTGTGCCCTAGGCTAGTTTTTAACAGCAGATTGCGCTATAGGCTAGTTTTTAACAGCAGATTGTTCTATAGGCTAGTTTTTAACAGCAGATTGTGCCCTGGGCTAGTTTTTAACAGCAGATTGTGCCCTGGGCTAGTTTTTAACAGCAGATTGTTCTATAGGCTAGTTTTTAACAGCAGATTGTTCTATAGGCTAGTTTTTAACAGCAGATTGCGCTATAGGCTAGTTTTTAACAGCAGATTGTGCCCTGGGCTAGTTTTTAACAGCAGATTGTTCTATAGGCTAGTTTTTAACAGCAGATTGTTCTATAGGCTAGTTTTTAACAGCAGATTGCGCTATAGGCTAGTTTTTAACAGCAGATTGTGCCCTGGGCTAGTTTTTAACAGCAGATTGTTCTATAGGCTAGTTTTTAACAGCAGATTGTTCTATAGGCTAGTTTTTAACAGCAGATTGTGCCCTAGGCTAGTTTTTAACAGCAGATTGCGCTATAGGCTAGTTTTTAACAGCAGATTGCGCTATAGGCTAGTTTTTAACAGCAGATTGTTCTATAGGCTAGTTTTTAACAGCAGATTGCGCTATAGGCTAGTTTTTAACAGCAGATTGCGCTATAGGCTAGTTTTTAACAGCAGATTGTTCTATAGGCTAGTTTTTAACAGCAGATTGTTCTATAGGCTAGTTTTTAACAGCAGATTATGCTATAGGCTAGTTTTTAACAGCATATTATGCTATGGGCTAGTTTTTAACAGCATATTATGCTATAGGCTAGTTTTTAACAGCAGATTGTGCTATAGGCTAGTTTTTAACAGCAGATTGTTCTATAGGCTAGTTTTTAACAGCAGATTGCGCTATAGGCTAGTTTTTAACAGCAGATTGCGCTATAGGCTAGTTTTTAACAACAGATTGTTCTATAGGCTAGTTTTTAACAGCAGATTGTTCTATAGGCTAGTTTTTAACAGCAGATTGTTCTATAGGCTAGTTTTTAACAGCAGATTGCGCTATAGGCTAGTTTTTAACAGCAGATTGTTCTATAGGCTAGTTTTTAACAGCAGATTATGCTATAGGCTAGTTTTTAACAGCATATTATGCTATAGGCTAGTTTTTAACAGCAGATTGCGCTATAGGCTAGTTTTTAACAGTAGATTGTTCTACAGGCTAGTTTTTAACAGCAGATTGTTCTATAGGCTAGTTTTTAACAGCAGATTGTGCCCTGGGCTAGTTTTTAACAGCAGATTGTGCCCTAGGCTAGTTTTTAACAGCAGATTGTGCCCTAGGCTAGTTTTTAACAGCAGATTGTGCCCTGGGCTAGTTTTTAACAGCAGATTGCGCTATAGGCTAGTTTTTAACAGCAGATTGTTCTATAGGCTAGTTTTTAACAGCAGATTGTTCTATAGGCTAGTTTTTAACAGCAGATTGTTCTATAGGCTAGTTTTTAACAGCAGATTGTTCTATAGGCTAGTTTTTAACAGCAGATTGTTCTATAGGCTAGTTTTTAACAGCATATTATGCTATAGGCTAGTTTTTAACAGCAGATTGTTCTATAGGCTAGTTTTTAACAGCAGATTGTTCTATAGGCTAGTTTTTAACAGCAGATTGTTCTACAGGCTAGTTTTTAACAGCAGATTGTTCTATAGGCTAGTTTTTAACAGCAGATTGTGCCCTAGGCTAGTTTTTAACAGCAGATTGTGCCCTGGGCTAGTTTTTAACAGCAGATTGTGCCCTGGGCTAGTTTTTAACAGCAGATTGTTCTATAGGCTAGTTTTTAACAGCAGATTGTTCTATAGGCTAGTTTTTAACAGCAGATTGTTCTATAGGCTAGTTTTTAACAGCAGATTGTTCTATAGGCTAGTTTTTAACAGCAGATTATGCTATAGGCTAGTTTTTAACAGCAGATTGTTCTATAGGCTAGTTTTTAACAGCAGATTATGCTATAGGCTAGTTTTTAACAGCATATTATGCTATAGGCTAGTTTTTAACAGCAGATTGTTCTATAGGCTAGTTTTTAACAGCAGATTGCGCTATAGGCTAGTTTTTAACAGCAGATTGCGCTATAGGCTAGTTTTTAACAGCAGATTGTTCTATAGGCTAGTTTTTAACAGCAGATTATGCTATAGGCTAGTTTTTAACAGCAGATTGTTCTATAGGCTAGTTTTTAACAGCAGATTGTTCTATAGGCTAGTTTTTAACAGCAGATTGCGCTATAGGCTAGTTTTTAACAGCAGATTGCGCTATAGGCTAGTTTTTAACAGCAGATTGTTCTATAGGCTAGTTTTTAACAGCAGATTATGCTATAGGCTAGTTTTTAACAGCAGATTGTGCTATAGGCTAGTTTTTAACAGCAGATTGTTCTATAGGCTAGTTTTTAACAGCAGATTATGCTATAGGCTAGTTTTTAACAGCAGATTGTGCTATAGGCTAGTTTTTAACAGTAGATTGTTCTATAGGCTAGTTTTTAACAGCAGATTGTTCTATAGGCTAGTTTTTAACAGCAGATTGCGCTATAGGCTAGTTTTTAACAGCAGATTGCGCTATAGGCTAGTTTTTAACAGCAGATTGTTCTATAGGCTAGTTTTTAACAGCAGATTGTTCTATAGGCTAGTTTTTAACAGCAGATTGCGCTATAGGCTAGTTTTTAACAGCAGATTGTTCTATAGGCTAGTTTTTAACAGCAGATTATGCTATAGGCTAGTTTTTAACAGCATATTATGCTATAGGCTAGTTTTTAACAGCAGATTGTGCTATAGGCTAGTTTTTAACAGCAGATTATGCTATAGGCTAGTTTTTAACAGCATATTATGCTATAGGCTAGTTTTTAACAGCAGATTGTTCTATAGGCTAGTTTTTAACAGCAGATTATGCTCTAGGCTAGTTTTTAACAGCATATTATGCTATAGGCTAGTTTTTAACAGCAGATTGTGCTATAGGCTAGTTTTTAACAGCAGATTGTGCTATAGGCTAGTTTTTAACCGCACGCTCAAATGCTCACGAAGAACAACACTTGGCTGTTGTACTTGCACCTCAGAATGCTTTTATGACACGAGATTAGACATGTGCCGGTATTCGGTAATGCGATAAATCGCGGTAATGAATATGCACAATATTGTTATCGGTGCCACTTCAAAATACCGTGAAAAATAATAGATTTGAATTTAGACTTTTAGAACACGCATTAGCTAATTTTCTATCAACCGCTTAAACACTGCGTATATGCTCCGCAAAACACGTGCGCACTCTGATGTAAACAATCCCCACATGTATAAGCACTGTGTGCACGCGGCGCAGAGCGCACTCTAGTCTAATGTAAACAATCATCACATGGAGTAGAAGCACGGCGGAAGGAGGAACGCTGCCGACGATTTACCCCCCGCAGGGCTGCCAACTCTCACGCATTCAACTTGAGACTCAAGCGCCTTTCAGACAGGACGCAGAATACTCCCGGGGACGTTTTGTTGCTGCGTCGACCAAAGCACGCCGGGGTCAAAGTTAAAAATAGTTCAACTTTTTATTTGCAAAATAGCAAATCGCGTTCCGCGTTCTGTCTGAAAGCCGCTTTACGGAATTGACACTTTTCACACGCTCTCACGCAGAGAAAAATCGCAGAGCAAAGAGGACACTGACACCGACAGACTAGACAGAGCAGGTTATACTTTTGATATGAAAAAAAAAAGGTTCTGTCCATTGTGACAGATCGCTGCGCCTCAGTTCAAGTAAACCGATCATCTGTTACTTTTTATTTAAAGATACAGTACAACTTACCTTAAGGTTTATGCCTCATACAAAATGTCGATCAATCAGTGTTTTTCACGGAAAGAGGTCAATAAAACTGCAGGAGAACAGTTATGTCACAGAACGTTACATTTACCTCAGGAAAGCCATTTAATGACCAGCACTTTAGTTGACTAGAAAAAATTGTCATTTTGCTAAATATGTGCACTTTATTACATATTAATTATATGTTTACTTGTCATTAAATAATTGTTATTATAATGAAAACCGCATTATATTTAATTTCTCTCTGTTTACAGCATTATGAGAGATATATTTTTTTCTTGAGAAAAATTAACATGCAGACTGTAGCCTACCTAATATTTATCCAAATGAGTCAATATTGAATTAAGATTAAAATCAAATACAAGAATTTATTTGAATACAAACAGTAACCTACCAGTCATTGTACCATGTAAACATTGTAACACGTTGTCACTAAACTTCAATCCATCTGTTTCTCTTGAGCAATTAAAATATCGTGATAATACCGTATACCGTGATAAAAGCTCATTCAATTAATCGCAGCACGAAAATTTGATACCGGCACATGCCTACACGAGATTAATGTAAACAGCCCACTGCCCACAACCTTTTCGGACTTTATGAATTGTTATTTAATGGAAGATTCAAGTGGTGTGAGTAAAGCATTGTAAGCCAGCAGATTACGACTGTTTCTAGAGCACGACATCTACTGTTTAAAAGTAAGCTCAGAATCGATTCAAGAGAGAATCGCGATGCATTCGGGAAAAATTGGAATCAATCCAGAATAATTTATTGATTCATGATGCATTGATTTATCTTTATTTTCCTTTGAGGTTTCAATATACAGAGTAGACGACACCGATCCCCAAAACGATCAAAACGATCCCCATTCACAATCCCCATTTTAGTCGCGAAAACGACTAAAAACCCTGTATTCTTCTGCCAGGCCAGTAGATGGCGATGAAACACTATAGACTGAACACGTGCATGATGTCATCGTCTTCAGAGTTTCGTGTTTCTGTTGTTTACATGAAGACCGTTTTCAAAAACTTGCACTTTGAAACTTTTATGTTTTCAGGCAAAACGCCTTTGTGTAAATGAACGATACGATATACATAAATAATATTGTGGTCAGATCAAACTGTGTGAGGATGAGAGTGTTTAAGAATGATGAGACAGACAACAGAAATAAGATGAATAAATAAAGTGTATTTACAATATTCACAAGGAATGTGAGAAATGTCCACTGATGTATATAAAGTCCACGGATGTGATAATCCAAATTGTGCTGGAAAGGAAAGTCCACAAAGGTAACTCCACATCCAGTTTGCTGGTGATCAGCCTTTGGTTGTAGTGTGAGCAACAACCATGTTTGCATGCCATGCTGCCTCCTTTATGCTGTCTATTTCCTGTTTCCTGTCATGTGAGTGATCAGACCTATAATCGTTTAAAGACAAACACACATAAAACAGATAAGAGGAATAAAATGGACTAAAATGACTAAGACAACATGTAAACCTAATTAAAACTCTAATAAAGTCAGTTAGTTGGATTATTGTCTGATGGCCAGGACTGCACATGAATGAAGGATGCCCATTTTCTGACCTCACAATACCTCTTGATGAAAACTGTACAGTAATTATGTGTAGCTGGAAGCATGATCATTACTTGAAGTAGCAGACTTGATGATGGTGTTTAGACTTGATGTGGTTTTCCTTTCAGAGTTTATGAAATAGCTAGTTTATGAAAATGATCTTGAGATCACCATGGTAACAGGTTGGGTCTGTTTCTGAGGGTTTGCTTTGGTGCTGTTGGGTAATTTTCATCAGTAGCAGGAATCCGCTCTGATTAGGATACTGATGGCTTTGAAGCTAGTTCAGAATTGTTCATTATCTTTCCAACATCAGCTGTCAACTGCGAGAAGTGTTCCAAGGACTCGGCAGTGAGATCATGCTGTGATATGAGGATTTGTATGGAATAGATCAGTGAGAGGCTGGCGTTTCTGTTTCCATTGCATTCTGTTTATGTGTCAAGAGTCGCACCTTACAGAGAAAATTCGTATCTGGGGCTTGTTTATTTAATGATAATGACTTTACATCATCCAGTTTGTTATATGGCTACTGAATAAATAAATTGAGATGAAGTTGAAGTGATTGTATAATGTGAGAAGAGAGGGAGTGCGGAGGGATATGAGAGATGAAACTAGTGGTCATTATACAAAATAACGCTCAGTGCCTTGAGTCATAATCAGATATTCTAGAGAACCATGTAATAATCTTTAAAGCTGCAGTCCGCAGTTTTACCTCTTTGTCGCCATCTCTGTTCGAAATCTGCAATTGCAGTTATTCGTGGAATTATTAACTCTACCTGAGTTGTACTTCGACACTGCACAGCGCGGATGAACACAATGTTTGAGGAGAGTGTGTGTGTCAGTCACCGCGCCGGTGTGGATACTGGCATTCAGAATCACAGATTATTCTTTTTGGAAGTATGACCAACATAATAATTTTCACCGGAAAATGTCATCTGAACAAGTAAGTAACATCCACTTTTGTTCTGGTTCTTACACTTGACAGTTCTGAGTCGCTGATTAAATCTAATTATCGCTTATCATATCACGCAAACCGTGCAAATTATACGTTGTTCTCAAATTGTTAATGTTAACAACGTCAGCATTGCGTGACTACATGTAATGTCCTTCCGATATGTATCCTTGTTTTCGCATGGGTCCGGTTGCAGTCTCTTCTTTTGTAGCCACTCCGAAGTCCGAACGAAGTCTTCTGCATTTTACAGCGGGTGAGTCTGTTGTCACTGGTGATTGTCGTTTGAACCTTTCTGGATCCGCCATCAAATTGATACGTTTAATTATATCAAGTGCTGTGAGAAAAGGCTATACATCTCCACCTCCAACATCCTCACACGCAATATAGCCTACTAGCCGAGACTCCTTCTTTATGTGTACAGATGTGTGTGTGTACAGATGTGTGTGTACAGATGTGACGTAATGACGCAAAGACATGCTCGAATCTCCCGCGGAAATCCACCAGTACCACTGGAATTAAAAACATTACTACAAGCTTACCGCTTTGAATCGAGCTAAGACAAGCAGAGAGTTTTGAACACTGGCTGGTCATGCATTTTATCAAATATATATTTTGGATAATTTTTAACCCCAAAAAAGCTACGGACTGCAGCTTTAATAATAAAAATAAAAAGTATTCTCTTTAATGTATGGTGAAATTCTAAGAAAACTAGCTTAATTTTTTACAAAAAAGGCTGTATAAATGCTACAGTAAAAAACTGTTAACTGTAAGGGATCTTACTATATATAGTAGAAATTGTAAAATCATTGTAAAGCTAAGTTTATTATCGCATTGTCATATTAAAAAAAAATGCAAGTAAATAAACTATGAATTACTACATAATTAATGGTGGAACAGTAGATAAGCAATCCAAACGAGAGAACAGGCACAGAAACAACATACAGGAACACTCAGAATTGAAGCAGAAGCCAACAAGACTTGCTAATGACAACCGTTGACTAATGACAACCAGCTGATTCCAATGATGAGTCCGGGCATGGATTGTGGGAAATGGAGTCCAGGCAGAGGTCAGAATCTAGGGAAGTGAAAACACACCAAAACATTGAAAACACACCAAAACATTGGTGTGTTTTCTGTTACTTTCAATGTTTATTTAATGTCTTTTCCATTATTAGTTGTTTGTCGCTCTAATGGTCATTATTCATAGACGTGCTAGTTTTGATTAAGTTTAATTCATCACGTGGCAAAGCAGATTGTATTTGCCAGTGGGTTGGTACAGTATATTAACATTACATCACTTATGTGTTCAGTTATGAACTGTAAAACCTCCACTGAAACATCATCATAATTTTACAGTCGTCACCTTCAGGTTTGTTGAGAGCCGCTTGACTCCTGCGGTTCAGATCATCATCATCATGCTGTTCTTCTCATGAGAAAGTCTCTGCCTTGTTTTTGCTTTAGTAACTTTTCTGTGTTGTGCCTAACTGGATTCCTCCTGCTGAGCACAACAAAGCTGGGGAAGTGGTAAACTTGGACACGGATGCGTGAGAATGGGCTGTTGTTATGTCATTAAAGCGTCCGCCGGGAGCAGAGCCACAGAAAAAAGGAAACATCTTTTGATTGTTTAGGGAAACAATGTGGACGCGCACCGGGACGCATTCCACGCGCAGCAGCATTCCAGCGACTGATGGAGCGGCCCGGGACAACCTGTGCCGCGGTTCCCATTGTGAAGTAATGCCATGCGTCTGCCAGAAGCTACTGTGTGTACGGATTCATGCTGATGCTCTACTCCACAAACAGCTGTTCTAATGATGGACAACTCTCTCGTAAATATTCTTTATATGTGTTCGCTTGAATGGTTTATCAGGCACACTAAATGTTGTGAAATCTGCCACAGACCTATAAAATACTGCTGGCCAATTCTGGAGGGTTTTTATTAATGTTCCCAAATTTGTTCAAGGGTTTCAGAGTTTGGACTGGACAGGGTCAGAATGGGTTTCTTTGGTAGTACCAGGGTTTCAAGAGTGAAAGTACCAGACAGTAGCTCAAACAGTTTTCAGGGTATTTCAGCACTTCACAAATGTCCTATAATCACTTGAGTTTAACCTGACACTGTAGCTCGAATTCAGTCCTCTAAATGTCCATCAGTAAGGCCTGAACCAAAAAGACAGGCTCCTGTGCACATATGAATGTATTTCTCTGGGTCAACAAGTTTTCTAAAGTCTGTTGCCCCCTGATGGGCTTTGAGGTTAATGTCAGTTTGCAGAGTGAGAGTCTCCATCTCAAGCTCACTAGGAACCAGGTTAAATATGCATCACTTAGTTTCTCAGAAATGTGTGAAATGTCCACTTGCATGAAAGGATTTCCAGTGAAGGACACGCATGGTTCCAGCTTATCAAAGTCATTGAATCTGTCCTCAGATTTTTGTCCAAGCCTGTTCAAGGGTTTAAAGTACTGATGTAATGCTCTGTCAAAGACCTCAGATGCAGAAGCATCGACTGCATGGATGGAAAGTGATGCCATTTCTTCCTCTGTAAATACGGCTGATTTTGGCTTTGAATGCTTTTACAGCACTGATCATGTCACTGATTGTCTTTGCCTTGCAGTTCACAGTTCACAGTTTCCCAGTGATGTGAGTTAGGAAGGAGAGATCCAGTAGTCATCAGTTGTTACCAGCTTTTCAAATGGCATGAACTTCAGACAGTGCGGACATTATTTCATTTACACTCTTGCGATTAGGGATGTAAACGGTTAATCAATAATCGATTAATTGTCGACAAGAATTTACTCGATTAAAATAAATTAATTGTCGGCTAATTGAACATTGCGAACGTGACACGAGATTCTCAGGCGAGAGACCCGACACAAACTTGAGGCGGCAAAAAATAAACCAACATGAGGCGGTCAAAACGGAGTGGACTACCAGCTATATACAGTGTGCTAACCTCGGAAATCCAGCTGTATTCTAACAATAACTTAGCTCTCCTTATTAGCTAGGCTCCTTGCATGCTGGCTAATAACTTTTTTTAAAGCTGGGTCTCCGACATTATCAGCGCTGTGTTGGACAGATTTGTGCAGCGGTGTTCCATGAGGGAGAGAGAGCGCGAGAGGTACGAGTGAGCGAGAGAGAGAGAGCGAGAGAGAGAGAGAGAGGTACGGGTGAGCGAGAGCGCGAGAGGTACGAGTGAGCGAGAGCGCGAGAGAGAGAGAGCGAGAGAGAGAGAGAGAGAGGTACGGGTGAGCGAGAGCACGAGAGGTAGTGCTGCGCGAATGCCCTACGGCGCTCTGCAATCAAATACGATTTTAAATAGGCTTAGTAAAAAAAAAATATTGAAAATCAATGTGTGGCGATCAGCGTTGATATTGTGGCGGGCCGCCACAAATAAATGAACTTATGGGAAACTCTGCCCTCTAATTTTACTGTCACCTTCCTCAGGGATGATTTAAGTTGTGTTCAGTTCTATATTTGAAGTTTCCAGGTCTAGTAATTTTACTGTTACCTTTCTCAGACCAAGGGGGATTATAAGTGCTGCTGCTAATGTTTCAAGTTTTTCATACAAGTAGTTTAGATTATTATATGTAGGCTTAATATAGTGTAGGCTAAGCCTACCCATATAGATTTTTATTTAAAATGTATTTTATGTTGCTTAATGTTTCACATGCAACAGGCGAGCCAGTGCACAATTATTTTTTTATGTATTTTAATTTTCTGTGCATAATTTATTTTGTTAAACTACATAAATGCCATTATCTGTACCGTATCCCAACTGTTACAATAAAACATCAATTGAGCAATGTAACATGCATTTTTATTCAGTGTATAAGCAATATTTTGCTTTTTATGTTAAAGACACTATTGATACCATGAGAAATTGACATTTTCAGGAAAATAGCCGCTTATCAATGAATCGTTAATCGATCGATAAGGTCGATCAACTAACGATTAATGAATGAATTGATAATTTGCATTCCTACTTGTGATCTTTAAACAGAGAGTTTGCTATCACAGTCATTGCTCCATTGACATCCCAGAATGTTTTTTTTTTGTGTTTCGTCAAAAAATTAGCAACTCAAAATGAAGCTTCGGTTGCAGCTTGTGCCTTTTTTTTGCTTCCTGCAAAATGTTTCTTTTCTCAGTAATGCACCCGGCGGATAACAGCCACTGAAGGTCTCCTGGGTTGTGCTGAAACCAGTGGCGTAGCCACGAGGGGGCCTGGGTGGGCCTAGGCCCCCTCATTTACATGTCCGGCCCCCTCAGATTTCTGATTGCTTAAAAAAAAAAATGTAGGAGGCAAAATATTTTTTTAGTGATTATGTGAATTACACTGCGCAAAACAAAGTATTCATTTTATTTAATTTTATTTTTCGTGTTCGCATTTATGAGGAAAAAACAATGTTAGGACCTGTTCTCCGTTACGGACGCGAGCGCTCTGAAAGCGGCACTAAAAGATGCTTTAAAACTTTCACAGAACATCAAACAGAATGCACAAAACCTTTCTTTAATCTGAATTTCGTTTTGTATTAATTGTATCTTAATTTTAATCAATGTTTCATCAACTAATTGCCTGGATTTAATAAATAAGAAGTAAATAGGCCTATAGGAGACGATATAAGAAACGGAGGCGCCGGCGCGTGAACTGAACTCGTCTCATAAATGAACCGAAAGTCAGCATATAAGATAGTCTACTTGCCTCACATGTCTACTTTTAAACAGAACAATTCAAAACGAAAGAAAACAGACTACAGACTGCTCTCTGCTTATGTAATCCTAATGAAATGTGCATTTCTCTCTGGCGCGTTCACCTACTGAAGATCGCGAGTCAGCATCGTCAACTTCATCTTAGCCGACAAAGAAAACACTTGTTTATTAATAAACAATTAAAATATCTCCTTGCTATATTTTACATATTCATAATCATTACTTTTACCAGTTCTTTTTGACAGCTTTTAGGTGCTTTATTGGCAGCGCCACGGTATCACCAGAATAGGCCTGTATATATAAAATTCTGGCTATATATATCTATATCTATATCTATATATATATATATATATGTTGCCCCCTCATTTAATGACGGGACCCCCCAAAAATAAAATTCTGGCTACGCCCCTGGCTGAAACGTCTCTCCACATTGTGTCTCTTTGCTACCGCTCCACAGATGAGGCGTACAGCTTGATCTTTGACATTTGTGAAGAGGGATTCTGTCTCCCACTCCTCCTTAAAGTCTTTTTCGTTTTAGCATGACCTGGTGCTTTATCATCAATGATTAATTTTTGTTGTTGTTTTTATAGTTATAGTTGAATTCACCATATTTATGCCATCAGACCGCCACCAACTCACAGAATCGCCTACTAGAAGCATAGCATACCTCAACCTACATTGGTGCACACAAATTCTAAATATTTAAAGTCCCCCTGTGGTGAAAATCCACCTTTTAATGTTGTTTATGTGTCTATGTGGTGTTTTTAATACGCTTTAAGACACACCATGTGTAAGTTCATAAGTCGACAGCATTGCTGAGTATTTCCTCCTTAAAACTGCAGTGAACCAAAGACAGTCTCAAAAACACGCGTTGAAACCAATCTGAGGTGCGTTTCCTGAAAGCATCGTTAGCCAACCAAGGTTCTCAAGCTCCGTCGTTATCAGCAGTTCAACGAGTCTGTTTCCTGAAAATATAGTTCAAACAAACATTCGCAAACAGCATCGCAAAGTTGTGTGTTTGGAACGACAGCTCTGTGGTTAGAAGAAGAGTTTCTTGTTTGCATTACATGTGGACTTAATAAATCCTGATCTTGAGCAAAATAAGCAAGCTGACATTCAGTGCAATCTATATCTTTGATTTAGAATGCATACAAATGTAATTTATGTCTTTTAGTTTGTCAAGAGATGTAAAGCACTGTTTTTGACGAGGCTATGATTGAATCTGGAGATAAAGCAAAATAATTGAGAAACATTTGAAATAGTCCTCAGATGCCGTATCCAGAATTTATACCAAAACATCTAGCATTAATGCAGTCTCAAACAGATTAATTAAAAGTAATTATTAGTCCACCACATGCGTGACATCATTAAGCAACGCGGTTGAACGACCAATTTGCAACTATATATTTTCTGGAAATAGTCGTGACTAGTTAGTGGATTTCTTCAACGATGCATCGCACTATAGTAGTGAAGCAACGAGTTACGGAAACACCCCTGTTCAACATGTGATCGTCAACCAGTGGATCTCTCAGTCAAAGTCAAAGTCAAAGTTTATTTATATAGCACTTTTTAAAAACAACAGGTGTTTAACAGAGTGCTGTACACATATCGTTTATCAATAATGCAAACAACCAACATGACTAAAAAAGAAATAAAAGCCCAAAACAATAAAACAATACAATACTCTCACTTAGCGTCAAATGCCAAGCTGAAGTAATAGGTTTTGAGATTCGATTTAAAAATAGCAAGGGTTTGAGCCTGTCTGATATGCAGGGGCAAACTATTCCAGAGCTTCGGTCCTGCTACTGCAAATGCTCTTTCACCTCTACTTTTTAATTTCACCCGTGGGACAATCAAAAGCAAATGGTCAGCGGACCTAAGTGCTCTTGACGGTGTGTATTTCTTAATCAGTTCTGACATGTACTTAGGAGCAAGGCCATGAAGCGATTTAAAAACAAACATCAAAATTTTGAAGTTAATTCTAAAATAGATTGGCAACCAGTGAAGAGAAGAAAGAATAGGTGTAATATGATTACGCTTTCGTGTCCCTGTCAACAAGCGAGCTGCAGCGTTTTGGACCCTCTGCACTCTAGAGAGAGAGGCCTGACTAATGCCTATGTAGAGGCCATTACAGTAATCTAGACGCGATGAGATAAAAATGTGGAGAAGTCTTTCAAAGTCTCTAGAAGACAGAAATGATTTCACCTTGGTGAGTTGTCTCAACTGGAAAAAGCTCGTTTTAACTACCAAGTTAATCTGTTTATCCAATTTGAAATCACAATCCATAGTGAAACCTAGATTTTTAACATAGGGTTTCACTAATGGATTCAACTCACCAAGATCAAAATTAAGTGAATCATAATTACCACCAGGGGTAAAAAGCATAACCTCTGTTTTTTTTTTCATTAAAACATAGAAAATTCTGTGCCATCCAAGCTTTAATTTCCTCGAGACATTGGAATAAAGGTGCTAAAGTGCAAGTGTCTTTCCTTTTCAAAGGCATGTAAATTTAGGTGTCATCCGCATAGACATGGAACGAGATACCAAATTTCCTAAAAATCTGACCCAGGGGCAGTAAATACAAGGCAAACAACATAGGCCCCAAAATGGAGCCCTGAGGGACCCCAGACTTGAGAGAAGCCGTAGAGGAGACAAATTCTCCAAGGCGTACTGCAAAAGTTATTTCAGACAAATAAGACTTAAACCATAATAACGCAGTACCCTCAACACCAACACATTCTTCTAAACGTAAAATTAAAGTCCTATGGTCTAAGGTATCAAATGCAGCTGAAAGGTCCAATAATAATAAAATCGTACAATTCCCTGAGTCTGTGGTAAGTAACAAATCAATCGAAACCCTCAATAGTGCAGTTTCTGTACTATGCAAAGACTTAAAACCAGACTGAAATACTTCATGGATACCATTTAAGCATAAAAATACATTCAACTGTTCAAATACAACCTTTTCGAGTAATTTAGACAAGAACGAAAGTCTGGAGATAGGTCTAAAATTAGCAAAGACTGATGGATCCAGATTAATTTTCTTAATAACCGGTTCCACTACTGCATGTTTAAAAGATTTTGGTACAACTCCTGTAGCCAGGCTACTGTTAATAATAGCAAGAACCGAAGAGCTAATAGCATCAAATGAATCATGTAAAAGTCGTGGAGGAACAATGTCTGTGTGACTTGTAGATGATTTCATTTTGACAAAAGTCTCCCTCAATGACACAAGGGACACCGGCACAAACTGATTTAAAACAGCAGAGCGCTCAAAAATTATAGGTTGGTGAGTCAGAGAAGATGATATATTCGATCTAATAGCGTCAATCTTATCAATAAAACAGTTTAGAAATTGTTCACACAGTTCTGCAGAAGGTTCTAAACAAGCAGCTTGAGGAGTGTTTAAAACAGCATTAATGGTACTAAACAGTACAGCTGGCTTAAGGGAGTTAGAACTAATTATATTAGATAAGTACTTTAATTTCTCCAGTCTCACACACTTTGATATTTAGACAAATTATAGCGTAGGATATCAAGTGAGATTTGCAACTTATCCTTATTCCAGCGGCGTTCAGCCCTTCTGCATTCCAGCCTTATGGCTCTAGTAGTAGTGTTCAGCCACGGTTGAACTCTACATTTATCTCGAACCGTCCTGAAAGGGGCAACAGTATCCAAAATGCTATGGCAGGTTGAAAAGAACGATGAAGTTAATTCTTCAGTAGTTAGCTCACATGATGGCATCAAATAATCCAACTCAATTAAATTGAAAGCCTCAGAAAATAGATGAGAAGTTAAGGGATTTATCATCCGGCGACGACGTTTTGGAGCAGTCACTTTGGAGTCACGAGAAGTACATATCTCAAATAAGACAGGCAAATGATCAAAGAAAGTGGCATCACAGACGTCGATGTTGCTAATAGGCAAGCCATATGTTAAAACCAAATCTAATGTATGTCCCCGTATATGAGTGGGACTAACAACAAACTGAGTCAAATTAAAAGACTCGACAAGATTTAAAAAAGCTTTAACCAGAGGCTTTTCGGGACAACATACATGGATGTTAAAATCCCCCACAATTAAAACCCGGTCATATTTGGTCATGATACCGGCTAAATAATCAGAGAAATCATCAATAAACTCTTTGTCATATGTGGGTGGACGATAAACCACAGTGCACAATACAGGGCGGCTCAGATCAAATTAAAAAACATTAAGTTCAAAGCTAGAGTAGGAGAAAGCAGGCAGACGCCTACAGTTTAAATGTTCTTTAAAAATGGTTGCCACTCCGCCTCCACGTCCGATAAGCCGTGGAGAGTTAAAATAAGTGCAATTCAAAGGTAAAACTTCAGAAAATACACTCGACTCACCAACCCCGACCCAGGTCTCAGTCACACACAACATGTCCAGGTCCTTGTAAGTGAAGAAGTCATTCAAAATGAAGGACTTGTTTGCTAGTGATCTAGCATTCACCAAAGCTATCCTCACAGGAGTAGAGTCTTTCAGCGACGGAGATTCGAAGACCAAGGACCGATGGAGAGTTGCGTCCACACCTCTTTTGAACCGGGAAGCCCGATTAGTTGTAAGCGGGGGTTTAAGGCCCAAAGGCCAATGGAAGGATAGATCCACACCTCTTTTAAACCTGGATGGCTAATAAGTTGTAATCAAAGGCTTTTTACATTTACATTTAGACATTTAGTCATTTAGCAGACGCTTTTATCCAAAGCGACTTACAATTGAGGACTAAACCAAGCGAGTCATCGTGAAGAGGCAAAAACAACGCAAGAAGTGCTCAAAATACAAAGTTCAGACATTGCTCGGAGTAGCATAAGCCAGGCAAGCGAGGATTTAAAGGAAAGGATTTTTTTTTTATTTTTTTTATGTTAAGTGCTCCCGGAAGAGATGAGTTTTCAGTTGCCTTTTAAATGCTGTCAGGGATTCTGCATTCCGGATGACGGTGGGGAGATCATTCCACCAGCATGGAACCGTGAATGAGAATGTTCTGGAGAGTGATTTTGTGCCCCGCTGTGATGGTGCCACAAGCCGTCGCTCATTGACCGATCGTAGGCTTCTGGTAGGGATGTACACTTGTAGTAGTGAGTGGAAGTAGGAGGGGGCTGAACCTGTGGTAAATCTGTAAGCAAGCGTCAAAGCCTTGAACTTGATGCGAGCAGAGAGTGGTAGCCAGTGCAGAGAGATGAACAGAGGAGTGACGTGGGCCCTTTTGGGCTCGTTGAAGACGAGACGAGCTGCAGCATTCTGGATCATTTGTAGAGGTTTAGTTGCACATGATGGAAGTCCAGCCAGAAGAGCATTGCAGTAATCAAGCCTAGAAATGACCAGGGCCTGGACGAGAAGTTGTGTTGCATGCTCAGTTAGGAAAGGTCTGATCTTCCTGATGTTGTGCATAGCAAACCTGCATGATCGAGTTGTCTTTGTAATGTGGTCAGTGAAGGTCAGCTGATCATCAAAGATTACTCCAAGATTTCTGACCGACCTTGATGGGGTGATTGAGGATGAATCTAGCTGGATAGTGAGGTCGTGCTGTAGAGACTGATTGGCAGGGAGGACGAGAAGCTCAGTCTTTGCCAGGTTGAGCTGCAGGTGATGTTGCTTCATCCACGCCGAGATGTCCGCCAGACAGCTTGAGATCCGTACAGCTACTGTGGGATCATCTGGTTGAAATGAGAGGTAGAGTTGGGTGTCATCAGCATAGCAATGGTAAGAGAAACCATGTGCCTGTATGATGGGTCCCAGTGATGTGGTGTAAATGGAGAAGAGGAGCGGTCCTAGAACTGAACCCTGGGGAACCCCTGTGGTCAGCTGATGTGCTTTGGATACCTCACCTCTCCATGCGACCTTGAAGGACCTACCTGTGAGATAGGACTCAAACCAGTTGAGGGAGGTTCCAGTGATGCCCAGTGATGAGAGGGCGGACAAGAGGATCTGATGATTCACTGTGTCGAAAGCAGCAGACAGGTCCAGTAGAATGAGAACTGATGATTTGGAAGCAGCTTTTGCGATCCGCAGGGCTTCCGTGACTGACAGCAATGCAGTCTCAGTTGAATGTCCTTTCTTGAAGCCAGATTGGTTGACATCCAGCTGGTTGTTCAGAGACAGGAAAGATGATACTTGGTTAAAAGCAACACGTTCAAGTGTTTTCGCAATGAATGGTAGGAGAGAGACAGGTCTGTAGTTCTCTAGAAGTGATGTGTTTAATGTTGGTTTTTTAAGCAGAGGAGTTACCCGAGCCTGCTTAAATGCTGTAGGGAAAATGCCAGTGTGGAGGGATGAGTTGATGATGTGTGTGAGAGCTGGAAGAAGTGTGGGAGAGATGGCTTGTAGAAGGTGTGAGGGGATGGGGTCTAGAGGGCAGGTGGTAGGATGACTGGAGAGGAGAAGTTTAGATACTTCTTCCTCGGTTAGTGGAGTGAAGGGGGAGAGAAGGTTGTTGGCTGTGGGAGAGATTAGTTTGGGTTCCTGTGTGTGTGAAGCTGAGAACTGACTGCTGATAGTTGTAGTTTTGTTGGTGAAGAAGTTAGCAAAATCATCAGCAGTTAGCGAGGAGGTGGGTGGTGGTGGAGGTGGACAGAGGAGAGAGTTGAATGTCTTGAACAGTGAACGTGTGTTAGTAGCGCTGTTGATCTTGTTGTGGAAATATGAAGATTTTGCGGTGTGAACATCAACAGAGAAGGCAGAGAGCAGAGATTGATACCTACTGAGGTCAGATGTGTCTTTTGATTTGCGCCATTTCCTCTCCGCTGCCCTGAGCTTGGTCCGGTGTTCACGAAGAACCTCAGATAACCAGGGGTTAGAGGGAGTAGTGCGTGCTGGCCTGGAGGAGAGAGGGCAGATGTTGTCTAGAGAGGAGGTTAGGATGGAGCATAAAGTATCCGTTGCAGTATTCACATTCAGAGATGAAAAATGTGAGGGTGAGGGAAGAGAAGATGACACAGCAGAGGAAAGATGGGACGGAGAAAGTGAGCGCAGGTTTCGTCTGAAAGTAAATGGTGGGGAGGTTGGTGGAGCATGGGTAGTGAGTTGTAGATTGAAAGTAATGAGGAAATGATCTGAAACTTGGAGAGGTTTCACCAAAATGTTGTCTGTGATACAGTTGCGTGTGTAAACCAGGTCCAGTTGGTTGCCTGACTTGTGAGTACCGGTGGTGATGAGGCGTTTGAGATCGAAAGAGGCTAGGAGAGAGATGAAGTCTGTTGCATACGGTTTCGCTAGGTGGATGTTGAAATCGCCAAAGACTACAAGTGGGATGCCATCCTCAGGGAAAGAGGACAGCAACACATCCAGCTCCTCTACAAAGTTTCCCAGTTGACCTGGGGGGCGATAAATAACTACAATATACAATATACAATATACAATATTTTTGTCCAGATCCATGTCGGTCACAGGTACCAACCACCTGTACATAGGATCAACGGTTCGCCAGGGCGCGTAGCGACGACACTCACAATCCCCAAATCACAGACGTCACAATCCCCAAATATCCCGCGGGGATCAGCATTCGGGAACAAAGCCAGAAAAGTCTTAATTTTCACCAACCGACCACCTCGTTTCCCTCGGCGTCTGAATCGCTTCTTTCTCCCGGGAAACCATGGGGTTCGGCGGAGATCAGCAGGTAATTCCCACAGGAACGGTGGAGGAGAAGAATTATTTGTTCCTCCCCGGCTCACAAAGTAATTTGGCATATTCTCCAAACCCGACCTGATGGTAAAAAGTGCTTGGCGATCGTACACTAATAGAGAGTTTGTAGTATTTAAAAGAGTCAATAAAATCAGGATAAAAAAACACATAACCAAGAGCAGCAGACGGCCAGCCGTACAAACAGGCGCCATCTTGCCAATCCACACAAATTTCTCTGAGCTGATGTGAGTGAGTGGAGGCGGGGCTCATTTGCATAATCATAGAAAACCGCGAATACTAAATGAGGCAAGGGTGTCGAGTTACATTCAAGGTATTTTAAGGCATGGAGACATTTTTTCAAGGAAAAAACGTTTAAATGTGTAATTTTGGTGATCAGAGATGAGTTTTAAGGGATACAATTATTAATGATATAATTATATAGGGATACAGGGGGACTTTAAAATGATTGTTTGCAGAAATTATGGTATCATCACATTTTTTTAAATTTCAGTACAGAATTGACTTCCTTATGAACAGGTATCAATATACAAGCCAACACTTCTGTTGAAGCCAATCAGGCCAGATAATGTTTCAATGGAAAATACAATGTCCATTTTTATTCGGTTGAGCCAGTATATAATGGTCTATCGTCTAGCTAACTTTGCTAAATTAAATGATTGGTATTTGAATGTCTTATAAACATTTTATTCCACAAACTTTGACAAATGTGCATTTAGATCTTGTGAAGTGTTAATTTGTGTTCATTTGTAACTTTACATCCTTGATCTTAAATTATGCTGCATTACATTCATGTCATAATCATGGTGTAATGGTAATTTTGCATTACCTGGTCTTTATTTGAGCCCAGTGCACATACTCACTGATCCTCTCCTTCTGTGGATGATTGTGTACAGTGAATCAGCAGGAGAGAAATGACTGATACTACAGTGTGTTTAATCTTGGCCAGCGTCCTTTTTACTAAATTTGGCATTATTTAATTCATGTAAAGAAGTGATTATTTTAAATAAGAAAAATGCAACTAAAATATGTATTCTTATAAAGAGAATATCAATATAATAAAATAAAATAACTTCAGATATAATTGTTCCCTCATTCCACAATTAGAGACTTTTATTTTCACACATGTGGTTTGTTTCTCTTCTTCTACTCACAGTTCCTGAAAGACTGTAGTGGACACAGACACAGCTTAAGTGTAGTGTAATTTTAGCTTTGTTTGTTAGGAAACGCATAAATAGTTATATATGCCAGAAACCCGTATTTCGTAGAAACTGTTATTGTGGTGTCTTTGTCTTGTCCTCAGATCGAGGCTGAAGTGTGTAACTCCTGCTAATCTCCAGCCAAGTTGTTCTTTCTGGACTATAAAAGCGTTGAGTAGATCTCAGCTATTTTGAGGAAGGATTGTAAAATGCACTAAAATAAATGAGCTGCTTTATTATGTAATAATTCTAGCGCTATATAAACTGTGTGTACGTAACCTGCTTACGTTGCCTCTGAGGGAGGAAAGCACGAGCGGCACAGAAGGTAAATCCCACGTGTCAGGAATAATTAGCATTACACTCGCCTAAGAGAGAGAGATTTAGCCGGGATGACGGCCGCTTACTCCAAGCCTGTTAGAGAGAGAGAGCGGGACTCTCTCTCTCTCTCTCTCTCTCTCTCTCTCTCTCTGAAATAAGCAGTGGAATAAGCTTTGATTTGCGCTGTGTCATAGAAGGTCATTTCCTGTTGTGTTGTTGATTTCCATCTTAAATTTCCTCTATTGTAATGCCAGAGGCTTCTCTGAGAAACGCTGGTATAAACACTGAAAACTACACACCCGTGCTTTTGAAACCATGTAGATCTCAGTGAAATAGAGCGCTGTTTTGTGGTCAGACTGCTGTGTGATAAACACGTGTGTGTGTGTGTGTGTGTGTGTGTGTTTTGCAGGCAGTGACCGGCAGGAGTTTCTCTGACAGGGACTTCAGAGCTGGACTCGACAACGGCATCTTACTTTGCGAGTGAGTAACTCTCTCAAACCACACACACACACACACAGACACACACAGACACACACACACACACACACACACAGACACACACACACACACACACACACAGACACACACAGACACACACACACACACACACACACACACACACACAAAAGTCTGTTTCATTCTGTCATCATTTACTTACCTTTTCTGTTTTTGTGGAACAAACATTTTGCATCTAATGAGTGCGGACTGTACCTGTCCCCAAAATCACAACACACACCTTAAAACACAATACACTATAAATGCAGTCCACACAATTTTGTTGGGAATTTCTTTATCCAACTTCCCAGCTAACAGGGAACGTTCTGGCAAGGTTCTCTCAAAGTTATGAACAAATGTTCTTTAGTAACATTAATAAGTCATTCAGTATTCAGTTTTCTGGTCTTTAATAATGTTCTCAATACATTAGCAAAAAAAATTATCAAATCACTTTCTTGTCACAATGTTGTTTATGTGTGGTACACTTCAGAGTTCAGAGAACATTCAGAAATAGTGTTTTCATAACTTAAAGGTAAAGTTACAAAACGTTGTTAGGTTTGTTTGTGTTTTCTGTGTGCCTTTCTTCCCTAAGTTCCCGCTTTTCAGTGGTTGTCATAGTTACCCGTTGTTTGATTGATTAACCCCACCTGTCTCTTGTTTTCTCCCTCAGTCAGCTTGTGTGTTTATAGTCCTCTCTTTGAGGGACTGTCTTCAGCTCTGACAGCTTTAATCACAACTAGTTTTAGGAGGGCTTTCACTCTGGCAGTTTAGTTCGGAACGGGGACGGTTCGCATGAAAAATCGCTAATGTGAACGCTGTCATGGGACCAGGGTGCGCACTGGGGTACCGAACCCGAGACTACCTGGAGGAGCTGGTCTGAGTTCGGTTGCTCCCGTACCGCGTGAATGTGAAAGCAACACGGACTCAGGTGCGCACTTGCTCAGGAAGTAAAGTGACCTGCGCATGTGTTTTGAAATCAGGGCACCAAATTTGGAAATCCACTGTCTCCTCAAAAGAGTCCGTTTGCATACAGCAGAAGGCCATGTGACACACGCACAGTAAACCTGTATTTTTCACTCAACTGCACATAGTAGCAGCGAATTCTGTTCTCTATCATGCGCCGTGCACGTTTGCGATGACGTAATATGCACGCAAACGCACCAGGGTTCGATAGAATCAAGTTGAGTGTGAAACCAGACCAACGCTGCGGGGCGCGCCGGGAACAGACGTGCTCGGGCTCGGACCGCAGCAAACCAGCCCAGTGTAAAAGTCCCCTGAGACGTTCTGGACTTTAAACATGTTTAAGGCCTGTTCTGGAGTTGTTCCTTTGGTTTGAGATGATTATTACAGTAGGTGTGGGATCTGATCCCTTCTCACTACCCACAGGAATACTCACTCCCACTTTATATTCAGTGTCTTTAACTACTATGTTGTTTTATTGTGAAACACTAGTGCTGGTATTGAAGTGGATACGGGATTTATTATAATTTCACTCAGAAATGAAAATTCAGTGAAGGACATTGAGGTCTAATGATGTTTGACCCGAAACGCAGAAGAAACCAGTCATACGGGTCTGGAATGAGTAAATGATGACGGATGTTTTGGTGAACTACCCCTTTAACTAATAACTTTTGATATATTTAAATGTATGGTGCTGTCCTAAACTTATTTACGAGCATTAAAACAGACGCAAATGTTAAAAATATAAGCTGTGAACCGAATGTGAACCACATATAATCTGCTCTTGGTATGTTTGAGTTCAAATTGATCCACAAATCCAGTCACAGTTTGAGACGTTGGTGAGGTGTTGTTGAGATCTCTAGGAGTCACGTGTGTAAACACTGGCTGTTTTTCTCCGGGTGAAGCAGCAGGAGACGTCTCAGTTCATATGTGGAGTCTTGTTTGAGTAGAGCAGAAGCTTTGAAGGCCAGTTTTCATCAGCGGCGGTTTCCATTGGACTAATTGTTAACAGCAGCGTGTGTGTTGGGAGTTTTAGCTCAACGCTTTTCTTCTGACTGCTTCTCATTAACAAACATGTACATACAGACACTCCCCCTTCCATAAACACACACGTTACCTCACATTCTTCTGAATGCTGAAGATCTGCTCGCTCAGACAGGAAAGATCAGTCTGACTGACATGAAAAACAACAGTTAGACACTTCAGGACAGGCGGATATGAAGCACAACCTGATCTAGCCTCAAGCTCATGGTGTTTTCTTGAGCTGTCAAGAACTCTTGTGAGGACAGTTTCCCATCACATTTGCATTGTCTCACACAGGAAAACAAGTAATAATCATCTCAGCCTGTGAACAGCAGGACCTGCTGGAAATGAGCTTCTCCAGCACAGAGACACACGGATAACATTCTGATATCATTTCTCGTAGAGCTTTGCATGGATCCAGCAGATGTTTATTTGATGGCATGTATGACACTAACAAGAGCTGATAAACAGATGTTTCCACACTAAAGCACACGCCATCATCTCTCATCCCCTAAGCGCCACAGTCGGACCAGTTTCTAGATTTGATCGCGCTGTCAAAGCGATGCCGTTCACACGGATCCGTGAAAGCGACTGTAAACGCTGTATTCTGCTGTCAGGCCAGTAGATGGCGGTGTCACTACACTACATGCCTATAGACTGAACACACATGTGCATGACATCACCGTTTTCACAAAGAGTGGTTTTATGCACGGAGACGGACGGATAACGTCATCGCTTTCAAGAACTTGCACTCTGAAACAAGTTTTCAAAAGTTTGCGTTTTCAGGCCCTCAAAAATGCCGCTGTTGTGTAAATGAACGGCCAAAACTATGGGATCAATATCCCGCCAAATGTATTGCGGCCACGGATCAAAAAATAATATGCGTGATTCAAAAATGCAAAAACTATAAAAAATATATTGCACAAACTGAAAAAAAACAATGCAAAATTATCAGAAAAGCGAACAACGTGGTCACGGATCAAAATATAATAAGCGTGAATCAAAAAATAACAAGCTTGAATAAACACTTTAAACACATTAAAAAATATTTTGCACGAAACTTAAATTTATGTTCATGTTTTTCGCTCTTCTTTCCGTGTTCTGCGCTTGCGCCTCCAAATGTTGCAGTTCGAGTTTCATGTAAATTAGGGGGGGTTTAAGTGTCACCATTGGTCCACTAGTTCTAGATTGACAGCTCCTCCTCTAGCCAATCAATCGAAGAGGAGAGTTGACGTCACTCCAATGCGAATCACGCTACTGATGCTCACTCGTACAGGGGAAGATAACAGTTTATTTTAAACTTTACAAGGACTTTTAAGCAGTAAAGCTGAACTCTGGACATAAACAGATAATTAAATTCCTCTTTTTTGAGATAGCCCACATGAGAATGTTAATGTGCACACTGGTAATTGGTGTTAAACAATATTACTTGGCTCATGATGTTAATATGGCAGCTCTAAGTGAAACATCCTGCAGTTTTGAAACACTACATTTCTTTCAGGATGTTCTACAGTCTTCAGAATCGCTCCACCACCCCGTCTCCTCTCACTCACCAGGTCACTTCCTAAACGGGGTACTCTGCGTTCGGGCCAGTTACCAAGATCAGCACGCCAAATACGTTTAGCAATTTAATCTATCCGACTGATTTGTAAGTGTGAACTTGTGAAGTGCAATATATTTTTACGTGTTTACATTTTTGAATCACGCTTATTTTTTTGATCCGTGGCCGCAATACATTTGGCGGGATTTTGATCCCATACAAAACACATATAAAGGTTTCAGTTGAAAAATTTTTAAATTTTTTAGCAATGAAGAATTTTGAGGTCACAGTGTCTGAATCTGAACACATTGGTAAAAAATAGACGTGTTTCCAGTCTTTTTTCAATATTACAACAGTAGCTTATATTGATGAATATTACACGTCAGCTCTGATCTGACTCTATGATGCCTCTGTTATATTAGAAAACAATGGAGGCTTCATAGAGGTGTGTGTGTGTGTGTGTGTGCTGAAGGTGATTTCAGATGAAAAACACTCTGGCCCAAATCCTCCTCAGGACATCAGGAAGTTTATGTCCTCTAGAGTCACGCATGCGGTTTTAATTCTGACGGGCTGCTCTTCAGTGAGTGCGCCGCTGTTTTCAGGTCCAGGCTATTATATAAGCATGATGTATGATCTTCAGCATTAATGTGTGTCCTCAGCGTGACTTCTGTGTGTCTGGCCCGTGAAAGCCCTCATGTCTGATTCCTTTAAGACGCTCCAGGTGTTTCCTCCAACATTTATCCAGCGCGGCACGAAAAACATACAAACTTCCTGAATATTTTACTACAGAGAGGCGTTTATTCTGCTCTCCTTCCTGAAACTTGACAGCCATGTTACTGCATATTTACTGGTCTATCAGATCATGTTGCGTGTGTGTAGTCTTTAGTCCTTCAGGGTCTGTACACTGTTGAGTTTAGTGTGCTTGTCTTCAGTCAGAGCCCCTAAACACTTCTCAACACACTCAATCACCCGAAAACCACAGACGCTAGTCCAACTGTTGCCGACAGAAACAAGGTCAACAGACGACTGACGGTCAGCTTGCGTTTCATGGCCTTTACTCTAACAAGAATAATATTTAAGGGTCACATCATGACTCTATGCCAGTGGTCTCCAGCATGGTGCCCGCGCGGAGCCTGTGAGCTGCCCGCTAAGCACATTAATAGCTCCAACTTTCCATTAGAGATCCATTGTAAATCAGGGCTCCAGACGGTGACTAAATGGTATCATTTTGTGACCTTTTTTTGTGCCGGTGCGACTAAAACTATACACTGGTGCTACTACAAAGTTACCCAACTCTCTTTGATTATGCGCTGTCGTTTGTGTGGCAAACGTTTCAAAAGCGGAAGGAAACTCATTTGAGGTGCGCAGCGTTGAGCATTTACCCGTTCGTCCCAGTAAACAGCGAGCGAGTCCAGAACGGCCGAAGCCACGAGAAGGCAAGCCTGCAACCTTTAGCCAAAGCAGCGTAGCGGCTAATGCTAACGCTGGTACGCAGGGAAGGACAGCAGAGGCCGTTAGCTTTGATGGATGTAGGCTTCACTACACTGAATAAACTGCTTTTGTGAGGAAACACCTTATCCTTTAAAGTCCCCCTGTGATGAACGTTTTTCAGGAATGGTTTTTGAATAAATCTTAAATACTTGTAAGACTGAACCAGGATATGAAGATGTTTCATTATTCCCCATGTGATGATGATTAAAAGTAAAGTAAAAGCGTACCACCATATTATAATCATAATAAATGAAATATTGTTGAGTATAACAAACAAGTAGCCCTCTAGCTACCCTTGAGGACGCCCTCGCTCACAAAAGGATGGAGGATAATCACATTTGCACCTTTTTTTTCTGCCTAACACTCGCTAAAGAAATCCTACTCCACCACAAGGAAAGGAATTTGTATGGAAATCTAAATTTCTCTTTGGGATGTTATCAGTACCTGAAGAGCGCCTGGTGTGAGGAAGCCTGATCGGTGTGTTGCTTGTGGAAGCCTCCACCTCTCTGAATTAATTTGTGCTAAATGTCTTAAGTAAAGTGTTTGTTCGTTAATTGTTTTTAATAAAGTGTTATACATCTCTTTCTCTCAGACTGCTGAGCTCGATCAGACCGGGTCTGGTGAAGAAGATAAACCGGCTGCCCACTCCTGTCGCTGCTCTGGTAAGGGTTTCTAGTTTCTGTCCACCTCTCTCATCTAAACATCTGTGATGTGTTCCCAAACCCTTCTGAAATGCACTGTTAATTAACAAGACAAAGAAACAGTGCTTTTGACACTTGTTCTAGTTAACTCTAGGTAAAGACACACATTGCTCATAATTTAAACAATTAATGCTGGGTATTCATAAACTGGCGCAAACGTTCTGATTTATTATCTATAAAGGCTCTAGCGTTTATAGAATCATTTATCTTGTATTATAAATGAACAATATCAAGTTCAAGTTCAGTTTATTTGTATAGCACTTACAGTATACAACAGCCACACGACTGACCACAGTGCAGTACAGAGGATCAAGAGGAAGGTAAACAAACAACACGCTAGAACACAGTTCTTTAACAGTTACAAAAAGATGTCAAGAGACCAGGGCGACGGTTTCATATTGACGATAATGTCTTTGAGGAGTTTCAGAGAGATGTGTGCAAAAGCGTCCCAGGACACAGACTCTGCAACGGCTGACTAGAGGTTCAGTGTGAGAAGGGCTTGCTTTGGGTCTCAGGTTAGAGATTTTGTCAATGAAAAATCACACGAAGCTTCCACATAAAGCATCAGATGCAGCAGACATTGTATTTACCGGAGGATTTACAACAGAGTTTATAACAGAGAATAAAACCTTTGGTCTAGAGTGATTTGCCATATATGTGGCTTTAGCCGACTTAACAACATTCTGATAAGCCGATAAACTATCTTTAAACAACAGCAAATGTGAGCAGGATTCCATAAAGCACTCGTTAAAACTTGAGCCAAACTGAGAAGAATAGGACAATGTTATAGCTTCAGTAGTGGAATGAGAAAGGCAAGGAAGAGACGTAGAAAATAATATTGGCTTATGGTCCGAAAGCATAAAATCAGATACAACAATATCACTGATTGCAAACCCACGAGAGAGTACAAGGTCCAAAGTGAGTCCCTGAATGTGAGTAGAGTCATTTATCCACTGGACCCGGCTAAAAGACTCAATGAGACTCACTTTATCAACTCTTTTGATAAAGTGTTAGATGGACAGCAAACGTGGATATTAAAATCATAGTTTGTGGTTACATTACCAATAAATTCTGTGAATTGTTGTATGAATGTACAGTCAGTTGTAACCAATAAAAAAAAAGGGGTTAAATCACCAACCTTAGTCTAGGATTCAGTGATGAACATAAAATCCCGACTGTGAGAGGAAAACAAGTAATTTAGCAGGAAGGTCTTGTTCACCAAGGATCGAGCGTTGATCAGAGCCATTTTAGGTGGAGAAATAACATCGGAGGAAAACGAAGCTCTTCTCAATGGCCGCAGATTTCCAGGAGTCACGCCGTTACGTCGACGACCAGGGCCAATCCGGGGGACGCCATCCAGCGAGACAGGAGACGGGCGCAGGGGGATAACAGGTCGAAGCCAGATCTCACGGCGCCATTACACGATTTAAGAGACGGGTTTAAACCCATACCAGCCTGAAGATGAGCTTTCAGTCTGACAGCGAGTCCACCCCGACTCCCGAGTTTCCTCTGTGACGCGATGAGAGGCCACTGGCTGTATATCAGCACGGCTGTGATTCGGGTAATCACTGATATATGCAGTGAGTTGAGCCCACACCTCCGTCACTAATTCTAAAACATCACTTTACAACTACAGTAGTCACTTCGAGTCACTTCACTGAAGCTTTTTGTATTATGTAGAGTACAGTATTATGGTATTATGAGATAGAGATCGACTGAACGAGTGCGTTCCCTGCATCTGATATAGCATTCATTCTTCAGGTCCATGTCCATAATATTATATCCAAAAAATCAGTTTGAATGTCCGCTGAGGAAAGCGAAATGTTCGTCGTTGTCTTTCCCATGACAGACAGCAATAAAACAACTTTTCTTGTTCTGACTCACTCATAAAGACCGTCTTAGTCCTTCTAGAGGCGTAATAATGTAACTTTCACTGAAGTCCATATCACGATCCTTTCTCAATAGCAAATACAACATATTATTATTATACTGTAAACGTACAAGCAGCACTCTAGTACAGGATACGTACAGGCAAATATAGAGTTATGAAACTTAATTTTCCCCTTAACCAAAACTGATTTGCTCTGGAACATGCAATGGATTAATAAGACCAAATGTCATCGGTACATTCCCGAAGGACTGTCCGTCATGAGGTGTTCTCTGCGGGAACATGAGCGCCGGACGCCCACCGCCTCGCATCGGACAAAGCGTCTCAACAGATTGTAAAATAGGCACTATGATTATATATTAGTCACATATTTGACGTCTAAATAACAATAAATAATACACTTTTTTTATATGGTGGACTTGCTGGACCGCCATGACAGTCGCCGCAGGCGGAGTGATACAAGCGGTGAAACGGTTCCAGTTCTGATACTGGGAGAATATCACACTGCTGGAAAAGGCTCTCAGCCAATCAGATTCGAGAACCAGAAAGAACTGTTGTGTAAATGAATATATATTGCAGACTGCTATCAAGTCAAGTCTTCTCAGACTATAAAGGTAAAAGTAAAGCCTCACTTCACTCCAACTGATGCGTTTTCCATTTCCCCCTCCAAGGTTTTCCTGTGGCGGTGTGAAGTGTGTGTGAAGATGAGGCGCTGGATTTGGTGTTGGTTGTTGAATATCTAGCTGTGATGTTCTAACAGCACATCAACGATGATAACGCGGGTTAAGCGGTGTGTGAAAAGAAAAAGAAATACAATTCTTTCCTATTACTTGTGGCACTGATCATGTGAAATGTGTTCCTGCCACTGACACACAAGATGCTCTTATCGAAACATTTTCACATCATTCATCATTCAGGTCCACTGTGTGAAATCTCACGGTAAATCTGCCACGTGAACAACACTTTAGTTCCTGGCGGACACTGACTTCAGCTGCTGTCACACTCACATTAGATCTGCAGTTTCAGCCATTGCTTACATTAGACATTTTACTTTTTGAAAGAAATGATTTCTTTTTTCATCAAGGATGCATTAAATCGATCAAAAGTGACAGTAAAGACATTTATAATGTGTTACAAAAGATTATATTTTAAATAAATGCTGAAACTTTTGAACTTTCTAGTCATTAATGAATCCTGGAAAAGAACATGTATGACGGTTTCCACATAAATCTGAAGCAGCAAAACTGTTTTCAGCACTGATACTAATCATAAGTGTTTCTTGAGCATCAGATCCTCATATTAGAGTGATTTCTGAAGGATCATGTGACACTGAAGACTGGAGTAATGATCCTGAAAATCACAGGAATAAATTACACTTTACTATATATTCACATAGAAAACAGCTGATTTACACTGGAGTAATATTTCACTGATTCAAATCAAATTGATTTCTGATCAAATAAATGCAGGCTAGGTGAGCAGAAGAGACAGAAACATTCAAAATCTCCCTGACCCCAAGCGTTTGCTGGTTCATGAATGCTTTGTGGAAATATTCTGCTGGTTTAATTACGGAACTATAACGCTGTTGTGTGTTAAATTCACTTTTCCTTCTGAAATATGGTATACCATTTGTATTGCTGAGTAAATAAAAAGAAAAGTAAATCATTGTGCTGTTAGGATGCAGTTCCTCAGGGAAGCCTCTCAGACACATATCTGGCTGCACTATGATTACAATGTCAATTTTTCTGAAAACATTTTGAAAAGTTTTCACAGAATCTCTGGGAAAGTCACGTGATGTATGTTTGAGATTATGAAAGATCTCTGTGAATGTTCAGATACTCCAGCGTCAGAGTCAGCGTGGTGTTCGAGAGCGTTCACGTTTCCCTCGGCAGAGATCCACACTTCTGCTGGGAATCTGGTGAATCTTCTTGAGTTGCTTCATGGCACAGGTTTGGTAGCTTGATGTTGCCAGAGCTTTACGGCCGTCGCCTGCATGCGTGTGCTTTCAGGGTTCAGCTGCAAGCGGATATTAGTCTAAATGTCAAACTCTATGTTGGGTTAGAATCACGCTGAGGCTTCAGGCTAATGAATGCACCTCTTGTTTTCTTTGAGGGTGTTCTTTCATTTTCGCCCTCCACCTCCTTTTGTCCTCTGACATCAGTGCCGAGTGCCGTGCGCGTCTCAGAGTGAATGAAAACAAGTGTGCACTAGAGAGGACGGCGACTCGGGCATAATAGAAAACTTAATAAGAGTTTGAAGGAAGACATTGTTAAAATAACAGGTGTTAATCAGCCAGAGCTTAGAACGAGTGTTTTGAAGGAAGTTTGGTTTGGCTGGGCCGTCTTATCTCCGCCATCCACCCCTCGTAACAGGCATGGGTAATTACACACCAGCATTCCTCAAACCTCTCTCTCTATCGCTCTCTGCCTGGTTTCTCCCATGCCTCGCTGTGATCCCAGAGCTACAATTACACCGCAATATCTTATTGCACATTAAAGCCCTGGAACGCATCCTCTCGCCGTTATATCAGACAACATCTCTTGTGTTTGCATTACATTAACTCTGCTCCAAACTATAATCCGTCGGCTATCTGGATACCTACTGTATGCACACTGCCAAATATGTTGCAAATGGTTGGCAGCAACATTATTACAATATAGTAAAGTCACCATGAAATCAAAATGGACAATTCTTTTTTTTTATGGAATTTTGGCGTGTTTATTCTAAATGATTTATCGGTGCACATCATTATTGTGTTAAATTCATGTTGAATCAGAATAACTTCCCCTCACTCTTGCGGCGACAGTAGTTGGAGACAAGTGACTGTGTTTATTTGAATCATTCACTGAATCGATTCTTTCAGTAACACTGATTCATTCAGGAGAGAGTCATTGAATCATCCATCCAACGGATTTGTTCAAAAATTCTGATTCATTCATGAACAAAACAAGTGACTTTCTTTATGAGTGTGTCACTGAATCATTCTCTCAACCAATTTGTAAAAACCAGCTTTTTCATTGATGTATTTATTTATTTTATTTGACTAAAGCATTAAAATACCATAATATGTTTGCTAATATTTAGAAAAACATGCTAAGTTCACATACTTATTTCTCTGAAAAACTGCTTCAGCAAGTGATTGTACTTTTAAATGTGCGTTCTGTGTCAGAATGCCTGTGTATGTTTTGGTCTGTGTGACTCCGCCCACTACAAACTCACCCAATCGAATTTCGACACCCCGGGTTGCCAGTTAGTGGAAAACACAGTGTATTACAGCCAAGGAAGCCAGCAGACGAACTGGGTCAGATATGGCAGATTCTACACGACATAAAAAAACTCACCATCCATCTAAAAAGCTCTATGACCAGAGGCATATTAAAACATGATAAATCAACTGACAAACTTACAGTGTAAGGCTTGCCGCTTTCCACAGTCAACTGGGCTCTTTTCTGTAGCATGTTCGGTAACGCTTCCTTTTACAGTACAGTACTTACGTGTACTTACAGTGTACTTACCTAGAAAGTACTGGCTAATATAAGGTAAGTACATGGGTTAGGGGTAGGTTTAGGGGTAGGTTCAGGGTTAGTAACTAGTTATTACCCAGTAATTGTAACTACTATAATAAGTACATAGTATGTGCATGGGTAACAGGACTGTAAAAGGAAGCGTTACCGCATGTTCTCCATCTGGTAACCAACGCGAGAGTCGAGTCTGAGGAGAGCGGGAAAACAACTCTCCGATATTTTGATTTAAGCTAGCTTTCAATATTACAGCTTGAAGAAACAAAACGCTTTTCTTAGAAATACATAACGGCTAATTCTGCTGTAACTTTGTTTGGAATTATTTTTGTTGGATCAAAAACACACATGAATAAATGAACGAAACCTTTATTTCCCCGAGGGGAATTTGTTTTGCACTTAAGGGAGCCAAGTTGAACATTAGCACAAATAACAGTAACTAACAATAAAAACGTCTCGGGTTACGACTGTAACCCTTGTTCCCCGAGAAGGGAACGAGACACTGCGTCATAGTTGTGACGCTTTGGGAATGCCCCCAGCGTAGCGCATCTGAAGCATGAATGAAATCTGTCCAATCCTGATTGGTGCTACGTCATGACGTAGTAGATGACGGCATAAACGGAAGATACAAAGGCACGCTTGGCAAACACAAACACTAGCTCTTTCGCGATGAAGCTAGCGCTCTGCCTGTGATAGGTGTGGCAACGAGACGCAGTGTCTCGTTCCCTTCTCGGGGAACAAGGGTTACAGTCGTAACCCGAGACGTTCCCCTTCGAGGGAACTCGCACTGCGTCATAGTTGTGACGCTTTGGGGAACGAAATACCCACTATGCCACACCGTAATCACACCCGCCCCTAGTGTGAAGCTGGAAGACCAGGCACACTTAGGACGCGAGCACTCTGGCGCCAGGCGTCACGGGGAGTTGCAGACTATAAAAACGTATGAAGGTGTGCGGGGTGGCCCACCCGGCCGCCTCGCAGATTTCCTGAAGCGAGACGCCAGAAAGGAGGGCCACCGAGGAGGCCATGCTCCTGGCGGAATGTGCCCTCACGGCCATAGGTGAAGGCAAATTGCGCACCTGATAAGCCGTGGCTATAGCCTGGACAATCCAATTACTGATTGTCTGTTTAGATGCAGGCAGCCCTTTCTTGGGTGAACCAAAGCACACCAACAACTGGTCTGACTTCCTCCACTGAGAAGACTTCTCCAAATAAACCCTTAGGGCTCTGACTGGGCAGAGCAGGTGAAGTCTCCCCTCTTCCGCCGTCCCATGAGGTGGAGGATGGAAGGCCTGAAGAACCACTGACCGTGCCGCACTAGACGGCACCTTGGGCACATAGCCCGGTCTAGGATGTAAGATGGCCCTAACTCCGCCAGGGGCAAACTCCAGGCAAGTTGGCGATATAGCCAAGGCCTGGAGATCTCCCACTCTCCTCAGAGAAGTGATGGCAAGGAGAAAGGCCACCTTGAAGGTCAGGTTCTTTGCCTCAGCCGACTCCAGTGGTTCAAAGGGGGCCTCAGCCAACCCTTCGAGAACCACCGCCAGGTCCCAAGTTGGGACTCTGGAGCGAGCCGCAGGCCTAATCCTCCGAGCCCCATGGAGGAAACGTACAACCATATGGTGCCTTCCCAAAGGCCCAGCACCTATAGGTGAGTGGAAAGCCGCAATGGCAGCCACATACACCTTAAGTGTGGATGGGGAAAGACCGGCGGAGAAACGATCTTGGAGGAACTCCAGCACTGAAGCCACTGGGCAGTTAACTGGGTCCACCTCACGCTCTCTACACCAAGTGGAAAACACATTCCACTTTAGGCTGTACAGTCTCCTAGTGGAAGGAGCCCTGGAGCTGAGTAGGGTCTCGACAACACCTGCTGACAGGCCAGCCTCTAAGTACTGAGCCCCCTCAGGGGCCAGACCCAGAGGTTCCACAGCTCTGGCCGAGGGTGAAATATTGTGCCCCCTGCCTGAGACAGCAGATCCCTCCTCAGAGGGATCTGCCATGGGAGGCCGTCTAGCAGTGCTATAATGTCCGAGAACCATATCCGGGTCGGCCAGCGGGGTGCTACTAAAAGTAGGCTGATCCCTTCCCGGGGGACCCGCTCCAAGACTCCCGGGAGCAGAGCGATCGGGGGAAATGCGTACAGACGCAGCCTCGGCCACGTCTGTGTCATAGCGTCCAGCCCCAACGGAGCTGGATACCTGAGAGAGAACCACAGTGGACAGTGGGACGTCTCTCGAGACGCGAACAGATCCACTTCCACTGGGCCGAATCTCACGCACATGGCCTCCACCACCTCGGGGTGGAGTCGCCACTCCCCGGGCCTCAGCCCCTGCCTCGACAGGACGTCTGCTCCCTGATTTTGGTCCCCAGGGATATACATCGCTCTGAGAGATGACAGTTTCCCCTGGGACCACAGAAGGATCTGGTGTGCCAGTCTGCATAGAGGGCGCGACCTCAGACCTCCCTGGTGATTCAGATACGCGACCACGGACATGTTGTCCGAGCGTATCAGGACATGGTGGCCGCAGAGGTCCGGGAAAAAACTCCTCAGAGCTTTGTAGACCGCCAGCATTTCCAGGCAATTGATGTGCCAGGAAGAATGCCGGGTCTCCCACAAACCTCTCGAAAAGCGGCCGTCCATGACCGCGCCCCAACCAGTGAGGGAGGCATCTGTTGAAACGGTTTTCCGGCAACATGATGCTCCCAGCACCGGTCCCTGGGACAGGAACCAAGGTTTCCTCCATATGACGAGGGAACGAAGGCATCTGCGCGTTACCCTGATCATACGGAACGGATTTCCCCTCGGGGAAAATCCCCTGGTTCTCAACCACCACTGTAGGGGTCTCATGTGTAGCAGGCCAAAAGGTATAACACTGGACGCTGCTGCCATGAGCCCCAGCAGTCTCTGAAACTGCTTCACAGTGAGGTTGTGGCCTAGCTTCGCTCTGGAGACCATCGCCCGTATGGACTCCATGCGTGCGGGAGACATTTGTGCCCGCATCGTCGTAGAGTCCCATACAACTCCCAGGAACGTAGTCCTCTGGGAGGGCGTCAACACACTCTTTTTTGTGTTGAGTCTCAACCCCAGGCTCTGGATGTGGGCGAGGACGACATCTCGATGCCGAATCGCCAGCTCTCGCGACTGGGCCAGTATCAGCCAGTCGTCGATGTAGTTGAGCACCCTGACGCCCTCGAGCCTCAGGGGTGCTAGAGCTGCATCCATGCATTTTGTAAAAGTGCGAGGGGAGAGAGCTAGGCCGAAGGGAAGAACCCGATATTGGTACGCTTCGCCCCCGAAAGCGAACCTCAGGAACCTCCTGTGACATGGAAGGATGGAAATATGGAAGTATGCGTCCTTCAGATCTATCGTGACGAACCAGTCCTCGAACTGGATCTGACTCACGATGGCTGGAATTGTGAGCATTTTGAACCTGAATCTCCTCAGAGACCGATTCAAGTGCCTGAGATCTATTATTGGACGCAACCCCCCATCCTTCTTGGGAACTATGAAGTACCGGGTGTAGAACCCGGACTCCCTGTCTGGCAGAGGAACACGTTCTATGGCCTCCTTGACCAACAGGGATTGAACTTCCTGTTCCATAACCCGAACCTGCTCTGGGCCGACCACAGTCCAGACCACCCCATTGAACCTTGGGGGAGGGCAACTGAACTGCAGCCTGTAACCCAGCTCTACAGTACGCAGGGCCCACGCAGATATATTCGGAAGGCATGACCATGCGCCGAGATAATCTACTAAGGGAACCAGCCTCTCGAGGCTGGCCTCGGGTGTTATTCGAGACTCGTTCCCGACCCCCTGAAGCGGCTGGCCGGCAGGGAGCGGACGAGAACGGTTTTCGGTGGGCGGACGCGTTCGCTGCCCAGCCGCAGGTCTTAATAGAGGCGGCTGGAGCGGCGTGCGTACGCGGGAAACCAGTGTGGCCCGAAGCGTACTGGACGGCGGGAACACAGCACTGATTTCCCAAGAGCTCCGGGATGGAAGTGACCTCGATCGCTCCACCCCGGGGGGGACAGCTCTGAGGGGTGCGGCGTCTAGGACCGCTTAGAGGAAGCCTTCCTTGCCTGAAGGACGTCCTCAAATCGACCTTAGGCTCAGAAGGCTTGCCTCGAGAGCGCCGTCTCCTTTGCCAGGCTCCCTCGGGAGGGGCGCGGGAGGCGACACTCTCTTTTTGCACGCGCCGGTGCGAGGAGCTGGCAGGCGGCTGAGGCTGTCCTTTAGAGACAGCCTTCCTCGAGGAGCCAGAACGGCGAGGGAGGTATTGCTGGAAGGCCGCCGACTGCTTTTTCACCTCCTGAAACCTCCCGACTACGGTATCAACCGCACCGCCGAAGAGGCCAGAGGGTGAAATCGGGGAATCTAAGAGAAAGTGTTTTTCTTTCTCCTTCATCCCCGACAAATTAAGCCATAAATGTCTCTCCACACACACCAAACCAGCCATGGAGCGGCCGATGGCACGGGCCGTCTCCTTGGTGATGCGGAGAGACAGGTCGGTGGCCTTCCTTAACTCCGTGATGTCACTAGGAGAAGGACCCTCACCTTCATCAAGCTCCTTGAGGAGGTCGGCCTGGTAGGCCTGCAACACCCCCATAGTGTGCAGGCAACTGCCAGCCCGCCCAGCCGCCATGTAAGCCCTGCCCACCAGCGCCGAAGTATCGCGGCAAGGCTTAGTGGGCAGCACCGGGGCCTTAAGGGACGAAGCGGCCTCGGGAGAAAGATAACTCGCGAGAGCCTCCTCAACCCGAGGCAACGTCCCATAACCACACTCAGCCACCCCCAGCACATTCGAAAAATCAAGCACTGGGGGGTTTGAGAGCCTGGCTGAATATGGTTTCTCCCATGACTTACACAATTCATTATGTAAGTCAGGGAAAAACGGAAGACCCCGGCGAGGAGGCTGAGACCTGCGTTTAAAAAATCTTTCATCCAGCCTGCTTGGTGGCTGGATTTTTAATTCTTCCTGTGGCCAATCAATTTTTAGTTTGGCCACAGCGCGGGTCAAAACCTCAACCAGCTCCTCTTGAGCAGGTGGATGAGATGGCTGATCGATTTCCACCTCGCCCACCTCGATGCTAGAATTATCTGACTCCTCAGAGCCAGACACATGCAGCATCATGCCCTCCACCTCACGGGAAGAAGCCGATTCACGGGCTTCCACACGAGGCTGGAGAACATCTGAATCCTCAGAGGAGGACTGGGAAGATGCCGTAGCAGTCCCATGTCCCCCTGAGAGATCCATCTGAGAACCCCACGATCTGCGGCGGCGCGTTGCCTCGGCAACGGCGGGCCCAGAACCGCGGGGCTCGCGAGCCTGGCCGTGCTCATCAAACACAGCCAACCGTGAGCGCAACACCCTGAGCGGCAGCTTATCACATTCGCTGCAAGCGGCTCCCTCGAGAGCCGCTCTAGCGTGCTGCACGCCGAGGCATTGAACACACAGCTGGTGTGTGTCCGCACCCGTAATGTAGCGCGGGCACGGATGCACACACAACTTAAACTGCTCGCTTGCCATATTGTTAGAATTGAACAGGGACAGACAACAATAAATAAGACTGACAATTCACACAGAGCGCTTCAGCTGAAGAGCGAAAAAGCTAGTGTTTGTGTTTGCCAAGCGTGCCTTTGTATCTTCCGTTTATGCCGTCATCTACTACGTCATGACGTAGCACCAATCAGGATTGGACAGATTTCATTCATGCTTCAGATGCGCTACGCTGGGGGCATTCCCAAAGCGTCACAACTATGACGCAGTGCGAGTTCCCTCGAAGGGGAACTAAAAACCACACCAAACATCCAACAACATTGTAGACATAGAGGATACAGAAAACAGAACATAAGCAACAACAACAGCAACAACAACAACAACAACGCAGCAATCATCAGTCCAATAGCTAAGATACAATACAATATATGTCAAAAGGTACTCAGTATTAATATCAACACAGCTCCTTGTGTTATATTGTCCCCCTGTAGTCAATAATTGTATCCCTTAAAACTCATCTTTGGTCACAAAAATGACACATGTAAGTGTTTTTCCTTGAAAAAAAAAGTATGTGTAGCTTAAAATATCTTGACTGTAACTCGACACCCTTGCCGGTTTAATCAATATGCAAATGAGCCCCGCCTCCACTCACTCACTCAGCTCAGAGATCCACTGGTTGACGATCACACGTTGATCTGATTGGTTACAAGGTCGTTTGTGACGTCAGAAACACCAGCGATTTCAAACCGTGTTTTTGAGACTGTCTTTGATTCTGTTTTAAGGAGAAAATTAAAAATGCAATAAAACAGAATCTCTTGATCAATAACAATAACAGATAATTACAAGTTTTGTAGTAGCCATTACTGATATAAAATATGAAACATGGAAACTCATCCCTTGCAGCAGATGATCTTGAAATAATCATGACATTTTAACTTTGCTACAAACACTGGATCACACAGTGAAAGCAAATATATTATTGACTATGATAATGTAAAATGATTTACCTGTGAATAATATGTTGGACACTGAAAGATAATTCAAATCTAATTAAAAATCTATTATATTTGACCCAATATAATATATCAGCCCAATATTTGTATTTTTACGCTTATTAGAGTATTACATTGTTACCTTAGCAACAAATGCTGTTGGATCAGTTGTGAGTAAAGTCTTAAGAGGAACCCATTTATTTTAATGTGTTTGGCCTCCTTCCTTTATAACGTCTCTGGCAAGCGCATCTTACTTACTGGGCTGATTTTGTTGTCAGATAATAAATGAAATGGATTGCAAAGCATTCTGGGCAGATATGACTGTTAGTTGTCTTGAATCCATTTATTGAAAGATTTTAGCTTTAAGGGAATTTACGCAACATTGCAGATGTTTCTGTTATACAGCCCGAGAGATTCTGACACAACATCAAGCATTTCGAAACATAATGCCACAGCATGAATTATTGCAATGGTTGCATTTCCAGACTGACTCAAGTCTGTCATCTTCTGAAATAATGAATTGGTTCCAGGTCTTTTTGGCACTTGAAGTGCAAAACAATTGTCAAGTGTAAATTGCACACACATTCTGTAATCTGTTCTCTCCTGCATCATAATAAAACGGGTTAACTCCCCTTTCCCTTTCCTGTGTGTTTGGGTTAATGAGTCTCACTCCAGACGTACTGTATCATAGTCTACAGCTAGCGGGTCTCCGGTTCGTCGTGGCTTGTTGTTAGTTCTGCATAAACTCCTGTAATACAGCAGTGTTTTAGTTCCTGAAGCGCACACCTGGAATGTTTTCGAGATTTTGTCAGAGTTTTCATAAGGAACTTGTATATACGGATGTTCTCAGCTCTTATCAAAATAGCCCAGAGTTATCAATCATAATTAAAATAAATCATCTCAGCACATAGCTTCAAGAGATTTTCAAAGGTTCTGCCAAACGTTTCAATTCTCTTAACAGTAAAATCAAACCGAACACATCCATAAATCTGGCATATGTTTATAGCAACCATATTGTTTGCAGACGTTCTGTTGGAAACAACTGAAAAGTTTGCACTTAAAGTCATATTTTAAAACTATAAGAAAGGTGTTTTCTAAAGAAGGTTCTGCTGTTGCGTCGAGTGTCCGTCTCCTCCTGTCTGCTTCTCTCTTTCCCTGTTTCTCCAGTGATATTACTTTTCTGCAGGTGTCAGCGCATTGTTTGTGTGTTATTCCTGGCGGCGAGGCTGTATGGATGGAGGGGAAGGAGAATAGGGAGGAAGTGTGTGTTATTGCAAGCGCTGAAATGCTGGAGACTTTCAGCTTTGACACTGTTACATGTGTTCATCAGGTCATCATGTTTCTGCCCTTCTGAAGGATCTGTAACGTTCCCAACTCAAGCAGACGGATATCTCCATTCCCAATGTGAAGCAGAATGGATGAGTGAAAACAGGTTTCTTCTAGTGTACTTGGCGCATCTCCATCTGGCTTCACCGTGTTCTGGGTTCAGCACATGCCAGCTGTGTGTAACAGCAATGCCGGATGAGTAACTGTCTGCCAATGAACCACTACAATATATGAACATTGTTCTTCAATATTGTCAGTCATTCAATGTTTCACTGTCTATTCTACTATATCAGTGATGATAGGAGTGAGCCGCTAGTAGCATTTCTCCTAGTTTATCATAAACAGTCAGCTATGCAGTACAGCACCATAAATTACATTAATGTACTGTAAGTTAGCAGGATAATAACAGCAGAACTAATGCCGGAGAAACAACTCCTGACATCTACACATAGGACCACATTCAGTTATTTTGGTTGTACTCGTACAACAACGCAATTTGCTGCTTAACTATCTTCATATGTTGGAGAAATGAACTGTCTAATCAAGACTTTCGCACAGACATTGTTTGAACCACGTTGGTTCAACAATATAGAACTGTGGTTAATGATGGTGATGGAGTTATAACTAATTAATCAGATCAAATTAATGTCAGATTAGTGCTGTAAATCATGTGAGGACTACTTTACTATTTAACGACGTTATATTGGGTCTAGAGGATGGATACCCGACCCGAGCCCGACGGGCCGGGTTCGGACAGATATTTAGAAATTATGTTCGGGTTCGGGTCGGGCTCGGTCACATCAGCGCGATATGGCATTGAACATTTAAAATTTAAAACAGCTTATTATATGTGCCTTATGCTTTCACGTGATCCAAACGTTCGTTTTTGTGATTAAAATACATGTAAAATATTACCATAACATCTGTCTTCCTGTGTGCGGAAATTTGTTTATGTAGCCGTGACAACGAAACACGTGCATGCGCGCCTGCGTTAAGTGCGCTTGTTTCTCCGTGCGCTGATGCACTCATCCTGCTGACATTTCCGAATGTCTTCCAACAGTTGCTTAATAAAAGCAGGCTTTCCACACAAACGCACATGTGTCATTAGTATGAGAAAAAAAATGTGATTTTAACTGTCGGCCTCGGGTCGGGCTCGGACATAAATATCTTTATGCCTGTCGGGCTCGGGTCGGGTTCGGTTACTGCTCTGTCGGACGCGGGCCGGGCTCGGACAAAAAAATTCGGACCGATCCGCACTCTAATTGGGTCACATAAGAAACACACCTCAGGATGCTACTATCCACAGATCACTCGCCATATAAGATTGAACTTGTCTATATAATATAAATTGAAATGATTTGTACAGTCAATTTATTTATAATTACAAATTGAAGGTAGCAACTGAACGTGTGTTTTTAAAGTTTTAGATTGTGTTTGGCTGCTGCACACCATCTGGGATCAGGGTGAACAGGTTTTTATCATTCCAGCAGGAAACAAAGTGGTGTATTTGTCTAGAAACTGGCTCCAGTGAGCACTTCCAGGGAAGGATTAGTCTCTGCATTTGTTTATGAGTTGGAGAGGCTTTTCTTGGCTTGCTGATCGTCAAATATCTGGCTCTGAAACACTAATGTGATTCCTAGATCCCTAAAGATGACAGCGAGCAGCGGCTGTTAGTAGTGCAGGGATCTGTGTTCATTGCTGAGCGGCTGTCTGAGACTGGAATATCTGTTGTGTGCTGTATGTTTGTCATGTGTGTGTGTCAATGTCTTGTGTCTTTATGTCTCTTTGTCTCTTAGGTTTATTTGGAGAAGTAAAACATCTTCTTTTGTTCAGAACTAACTGTCTATTCTGTTGAAATCTAATGATGACAAGCTTATAATAATAACTATAGCAATTTGTTACATTTATATAGTGCTTTAATGGGTACTCAAAGCGCTTTACATAGAAGGGGGGTGTAGAGTGTCGAGTAATACACACTAGACTGTAGACACTAGACTGGTTTTATTTGTGTTACACGCTTCCTTTAACAGGGGTCGCCACAGTGACGTTAACATCAATACAGATATTTAAAGTGATAGTGCCACAACTCTACATCCCCTTTCTTCCAGATAGAATGTAAATAAACTCACAACCCACACAACAAGCTGGAACAAAACACGTACTGAAATGATCTTATTATCAGGCCACCTACCACAGAACAAAAGGTGACACAAAACATTAAAAGTATAGTGAGGTATGAGCAAACAAAGTTGGTTTAGTTAACGAGGGACACTTAGTTATATTTTCCATATCTTGATTTTAGTTTAGTTTTTTAGCCAAGTACTGACATCGATAACGTTGATTGGGTTGGCTGACTCTGCCTGCTCGAGTCACCACCAACTGTCTCTCAGATGAGTCAGCAGTATTGACCACTGGTGTGATACTAGGAGGTGTAGGTGGTGGGTTGGCATTTTGGGCAGTTTCTCTATCAGGTACTGGTGAGGTGGACCTCAGTGGCACGTCCTCCTCAGAGCTTGCCGTTGGGTTTTCATCAACCCTGAGGAGATGTCGCCTGTTCCTGATATATTTCTTTCCTTGTGATGCTATCACGTAGCTATTAGGCCGCTGAGCTGGGCCTTCCACTCTTGCCACTTGATCAAAACCACGTTCAGTGTGCATTCTGACTGTTTGACCTGGTCTTAGTGCAGAGAGGCGGTGTGCACTGCGGTCATGATACACTTCCCCCCTTATTCTGTGTTTGGAGATGGTAGCAGCCACATTGACTTGGATAGCAGGCCTGAGCATGTCTATGGTTGCTGGCAGGAAGGTCCTGGTTTGCCTGGACATGAGGCGCTGAGCAGAGGAAGGGAGCCCATCACGGGGAATGTTGCGAGTGTGGAGAAAGGCTGCTTGGATGTCTGTGCCATCACGGTGGCACTTCTCCAGCAGGTGCTTAGCGGATCTCACTGCACGCTCAGCAAGACCATTAGATTGTGGGTAATAAGGACTGCTGCGGATGTGTTTAAAGTCCCATGCTTGTGAAAAGTCTGCAAAGTCCCTTCCTGTGAATTGGGTCCCATTATCAGTCATGAGGGTGTGGGGCACACCATGTGTTGCAAAGTGTCGCTTCAGCTTCTCAATGACCGTGTTGCTGGTCATGTTGGGGAGGTAATCCAGCTCGAACCACCCTGAGTAGGAGTCCACCAGGACTAGATGCATTTTGGCACACCACTCAAATATATCAGCTGCAGTAAATGACCATGGTAGTTTAGGGACGTCATGAAGTTGCATTGGTTCCCTTGTGTGGTGTGCTGTCAAGGCGTTGCATTCAGCACAACGAGACACCTCTCTTTCGATATCTGTGTACAATGAGGTCCAGTACATAGTCTCTCGAGCTCTGCGTTTGGTGGCTTCAATCCCGGGATGGCCCTGGTGTAGCTGGCCCACATAAAACGTTTGCAGTGCTGCAGGTATTATTAACCTTTGCCCACGCAAGAGCAGTCCATCCTCTAACGTCAACTCTTGCTTCATGGAGAAGAACGGACGTAACTGTTGCGGCAGCTCCTTGGAGGTGCTGGGCCAGCCATGCACGATGACTTCAGATAGCTGTTGGCATGTGACGTCACTCTTTACTGCATTTCGTAATTCATCTGTACAATGTGAGGAGACCACCTGGACAGTCATCACTTCTAGTAAGTCATCAGTAAGTGGGGGGCTCAGACTCAGGTAAGTGTGCACGCGACAACGCCTCTGCAACAAACAGTTCCTTGCCACGCTTATACATCACATCCAAGTCGTAACGTTGCAATTTTAGCATCATACCCTGCAGGCGTGGTGATGCTGTGTGCAGTGGTTTCCTCAGGATAGTTATAAGGGGCTGATGATCCGTTTCAGCTGTGACGGGGCGGCCATAGATGAAATCATGAATTTTTTTTGCTGCAAACACCAGTGCTAACATTTCTTTTTTAATCTGAGCATATCTGGACTCAGTTGGTGTGAGGGCACGTGATGCAAATGCCACCGGCCTCCTGTCTTGGAGGCACACCACCCCCAGACCGTGTTGGGAGGCATCTGCTGATATAACTACTGACTTTGATGTGTCAAAAAATTTCAGCACAGGGGGATTAGTCAGTGCCTGCTTCAGTTTGCTGAAAGCCACATCATGGGCGTCATGCCAGTGCCACTCCACGTGGTTGGTGTATCAGCTGTCTCAGGGGGCCAGTCATGTCACTGTACTGGGAAATGAATTTGGACAGATAGTTTGTCATGCCCAGAAACTGCTGTAGGGTCTGTTTGTCCTGTGGCTTCTCCATCTCGTAGACGGATTTGATCTTCTCCGGATCTGGCTTAACACTTTCAGCGGTTAACAGGTGTCCTGCATAGTGTACACAGTTGACTCTGAATTTGCACTTGTCAGGATTGAGCTTCAGGTTGATGGCACGGATCCTGTTCAAAATCTGTGTTAGGCGTTCATCATGTTCTAGTAATGTACGTCCCCAGATGAGGATGTCATCGACCACGATCTCGCAAGGTTGTCCCGCAAATAGCTGTTCCATCACGTTTTGGAAGACCTCGCTGCCTGTGCATATGCCGTATGGCGTTCTCAGGAACCTATATCGGCCATGAGGTGACATGAATGTTGTGAGCTTGGAGGATGCGCGGCCAAGGGGTATTTGCCAAAACCCACACTTGGCATCTAAGATGCTAAATATTTTTGCACCGGGCATGTCCGCAATGATTTGGTCAATTGATTTGAGCGGATGGCGGGGTCTGAGGAGGGCCCGGTTTAGATGCACTGGGTCGATGCAGAGTCGCACTGTTCCATCTTTTTTTCCGCTGCAACCATGGTAGACACCCATTCTGTTGCATTGTTTTCTGGCGTAATTACACCAAGGGCAGTCATTCGGTCCAGCTCCGCCTTGACCTTATCTTTTATGGCAATGGGGATCCTGCGGGGAGCACATATTGTGGGGGCAACAGTGTCATCTAGTCTCATATGGTATATCACAGGCAATTTACCTATGACATTAGTGTCAAAAAGGTCTTTGTACTCCAGTATTTCTGGAGCTTTTTGTTACAGCATATGGGTGTCAGGTCCGAGATGTATGAGACCAATAGCAATACTGTCTTGTAGTCCCAGTATGGGTTTTGCATCCCTATTGACCACATGAAACTTGAACTGTTCCTGTGTACAATGCAGTGTTACAGTGCCATCAGTTTTGATTGACTCACCTCCATAAGCCACTAGATTGACCTTTTCATTTGGATCCACATGCACTGTGTGGTCAACTGCATGCAGCAGTTTTCTGGGCAGCACATTGCATTTGGCACCAGTGTCCACTTTTACCTTCAGTTGTCCATTTCTGTTCTTCATTGCGAGCGTGGCGAAGATTTCCCCCTTCTGTGCGGGTGTGAGTATTGTATCACAGTAGAAAATATCAACCACTTGATTGTCTGGTTCAGTGGTCAATTCATTCACTCTACCCATTTCTCTTCTTCTGTATGGAGTGGGGGCTTTGGGGCGAACTGTGGCCTGTGCTGGTGCAGAGCGACAACACCTAGCAAAGTGATTAAGTTTTCCACAATTATTGCATGTCTTATTGAGAGCAAAACATTTGCTGTGGTCAGGTGAGTGTTGGCCATTACAATTGCCACAGCGAGCCTTCTGAATTGAGCAGACTTCAGCTTCCTTATGAAGTTCCTTAGAGCTTTTCTCTGACTGTTCATGGGGCATGCTAATGCTAACTGCCAGTTCAAGGGTGAGATTCTTTTCACGTAATAGCTGTTTGCAGAGGGTGTCGCTCTGTATCCCACAGACGATGCTATCGCTGATCAATTCATCACGGAGCGCGCCAAAATCGCATTTTTTCGCCAGTATTTTTAAAGTGGAGACGCCTGAATAGACTCACAGTTCCCTGTGGATCTATACGACGGAGTCCTTGAGCCATTATCAGCCACTTCTGACACCATGTAGAGTGTCCAGTAATACACATGCAGCTCGTGTGAGTGTAGACACTAGACTGGTTTTATTTGTGTTACCCGCTTCCTTTAACAGGGGTCGCCACAGTGACGTTAACATCAATACAGATATTTAAAGTGATAGTGCCACAACTCTACAGGGGGGAATCTCCTAAACCACCACCAGTGTGCAGCTCCACCTGGATGATACGACGGCAGCCATACTGCACCAGAATGCCCACCTCACACACACACACAAGCTTACTGGTGGAGAGGAGACAGAGTGATGAAGCCAATAAGTATATATATATATGGGGATGATTAGGAGGCCATGATGGACTGAGGCCAAGGGGCAAGTTTAGCCAGGACACCAGGGTTACACCCCTACTCTTTTCTCCGAAGGTCATCCTGGGATTTTTAATGACCACAGAGAGTCAGGACCTCGCTGCTGCTGGCTTGTGATCAGCTGTTCTGTGCAATGAGCTTCTGTACAGCAGGGCGCAGTATTCTACAGTTCTCCCAAGTGTTATATTAAAAGACTGTTGTTATCATATTCCCAACGTGCGACGTGTGATTAATTCGCCACAGCTACCCATTACAGAAGAACGGACACTCATATTGAGTATATTTAAAATATCAAAATGATTGATTGATTGATTGAACTTTATTGTCCAGTCTGTTTTCACAGAGCGGAAATTTTTCTTTGACACTATAACATAAGACACATCACACATCAACAACACAAATATGAACAATAATATAGTTAAACACTGTAAAAAAGATTTTTTTTTTAAATATTAGCAGTCGCTCTATTGTTTCAATTAAAACACTGTACGATTTAAGATAATCACTGCCATAGGAAGAAACGATCTTTTGTAGAATTTTTTTCTAGCCAAGGGAATTTTTAGTATACGTCCAGATGGGAGCAATTCAAAAGCAGAGTGATGAGGGTGTGTGTTATCTTTAAAAATCGCAATTCGCATTTTTCCCATAAAATGATCGAACGAGCTCTTTAGTGGCTGTTGTTTTTGTCCAGTAATCTTATTTGCTTGATTAATTATTTGTGAGAGATTGTTCTTTTGTTTCAGTGTTAGATTGCTGTACCATGAAACAATGTTATATGTAAGAATACTCTCAATCATTGATCGATACAACGTAGTTCGGGTCTGCTGACTAACATTGAAGCTTCTTAGTTTCCTAAGGAGACCCAGGTGTTGTCATGCTTTTTTATAAATGTACTCCATATTACTTTCAAAATTAAGTTTCTCATCTATAATTGTACCCAAATATTTAAAATTAGAGACTTGCTCTACTGTTTTTTCTTTTATGACAATTGGTTTATATTCAGTAGGTATCTACTCTTCTTGATTGATTTCTCAAACATAACTCTTTTGTCTTTTCGATATTAAGATGTAAAGAACTACTCTCAAACCAACGGACGATACTGTCGATGTACTCAAAATATGAGGTGCAGTTCATTTCTTTCTGACATGAGACCAATGCTATATCATCGGCATATTTTATAAGGGTAAGTTTATTGTCATTGCACTTCAGTTCATTTATGTATGCGGAAAAAAGTATTGGAGACAGTACACATCCCTGCGGTACCCCAGTATCTAAAACCAAGCAATCCGACATAACATTATTACTAACACAAACTCGCTGAGGGCGACCTTTTAAAAACTCCTTAATCCATATAATCATCCAACTGCTAGCACCTAACTCATAGAGGCGCTTTAAAAGAAGATAAGGTTGGACAGTATTAAAAGCGGATGAGAAATCCATAAAGAGTATTCGAACATAGGAATTTGAGTTGTCTAGATGATTTTGAACCTTATTTAAAAGAGTAAGAGAGGCATCCACAGTGCTCCTATTGGCCCGATAGGCAAATTGCAGGGGGTCTATGCATGTCTCAATTTGGGATAACAATTCCTTACATACTATGCGCTCCATACATTTACACAGAATAGATGTGAGTGCGATTGGGCGAAAGTCTTTGAGAGATTTTGCATTAGGTACTTTCGGCACCGGAATGACAATGGAATTCTTCCAGGCTAATGGTACAAAACCATTGTCCAGGAAGGTTTGAAACAACCTTGTACACACGACCAAGTTGTGCTGCACATTCTTTCAAGACTTTCCCCTTCAGGCCATCTGGGCCAGGTGCCTTATGCAGTTTAATTTTATGAAGCACTGTGACAACCTCCCTCTCCTGTATAATCATAGGCTGTGATTGAGTCATGGTCATTAATTCATTACTAGCAGACAAATTATCATTAAAATCATTATCAAATCGTGAATAAAAAATATTAAGATTATTTGCAAAACAATGAGGGTCTTCTTCACGTTGTTGAATTCTTTTCTTTTGTCTACCCATCATTGTATTCAAACCCTTCCATGCGTCTTTTACATTCCCTGTTTTTAATTTCTCTTCGACATTCTCTTTATATTCATTCTGTGCATGTTTTATCTTACGTTTTACTGCTTTGTTGAACTCTTTTACTTTCTGCTGATCATTCTGCAAGAAGGCTATTTTCTTCATGTTTAGGTAATGTTTCAAATCTTTGTTAATCCACGGCTTATTATTTGGATAGACTCTGATATTCTTTGTTTGAACCACTGAATTTACACAGAAATTAACATAACAGGTTATTGTATCATTCAACAATTCATGATTACTACAACAGTCATCGTCGTTAAAAAATAAGTCCCATAGTCCCATAGAAAGTAATTTTTCAAAACTGGAAATCCAAGAATTCCTGTCACATCACCCACTGGATTAATTTACTTACAGAATATATTTCACTAGAAAAAATAACCGCTTATAAAACAAACAAGATATCAGCTTTTAATGAAACCTGGGATACCTTCTTAACTTTAACTTAACTCTAATTTACCCTAAGACTAGGGCCACGTACATATCCAATAGAACCTTTGCTATAAACTTTGATTTTCTCTTATTATTTTAAGACACAAAATACCCTCTAATCATCTGGTTCTCTTTTTTCCTTGTTTTTTTTTGTCTCTCTCTCTCTTTTCTCTCTTTTACTCTACACAGTCACATTACATAACTATTATCATACAGTTACACCACTTATTGACTAGCTAAATCCCTTTTATTTATTATTATTTTATTTTTTATTTTTTTTATTTCTCTTTTTTTTTATTTTTTATTAATTAATTCATTTACTTTTTTTTTTTGTTTTTTTTGTGTATATGTATGTGTATACTGTTTCTGAACCCAAGTTGGGCTTGTATATGTGTATGTTGTCTCTGGAAGCAGTATACACCATGTATGTGTACTGTTTCTTGATCCCTATGCAGTTGTCATTAGTTCTGGGCAAGTGTGGAGCCTGGGGGCTTGAGATAGTACCTTCACTCCGTCTGCCTGTACTCTTTTGCCCTGCATTTCTGGTTTTCTGTCAGGTTAAGCACTACATGTCTTACCTTTCTTAATGCATTACATTTCGAGATACATACTCATTTAATTGGTTGCTTAAAACAAGGAATGAGGAAAAACAAAAAAAACAAAACACATAGGCCTAAGCAGGATAAGCGAGGCATGATCGTGGTGACCTGGGTTTGCATGGAGCTGGCTCCGCGCTACACGTCTCGTTTTTTTCTTTTCTTTTAATGCAACACACTAGCTGACATACATATACATCCATCACGGGCAAAAAAAAAAAAAAAAAAAAAGAAAGGGAAGGAAAAAAACACAGACACACACACACACACACAAAAAAACACAACAACAACAAACAAACAGGGTAAGCATGGCATGTGTGTGACGCCCGGAGATGGGGAGTGTTCTTGGTGGTGAGTGATGGGGGGGTCCTTGGGCCCCAGGCTCCGGTGCACTTCGTCTTATCGCCTTTAGCCCATTGTAGTGTGTCTTGGCCAAGGGGAGATCAGAGACATCCTTTTTTTCTCTCTTTTTTTTTTTTCCTTTTTTTTTTGTATCATATTCGCCTTAATTCTTTTTCATTTATTTATTTATTTATTTATTATTTATTATTATTATTATGTATTTTTTATTATTATTATTATTTTTACTATTTAGTTAATTTTTATCATGTCTGTTGTATCTGTAAGATTTTCTTCTGTTATTTCCACTTACACACCCAGTAATACATGCACACACTCACATGTTTACATGTCAATGTCTATGTATGAGACCTTTATGTTTTTTGTTGTGTCAGTTACTTGTATGTATTGCATTACATAATAAAAAAAATAAATAAAAAAATAAAAAAAGTCCCATTCAGTGCACTCAAAACAGCCTCTTAGCTTTTCTATTTCGTCTCTGGACCACGTTTGAAGCTGCTGAACGGCAGGCTTGGTCCTCTTTAAAAGCTGCCTGTATTTTGGTAACAGACGAATAACGTTGTGATCCGAACGTCCCAGCGGTGGATGTAGCTTTGGCACATATGCACCTTCCACGTTACCAAAGCATTTGTCCAGAGTCTTAACCAGTCTTGTCGGACAGGACTTACCAGCGGTGAACCTCCTCCCCGAAATGAGGAATTTGATGGGAGTATTTGGGCTGAGAGGACTTCCCCTTACAGCCCGCAACCCAGAGCTCAACCAGCCATCAAGAGCCAGACAACCTGACTGAGCCAGCCTCAGCCTTGGAGCCTGAGCCTCAAAACACACGTCTGTGCCGGCAACTTCGCCCGTCCTCGAGGGAGTTATTGTGGTGTACGAGGGATTGGATAAAAGCGCTACCCACACTCCCGCCTCAGAGAGTGAGTTGCTGATGGACTCTGGACAGTTTTCTTGTGTGTGTGTTTGAAGAGAATGTCCCCTTGCCTCGCTGGTTCCAGTAGTTCTCCTGTGCTTCCAGGATGCCATCCCAGCCTCCCTCTCCTGCCTCCTCTTCAGACCTCAGCCTGTCCCTCTGATCAGTTCCCCCGTCAGCCCCTTGGCTTCTCCACTAACTCCTCTATGTGGTGTGGATTAACCTTGGGCCGGCCGTTTACCAGCACCGTCTGAATGTACGGATCCACTGGCTCTGCCTCCAGCCGCTGTTCCTGCCGCTCAACCTCGGCCCGTCGTTGTTACGGCCCTTGCCATAACACAAAAGAGGTTCAACATGGAAGGCTCGGTCCAATGGGGTTTTTATTAACAAACAATAATCATAACATAAAGTTTGGGGAGAAAAGGAATTGGGAAAACAGAAAACAAGCGCCACTCAACCGACGCACCAATCCCGAATCCCAGATGTAACAACGGGGCTCCTTATATCCATGCTCCTTTTATACGGTCCACAGGTGTAGAGAATCTGCTCCTAATAAGACACAAAATACACACTTCCAACCACTAGAGGGCAGACAAAACATTAGGAAAGGAAATAGTAACCAGTCAAACTACATGCACATGTAACAGTCGTCCAGGCTCCTCCACTTCGCTCCTCCCTCCCCCAGCTCCACCAGGCACCATTGACTTTTCGGCTTCACCGAGCTACCTCAATCCTCCGGCTCCACCTAGGTCGGATGTCGCACATCTAAGCCACGGACTTCTATGCCGTGGCTTAGCCGTCCCCTATGCTCCGTCTCTCCCTCCCTACTGCTCCGTCTAGCTGCCACCGGTTCTACCTCAGCCCTCAGTCTGGTCTCCGCCTCAGGCTTAGACGGGACACCTGACACAACCTGGCTCCACCTTGGGAGATTAGCGCAGCCTCTGGGGCCTGCGATCTCGCTCTTTACCATCTTCACCAGCTCTTCGTCTGTGCATTGGGCTCCTCCACCATCGGCTCCATCGTCCCCATGGCATCAAGTCATCCTCTATATCTACTCCTGCTGTGGGATGTCATCCAGGCGGAGCTCTGGGCTCTCGTCGGCCTGTTCCTGGCTCCTCCTTGGCTCCTCCCACCGCCTGTGCGACTGTGGCTGTTTCTGCTAGTATCTCCATCATTGGCCAGCCCTTCACCAGCTCCTCGTCCTCCTCCAAAGCCCCCGCACTCCCTCCCTCCTCATCTGGACCTCACGGCGTGAGGACGTGCCGTCCAGAGGGCATGTCATGTTCATGCTCTGTTTCTGCTGGTTATTTTCCTGTTTTCCTGGCTGTTTGAGTTCTCATTAGTCTCCTTAGTTACTGATTGATTAGTTATTCTGTTCAGCTGTGTCCTGATTACTTCTCTTTGCTTGCCTAGTGCATTTATACCCTGAGTTTCTGTCTGTTCCTTTGTCCGTTTTCGTTTATAAAAGTGGCTGTGTATTCTGATTCTCCTGAGTTTTCCTAAGTGTAATATTAAAAGACTGTTGTTATCGGACTCCCGTCGTCGTGAGCTTCATTCACCACAGCTACTCATTACATAGTATTTGTATGTCCATTTTTGTCCATCAGAACCTGATGATCACGTTCTCTAAACATGATTTGAGAACGATCCGTCTGCACAAAGTCACATGATCAATGGCACATATATACTTATAAACTTATTTAATCAGTGACCTAGAAATAGTCCAGAATCTGAAATATTTCTTTGTTTCCAGGTTTAAATGAAAATCCCATATTTTCAAGGTGGTTTCAGACTTTTGGACCCACTGAATATATTGCAAGACTTAAAATCTCAGCAGGCATTAAATTAAATCTTTGGGTTCAGCTGACGAAACCTTGACTCAGACTGGGGAGTGGTACTGCAAACTTCTGCAACATACTGTGACAACATCAAAATTGGTCTATATGTGCATGTTATTATTGTGTAGAAAGGGGCAGGGCTCTCTCTCTCTCTCTCTCTCTCACTCTCTCTCTCACACACACACACACACACACACACATGGGCGTGAGATAAAAAAGTTGTGTCCCTGCAAAACAACAGAGTGACAACAATCACTAGGGGCAGGAAACTGTGCCACCCTTCCAGGTCCGCTAGAGAGAGAGAGAGAGAGAGAGAGAGAGAGAGAGAGAGAGAGAGAGAGAGAGAGAGAGAGAGAGAGAGAGAGAGAGAGAGAGAGAGAGAGAGAGAGAGAGAGAGAGAGAGAGAGAGAGAGAGAGAGAGAGAGAGAGAGAGAGAGAGAGAGAGAGAGAGAGAGAGAGAGAGGAGGACTAAAGGGAGGGGTCTGGGGCCTTTCACTGTAGCTGGGAACCAGAGGAGAGAGGAACAGAGCGGATAACACAGCTCAGGTTGCAGACTTCAACAAAAGACCCAGAGTCACCTGAAAGAGAGAGAGAGAGAGAGAGAGAGAGAGAGAGAGAGAGACATTCCTGCACCTGAGGTAGAGTGTGTGATCAACAGTATAAGCTTGCAGAGAGAGGGAGTGAGAGAAAGGGAGTGAGAGAGAGAGAGGCACAGGCAGTGAGTGCCCAAAACCACTGGCGTCAGTTTGCCTCCTCTCTTGCTCTTTAACTGTGTGTGTGTGCATTTAGTCCTGGCGCTGCGCTCATGCATGATCCGCTCACGTGTGTGTGTGTGTGTGTATGTTTAGGATAATGTGGCGCTCTTCCTGAAGGGTTGTGAGGAGTTGGGTTTGAAGGGATCTCAGCTGTTCGATCCTGAAGATCTACAGGACACCTCCACACACACCAACAAGTAAGATCAACCACTCGTTACACTATGTGTGTGTGTCTGTGTGTACTCCTGTGTGCTTGTTTACTTAGAAACACTGGATTTTGCTAAGACGTTGCTATAATTTCTTACGTCGCAATATGTTATTTGAACAGTGGAGCTCTATAAAAATCCCCAAATATTTTGGTTTCTAGTGCAAAACAAACTCATAAAAACTGATTGATGTATTATTAAAATTTTCTCACAGAATCTGATCACTTTACTGTATAGATTTACTCAGATAATATATGGTGTCTTCTGTGAGTATTTTAACCATTGCTGATATATTTTTATAGATGTTTATTTTTAGATCTCTATATAATAAATAAGATTTTAAAATCTCATTTGTGTATTGTATAATTCTCATATAAAAATCAAATTTAACGGAGAACAAAACAAGAGATCTTAGTTTGATCAAATATTTCTCATGATGGTCTTTTGAGAGCAGATCATCTGAATGCTGTTGACACTAAATGAATGGGCTGATATCATGCACTGGTTATCATCTTGGACTGTTTTTTTTTGTTGTTTTTTTTACAACCATTTCACCCTTTCTCTGACCCTTAGTTCAGAGAGGGATAGTTCACATAAATATATGATGCTTTTCAGTCCTCAATAGTAAAAACTCTAAACTAAATCATAGAAAAACAGATTTTGATCAAAATCAAGATGGTGCCAAAGTTACAATCTTCAGCAATGACTCTGCATGTAATCATTAATAAAGAAAGTATAGTTCTAAAAAAGTAACAGATGTGGAAATTATTGTTACAGGTTAAATACTAGATGTAAACAGTTTAATGAAGACTTTTACTGCGCAGCCTTTGGTAACAAAATATATTGCCATGGCCAAGTTTCTCTGTTTGGCCAACAAGTGTCAGGAGCAGAGCTGCCATTCTTCATCTTCTTCATCTTCTTCCTCAGCAGTACTTTACTGTGTTTGTGTAAATATTAGACAGAACTCTTATGGACACAGACTTACGGAGTGCACTGTTGGTTACAGCGTTTACTTCTTCAAATTTTAGTCAATTCAACAATTTTTTTTTAAAATTATTTGTTAGATTCTATAATTGGATTAAAGAATTAAGAAGTTATATCTAAAGTATAAATCAGTTTATATTACAGATTTCAGTTTCAGTTCAAATTATATATTTTTTCAAAGTGATTTATTTTTTTATTATTTATTTTTAATTTAGTAAATGTAATATTGTCAGCGCATGATCACAAAGGATAACAAAATGAGTCTTTAATAGGAAGCTCAGGAAATAACCAGGCTTAACAAACAATACCGGACACTGAAACAAAGGAAACTTTTTTTTTTTTTTCTCACAGTTCCGAGTTTAGTTATAAACTTAGAATCTCGAGATATAAACTCATTGGTGCTGCTCTCTAAGCTATCAGCATTGGTATATCTATATCAGTCGACCCTAATAAACTTAGATTTATATATAATATCAGTGCTTGAAGTGGGCCGGTTCTTGGACGAATAGTTAAACATATAGAGTCTCCACGACTGCTTTAACAGCCTTACAAACTTCAAGGTTGCAATCGTCTTCCGTTTTGCTTTTGTTGTGTTGTTTTTCTCATGGCTACACCGAGCAGATATTAAACAGGGGTGTGTTTGTCCTGCTCAGTTTCTGCTCAGCGAGGGATAATCCGGCAGGGTTTCTGAGACGACACTGAAACTACTGTAAATCACTGAGAGTGTCTGGCTTACAGGACTGGTTCTGTCACACTGAATGGACAAGAGAGATCCAATTACATTCCTCCTAGTGTGTGTGTGTGTGTGAGAGAGAGAGAGTGTGTGTGTTTGCCTGGGTCACAGTTCTGTAGTTCTGAATTACGCAAGTGTCTAAATTGTCGTCAGATTGTTGTTGTTTAGTCTGAAGGCTAAGGCAGAAAGAGTTTTTATTTCTTGAACTATAACACTGTTGGCCCAACACTTTTCACACAGACTGTTTAAACAGTGATGCACAATATATAAATGACCATATCAGCTTTTTTTTTCAAGCTTTTAACAAAAGTAAAATAATATATGTTTCTTTTTTTCCTACCTTTTTGACAAGCATGTTTACAGTTGTTTTGTCTCGACAAATGTCAGTGAGAATGTTGCTTTAGGCTAATATTATATATATATATATATTATACACTGAACAAAATTATAAACTCAACACTTTTGTTTTTGCCCCCATTTTTCATGAGCTGAACTCAAAAATCTAAGACTTTTTCTATGTACACAAAAAGCCTATTTCTCTCAAATATTGTTCACAAAGTGAGCACTTCTCCTTTGCCGAGATAATCCATCCACTTCACAGGTGTGGCATTCCAAGATGATGATTAGACAGCATGATTATTTCACAGGTGTTCCTTAGGCTGGCCACAATAAAAGGCCGCTCTAAAATGTGCCGTTTTATCTCACAGCACAATGCCACAGATGTCGCAAGTTTTGAGGGAGCGTGCAATTGGCATGCTGACTGCAGGAGTCTCCACCAGAGCTGTTGCCCGTGAATTGAATGGTCATTTCTCTACCATAAGCGGTCTCCAAAGGCGTTTCAGAGAATTTTGTAGTACATACAACCGGCCTCACAACTGCAGACCACGTGTAACCACACCAGTCCAGGACCTCCACATCCAGCATTTTCACCTCCAAGATCGTCTGAGACCAGCCACCCGGACAGCGGCTGCAACAATCTGTTTGCAGAACCAAAGAGTTTCTGCACAAACAGTCAGAAACCGTTTCAGGGAAGCTCATCTGCATGCTCGTCGTCCTCATCGGGTCTCGACCTGACTGCACTTCGTCGTCGTTATTACAACCCTGGCTCAAGGGAGGCAACATGGAGGAGTCACAAATGTCTATTATGACCAAAAATAGGTTTATTACCGTATATACCCGAATATAATACGAGGTTTTTGTCCTAAAAATAGATTGAAAAATGGGGGGTCGTCTTATATTCAGGGTCGTCTTATATTTGAGTGGAGGAACCAATTGATAGCTTTTTTCTCCCACGACGTCGAGCGCCGAGGAGAAAGAGGGTTTCAGACGCGCTGAATATGGCGCCTTCCATGACTTGGTCAGCTCGTCATGTACCTCCGGGAAGAAGGGGGCGGGTCTCTGCTCGCTTGTCTCTGTCCGCTCTGGCATCCTCTGTGAATGGCGCTTTTTCTTGCGCGGCTCCAGCGGATGGAGAGAGAGGGCGGGAGGCGGATCTTCGTCGAAAACCGGCAGATGATCCCGCAGGGTGGTAAAATCCATCCCGTCGTTGGTCACGGCCCAAGCAGGAAGCGCATAGGAAGTGCCCGTCTCCGCCGACGAGCGGGCCTCTACACAAGGCACAGGTGATGCGAGGCATTTGGAACAACGCCTCGGAAATTTGCTCTTGAAATTATTTTCTGTTGAAAACTTTTCTGTTTTCACAAAAATAAGTCTGGAAAATGGGGGGGTCTTCTTATATTCAGGGTCGTCTTATATTCAGGTTTATACGGTACAAACAAAGTTAAACAGACAAAGAACAATGTTGGCTGCTGCTGGCTATGCTGCTGCTCCCGGCTGCAGGGTGTGAGAGAGAGTGGGTGGAGCTTTTAAAGGCTGGCCAACAGACCCAGGGAATTAGGGAAATGATGGGAGGAGCTTCCAGGATACCTGCAAAACACACTCACTCCACACACCTAATCCTACCCAAGGGGTTTACAGTGCGTATCATTTCCACGCAAAAACTATTTTTGGTGTAGGATGGTACGAGAAATTAAATTCGTGCTATAGATACGCACTTTCATGAGATTGTGTTGTTTTTATGATATATTAGGGCATATAAATGTTAATTTGCAGTTTAAGTTGCTTATACAAAGACATTTTATTTCAACATATTTCAGTCGTATTTCATATTTCATTTTTACTCATCTCAGTATAGCAATATAGTTTGGCAAAAGCTGTTCATTCATTCACACACAGAAAGTATTCATATTTAAACAGCCTTTTTGCGGTTTACATAGGCTATTCCATATCGCGATTACAACAAAGCACTTAAAAAAAACTTACTACATCAGCTTGATCCGTCGCTCCTCAAAATTAATTTAAACCAGCACTTCTGATGTATCCCAGGATTATTCCTTACAGCCTCGCAAGACGACGTAAAGTAGCCTACTGTAATCTGATTAAACTTGTTGTGTTTTATCGAGTTGATGTGGGGTCCTTTCACGTTTGCATGTATCGCCTCAGATCATTTGCGTTTGAATAGCGCGCGCTCTCCGTGGGCGTGTTCAAAGTAAAAGATAATGAGCTGAAATGAGAACGACTGACATCTCTCTCTTTTCATATAGATTACATAAACAGAGAATATTTGTTTTTGTTATGAATTAGACCATTTGAAAGTACACACTTAAATGATTATAAAGATATTTAGCTCATGCCTGGGTTAATAGTATTCGCTGAGTTTTGTTTAAGTTTAGAGACGTGCTCCAAAAAAAAAGTTCACGGTGATGGAGAGCCAGAAAGCACACCTTGTTTATTTTCTTTATTTTACAAAAGCACAATGTTTTGTTTCGATTGTAAGTGGACACATAATAAAGAAGACATTCAACTGTTTATTTTTTCATATTTCTTAAAGGCACACTGTGGAACTTTTGGCCACTAGTGGCGCTCGACCTGTAATTGGCCACAAGCGCCGCAGCACTGTCGCCAAAGTCAACAAACAGTTAACTGGTCAGCCTACCGTGTCTTTAGATCATAGGTTCTCAAAGTGCGGCCCGCGGGCCAATGGCGGCCCGCCGAAACATTTCTGGCGGCCCGCGATAACATCTGTAAAACTGTTAAAACTATTGCTTTGAAAAAATGAATATCTCCGTTTAGTGGTGTTTAGCGGCATCCATAGGCATAAGCGGTAATTACATGGTCCGACCGACCGATCGCACTTGAGCACTCCCAAGGCCACCAGGAACAGTGGTTGTCTACACAGGAATAGGAATCGTGGCCAACCGAAACCAGCACCACAAATCCCATTGCAATTTAAAAGGGTATGTTGACCAAGTAATCAATATTCAATGTGACTTAATAATAATCTTAACAATGTCAAGCTTATTAATGGCCGCGTTTCCATTACCTTTCAAAATGTTCGCGGGCGCGAACACTTGCATTTTCCTATCAACAGTGGAAACAACTTAAACTAGTCTATCATTTCTGGTCATACAGAAAATAATAATGCATTATTCGCAACTACTTTTATTTGTGTAAACTCATAACAAGAAAACGTGTTTTTGTAAAATAAAATAAAACAATCAGTAGCCTATAGGCTACTACGCGCTTTCATGATCTCCGTGAACTGGAGCGCGAGAACTGAAACAAAATATAGCCTATGTAGGCTAAAGCTTAAAATGTGCACTTTTAAACAAACAAACTCGAATCGAAAGCAAATACCTGATTATGTAATCCGTATGAAAGGTGGATTTCTCTCTAAAAGCGCATCTGCTTAACAGCGGAGATGGAGATATGTTTTTAGCCGACACTTAGAAAACAATAGTTTATTAATAAACAATTAAAATGCCTCGCTGTTTTTTCAGACGCATTTATTATCATTAGCCTATAACTCACCTATAAATCAGGCTAGATCAGACACGTACAGGCTATATGGCTCTTCTCATTCATCACTGCGGGAAAAAATAAATTCCAGGTTCTAATTTGGCCTTAGAAAACCAGTAAAATCGACATGTTTTCCATATTAATTTGTGAATATTTAAAATGTTTAATAAAGGGGCAAAAAGTCATTTAAACAAAAATCTGAAAAAGTCTGTCGATATTTACTTTTTTTGCGCAGCAGTTGGTGAAGCCAGTTCAAATTAAAATTTTGTTCAACTTTGCGTTTTAAAAAGACAACAACCTTTCATTTTTCGTTTTTCAGTTACGGGTTAAAAAAGATAGATAATAATATGCAAATCTGCAATAATGGAAACGCGACTGACAAGCAATGATAGAAATGAATGATGATGATGACTTGTTTGGTAAGCTTCTATTTTAAAAGTTTCTTTCTCTCCCCCCCAAAATTTTCACAAGTTTTGCCAGGTTTAGCCTCAGTTATGAATTAAAATGTGTTTATTGCAACTAATGTAAACTGTAGAGATGCAACCTGGTCATTAAAATAATTTCAAATGGGATTTTCTTTTCAGTTTTTTTTTTCTTCGTTTTCTCCCCCGCCACTTTGGCGGCCCTCAGTTCAATGTTGGGTTCCTAAATTGGCCCTCACCTATCAAAACTTTGAGAACCCCTGCTTTAGATTATGTGTGTGCAGACAGTAGTTGACTTGTTGGTTGAAGAAAGATAATCGATTCACTATTGAACAAAATAATGATATAAATATAAGATTAATAATATAAATTATATAAAGAAAATAAATTGATCAAAAGTACACAGAAAACAATGTGTGATCAGGTAAGTCGCATAGACAAGGGTTGCCCAATTCTGCTCCTGCCGATCGTCTGTCCTGCACAGTTCATCTCCAACCCTAATCACACACACCTGAAGCAAACAATTAACGTCTTCAGGATCTCTTTAAAATTAAAGTCAGGTGTGTTTGATCAGGGTTGGAGATGAAATCGCGTAGTCGAGAAATCGTGTAACAAAACTGATGTAACTCACAACATACTGCCGTTATTTGTAGGCTTCAGTTTGAAAGAACTGTTTTTCATCAGTTTGATGAAATTGTGTAGTCGGGAAATCGTGTAACAAAACGGATGTAACTCACAACATACTGCCGTTATTTGTAGGCTTCAGTTTGTTTGTCCTTTTACACACATACAAATATGAGCTGAATGCAAAAAAATAACGGCAGTATGTTGTGACTTATATCACTTATAGCATCCTACTAGCTACCAGATTGATAATTCGCTACTCTACTAGCATTCCTTGATACATGAAGCTAAATGGAGGACAAGATAGATTCCGTAACATGGCCAGACAGACAACAAATTCGAAAAAATAGAGATATTGTGCAAGCGATATATATTAAACTTACTAAGTTGGTCCAAAAGCATGACGGCCAGGTCAGCATCGGTCGGGCACCCCTCCTCCTCCTTTAGCCAGCGAGCGAACGCTGGACCAATGTTGATCCTCGTCCTGGCTTTTAGTTTATCACTCTCCCTTTTTCTTTTTTTTGTGTCCTCTTACAAAATCTTTGCCTTCTTCCGAGTAACTGTTGGTTCAGCCATGACGACAACATGCAGACGGCAATCAAATGCGAGTTGAGCTCTCACGTTAGAATTTGGGGAAGTGACATATGCCGTAAACCGGTCGAATTTTGTAGTTCTTTTTGTGCTCGGGTTCCTACCCGCAACCCAAAGTTACATAGTGCTAGTAAAAGCGATACAGACACCTTCAGGCTACGGCAGACTTGTCATTCAACCTATTGTAAGTCGATGTACCATCTCAATGGGTTTTGGATATATATTATAAAGGTTGAAAAGTTCCACAGTGTGCCTTTAAGTCTGTATGACCAAAAATGACGGAGTATTTTAAGTCTATTTTGCTGCTATGTGAAAAAAAATCGAACAAAACGCACCGGCGCGTTTGCCGACCCCAGAGGGTTAATCATGGCCTTAGAAACTGCTGGAGCAGTAATCCTGCGTAAAGGAATACCTTCAGGAAACCAAGTAGCAGCACACATGATGGTCAGTAAGTACTGGTTACCTGATTTAGTGCGAGGGAGTGGACCAACACAATCAATCAAGATTCGCTCGAAGGGCTCTCCAATAACTGGAATTGGATGTAAAGGCGCAGGTGAAATTTTCTGGTTAGGCTTACCAACAGTTTGACACACATGGCATGTTCTACAGTATTGTGCAACATCAGATTTTACCCCAGGCCAGAAAAAATGCCTCAGCACCCGATCTAAAGTATTTTTGATGCCCATATGACCCGCAAGACAATGATCATGAGCCAGTTGCAAGACACCAGAGCGATAAGCCTTAGGAACGACAACCTGAAACACACTACTCAACTCGTCATAGCAAGACATCTTAGGAGAAGTCAACTTTCTCATTAACAAGCCATCATTCACAAAGAACCCACAAGAAACAGCACTAACTGCATCTTTAGAAACAGCCTCTTCAAAGAGGGAAACCAAAGTTGTATCTTTTCCTTGTTCCACTTTTAGCTCTTCACGAGAGGGGAACACTGTACCAAACCCTAATGTCTCAAAGTTTACCATGAAGGTGCCAGACAGCGCAATCTCTGAGTCAGAGGTTTTGCCTTGATTTTTCTTTGCCATAGCACGAGTAGCAACACAAACAAAGAACGTATCTGGAAATTGCTTTTCAAGTTCATCTGGCTTTTAGATGCTACTGGGAAAGGAACTACCTCAGGAGCAGCAAGCACTCTACCACCAGCCAGGTCAGTGCCTAAAATGAAAGCCTTACCTTCAATAGGAATATGAGGACAAAGAGCGACAACAACCTCCCCAGACACCAAAGCGGCTTGGAGGTTAAGATTATGCATGGTTAAGGACAGGTAACCACCACCAAACCCTTGAACAATAGCATTGGAGCCCAATGCAGACTTGTCATTAAACTGAAGAAAATCCTGGAGGATCAAAGACTGAAAAGCTCCAGAATCTCTCCAGATCTTAATAGGTCGCTTAGCTGTAGGATCTGAAACAAGAGAGACAAAGCCATCCATAAGGAAAGACGAAGAGCCAACCAGCTCTGGCTTTCAAGTTGGATGCTCGCTAGTAACTGGAATAGCAGCTGTGTGCACAGTTTTTATTAAGGCTACAGGCTTAACAGATTTATGTTTCTTGTTCAAGACAGGACAGTCGGCAATAAGATGACCAGGTTTCTTGCAATAGAAACATACCTTGTCGGAAGCAACGTTTCCAATGGCCGACTTTCTGGCAAAGGGGGCAGAAACTGTGGGAATGTGCTTCAAAGGCCCTGTCCCAAATGGCGCACTTCATGCGGACTTTCGGTCTCGTGGACTTAAATTGCGCGTGCTCGCCGAGTCTACGAGTCCGTAGGCCGTCCCATTTGGCATTTTAACGCTCTGAAGTGTGCTCAGCAGCGCCCCCTTTGTACCCTTGAAGCGGTCTTCCGCGAAGCCCGCATAAATCCAGGCTTCACGCACTTCAACTACCCAGGAATCCTTGCGAAAGGCCAATCAGACAACGGATGGGAGGAGATTTCGCTCACGGACAATTGTTAACATGGCTGAGAAAAAAATATTAAAGTGTAATTATATCATTACGGTTTTTATGACAAGTTTATACAAACATTATGATCATCGACCAGTGGTTGATGTCTCAAACATAGGCTAATAATAGCAAGCTGAATAATACGATCGCATTATGATTCATTAAATAAATAGAACAGAATGTCAGGGCTTTACTGAGTCATATGTAAACACAACAACAATAGGCAGCATATTTCCCCGAACCTGTAGCTCCTGTCCATAACAACAATCAGACCGTTTTCCTGTTTCCGGCGTGACGATCGAGTCTGTCCCAAAAATACCTCTCAATGCGCCCTCGCGGACTCGCGCTAAGGGCCCTATAGGTCTGCACTACATGACGTCACCGAAGTGTGGACTCTGAGGAAGTCCACAAGTCCGGAGTGTGCCATTTGGGACAGGGCCTTAGTGCGAGCTCTATGAAACACAACTCCACCCTTTTGCTCACCCTGTCATTTATCAAAATCAAGCTTGTGCATCAACATAAACTCATCTGCCAACACAGCAGCTTTACAGATAGTGGTCACTTTTTGTTCATTTAGATATGTACAAACAACATCTGGCAAACAATTTTTTAATTCCTCAAGCAAAACTAATTGGCGAAGATCTTCCTTCGTATCTACTTTCAGGGACTTACACCATCTACCAAAAAGAGTCTACTTTTCTTTAGCAAACTCAACATAAGTTTGTCTGTCAAGCTTACTAAGACTTCTAAAGCGTTGAAGGTAAGCCTCAGGAACTAGCTCATAGGCTCTCAATATTGCACCTTTAACGATCTCATAGTCCTTGCTTTCCTCATGGCTTAAAGCCGAGTAAGCTTCCTGTGCTTTTCCCACCAAAACACTCTGCAAAAGTAACGTCCGGGCATGCTCCGGCCACTTTGAAATTGTAGCTACACGTTCAAATTGAGGAAAGTATTTTTCAACATCTTTCTCCACAAAAGGGGGAACCAATCGAAAGTTTCTAACTGCATCAAACCCAGCTGACTCAACTTTAGGAGAGCTTACTAGAGAAGCATGCTTGAATTCCAGGTCTTTAAGGAAACGGTCATGTTCTAAATGCATTTGCTTCTCTCTTAGTTGTCTCTCCTTCTGCTTTTCTTCTAATTGCAGTTTGTGTAGAGCCAGTTCTCTCAACCTCAACTCAACAGCACTCTGTGACATTTGAGATGGTATATTCTTTTGAGCTGCCAGTGGAGACGCAGACCTGAGGATACTATGCTCTATTAGGATAGTTTTAATAGACTCCTTAATATTCTCTTTTAAACGTTTCTCACTACTGGCAATCTCAATGTCATACTGACTGGCAAGTTTTAGAAGCTGATCTTTAGTAAGTTGCTCAAGCAACTCCTCTGAAGGTGAACTTACAAAGTCATAAAGTGTTGCCATACTCGATATATTTCTTACATCTGAACAAGACTGCACCTAAAGCCTTAACAGAAAGTTTCAACATGAAACCAATGAGCACCATTCACACACAGCACAAAGTGTCCAATATTACAAAAACAGCGAAATCGCCAATGCTCTCCTACCTTATGGCTATCAAAACCATGATCACAAAACTAGGACTACAAAAGCTGCATAACACACAAAGCTAGGATCATAAACACATTACCACAATGGTACCCGTAAACTAGAGCACCTTTAACTCTCCTAACTTATCAAAACCAGCACAGCAAGCAAGCTCCTGAGTGCACTGAGAACACTTAAAGCAAACCCCCTGGTACCTGCCTAACTTACACTGAAACCTAAGTATCTTCTGAGACGTGCCGGGCTCGAGGCGTCTTTAAAAGCAAAACTTCAGTAAACCTCAGCCATTTGGCCAAGGACCTGAAATGCTTGCCCCCACCTGAGAAACATGTCTCCACCCAGGATTATCTCAAAAATAAAAAAAGGCAAAAAAACAAATGAGTGCACAGATGGAAGGACAGATTTCTCTGCCCAGCTAGCACACTCCCTAACTTACCATGGAGATCACCGAATATTTCAAGTCAACAGCACTCAGACACTATACTCACCAGATGCTCATCAGGAGGGAGAAACACAGCAGCCTACAGCTAGCATCGAACAGCACACCACAAACTAACACCAAATCACACGATCTAGGGGGAAAAAAGAACAAAAACTCCTCCGGATGCGATATCCAGGACGAGCCCCCAATATGTTACGACCCTGGCTCAAGGGAGGCAATATAGAGGAGTCACAAACGTCTGTTATGACCAAAAAGGTTTATTACAAACAAAGTTAAACAGACGAAGAACAATGGCGGCTGCTGCTGGCTAAGCTGCTGCTCCCAGCTGCAGGGTGTGAGAGAGAGTGGGTGGAGCTAGACTGGAGCTTTTAAAGGCTGGTCAACAGACCCAGGGAATTAGGGAAATGATGGGAGGAGCTTCCAGGAAAGCTGCTAAACAGGGCACAGAGTAACTTTGGACATAACAGTCGTAACCAACTTGAGTGGGCAAATGCTCACATTCGATGGCGTCTGGCACTTTGGAGAGGTGTTCTCTTCACGGAAGAATCCCGGTTTTCACTGTACAGGGCAGATGGCAGACAGCGTGTATGGCGTCGTGTGGGTGAGCGGTTTGCTGATGTCAGCGTTGTGGATCGAGTGGCCCATGGTGGCGGTGGGGTTATGGTATGGGCAGGCGTATGTTATGGACAACGTACACAGGTGCATTTTATTGATGGCCTTTTGAATGCACAGAGATACCGTGACGAGATCCTGAGGCCCATTGTTGTGCGATTCATCCACGACCATCAGCTCATGTTGCAGCATGATAATGCACGTCTCCATGTTGGAGAATCTGTACACAATTCCTGGAAGCTGAAAACATCCCAGTTCTTGCATGGCCAGCATACTCACCGGACATGGCAACCATTGAGCATGTTTGGGATGCTCTGGATCGGCGTATACGGCAGCGTGTTCCAGGTCCGGCCAATATCCAGCAACTTCGCAAAGCCATTGAAGAGGATTGGACCAACATCCCACAGGCCACAATCAACAACCTGATCAACTCTATGCGAAGGAGATATGTTGCACTGCGTGAGGCAAACGGTTGTCACACCAGATACTGACTGGGGGGGTTACTCCCCCAGATACTCCCCCCCCCCCCCCCCCCCGGACCTCCCCAATACAGTAAAACTGCACATTTTAGAGTGGCCTTTCATTGTGGCCAGCCTAAGGCACACCTGTGCAATAATCATGCTGTCTAATCAGCATCTTGATATGCCACACCTGTGAAGTGGATGGATTATCTCAGCAGAAGTGCTCACTAACACAGATTTAGATAGATTTGTGAACAATATTTGAGAGAAATAGGCCTTTTGTGTACATAGAAAAAGTCTTAGATCTTTGAGTTCAGCTCATAAAAAATGGGGACAACTACAAAAGTGTTGCTTTTATAATTTTGTTCAGTGTATATGATAGATATTTATCGCACACCTGCAAGGCATCTCTCTCTCTCCATCATCACTCTTTCCACTGGATCAGAGATGAATCTGTGAGATGAGCACAGAACTGAAGTATGTTGATGGAAACAGTGAAGGCTTTATGACAGATGTAGAGAGAGATGAACAGAAGATGCTATCAGAAGAATGATCTAATACGTGTTGGAATTACAGCAGGAACGCTTAGAAAAACAGACGCTCTCTGATTCCTCTGACATGAAGGAAAGCAGAAACTCTACTGCTTTATTTAGCTATCTCTCTCTCTCTCTCTATCTCTCTCCCCTCTCTCTCTCTCTCTCTCTCTCTCTCCCCCCCCCTTTCTTTCTCTCTCTCTCTCCCCTCTCTCTCTCTCTCTCTCTCTGTGTTTTCTCATAGCCATATATCTTCATAGCCATATTCTTTATGTTAAAATGTATATCAGAGAGCTCATTTCAATGTATAGCTCATTTCACCAAGCCAGTGTTGTTCTCGCCAGCCAAACCGTTTATGTTTATGATGTTAGATCATGTGCTGTATTTGTGTCTCACCCGTTTTATGTTTTCATTAGTTGATTGATTCACTGAACACACGTCTCTTTCTCTTTCTTTTTCTCTTTCTTTCAGAGCTCCAGAAAACCACAAGAAGTTAAAACATGTAAGTCAAATCTGCATTGCCATGCCAAAACTACAGTGAGATCGGTTTTGAAGAAATTACTACTTTTATACAGCAAGGATGAATTCAATTGATCAAAAGTTACAGTAAAGACATTCATAATGTTACAAAAGATTTTTTTTTAAAACTTTCTATTCATCAAAGAATCCTGAAAAATAAAATGTATCACAGTTTCCACTGAAAATTGATGATAATAATCATAAATGTTTCTTGAGCATCAGATCCTCATATTAGAGTGATTTCTGAAGGATCATGTGACACTGAAGACTGGAGTAATGATGCTGAACATTCAGCTTTGATCACAGGAATAAATTACACTTTACTATATATTCACATAGAAAACAGCTGATTTACATTGCAATAATATTCAACTATTTTTTACTGTATTTTTACCATTTGCTTTAACTATTCATAGTGCACAGAATATATTTCTGTGTAAAATATAATACTTGGAATGCACACATTTTTGCATACAAACACTGTGGTGATTTATATTAATTTGCGAGTCAGATATGGCTCTTTATTTATTGTGAGCTTTCATGAAATCAATACTGCAGTGCTTCATTACTGTGATATTGTCTGCATCAGAGTGTGTGCATGAGCACATGTCGAAGCGCACTGACTCCGTCTGACTGTTCTCCAGGTTCTGATCACCGTCTACTGGCTGGGTCGAGCAGCCAACACCAGCGCCGATTACAACGGGCCCACGCTGGCCCTGCAGGAGTTCGAGTCGCTGATGAGAAGGGTACACACACATACACACACACACACAAGTCGGCACTGTAGTTGAGCTGATTCTGTGTTAGTGAGAAACACACTCCACCTCGGTCCATCACTGCTGAGGTCATCGCTGGAAGAGGGTGTTTCTACACACCACTGGACTCAGATCTCCAGGGAATACACTGATCTCACACACACACGTCAGCGGGACAAAGCACAATCTGCTGTTTTGTGCAGTTGACAATCAAACAAAAACTACCTGAAATGCACCTTAAGATGAAGCTCACTCTTGTGTAGAGACTTTTGTTTTCTAGAATAGTGTAGAACAAAGACTTCATCACACACTTTATCACACTGATGCGAACAGCAGCTCATGCCACAGCCAATGATGTCACTGCACTGACATGTGTTATTCCATCATGTGATGTGGCCTTTGCCTGAGTGTTTCTCCATCTGGTCAGATAGTCACACACACTGATCTGGGGTCAGTCGTCACATGCACTGATCTGGGTTCAGCCGTCACACACTGATCTGGGTTCAGTCGTCACACACAGGCTGATCCAGCACTGATCTGGGGTTATTCGTCACACACACTGATCTGGGTTCAGTCGTCACACACACTGATCTGGGTTCAGTCGTCACACACTGATCCGGGTTCAGTCGTCACACACACTGATCTGGGTTCAGTTGTCACACACAGCCTGATCCAGCACTGATCTGGGTTCAGTAATCACACACACTGATCTGGGTTCAGTCATCACACACACTGATCTGGGTTCAGTCGTCACACACACTGATGGGTTCAGTCGTCACACACACTGATCTGGGTTCAGTCGTCACACACACTGATCTGGGTTCAGTCGTCACACACACTGATCTGGGTTCAGTTGTCACACACACACTGATCTGGGTTCAGTCGTCACTCACACTGATCTGGGTTCAGTCGTCACACACACTGATGGGTTCAGTCGTCACACACACTGATCTGGGTTCAGTCGTCACACACACACTGATCTGGGTTCAGTCGTCACACACACTGATCTGGGTTCAGTCGTCACACACACTGATCTGGGTTCAGTCGTCACAGACACTGATCTGGGTTCAGTCGTCACACACACTGATCTGGGTTCAGTCGTCACACACACTGATCTGGGTTCAGTCGTCACACACACTGATCTGGGTTCAGTCGTCACACACACTGATGGGTTCAGTCGTCACACACACTGATCTGGGTTCAGTCGTCACACACACTGATCTGGGTTCAGTCCTCACACACACACTGATCTGGGTTCAGTCGTCACACACACTGATCTGGGTTCAGTCGTCACACACACAGATTGGGTTCAGTCGTCACACACACTGATCTGGGTTCAGTCGTCACACACACTGATCTGGGTTCAGTCGTCACACACAGACCGACCAGCACAGATCTGGTTTCAGTCGCCACACACTGATCTGGGTTCAGTCGTCACACACAGACTGATCTGTTTCAGTCATCACACACACTGATCTGGGTTCAGTCGTCACACACACTGATCTGGGTTCAGTCGTCACACACACACTGATCTGGGTTCAGTCATCACACACACTGATCTGAGTTCAGTCGTCACACACTGATCTGGGTTAAGTCGTCACACACTGATCTGATGTTAGTCGTCACACACACTGATCTGGGTTCAGTCGTCACACACTGATCTGGGTTCAGTCGTCACACACACTGATCTGGGTTCAGTCGTCACACACACTGATCTGGATTCAGTCGTCACACACACTGTCTGATCTGGGTTTAGTCGTCACACACACTGATCTGGGTTCAGTCGTCACACAGTCGTCACACACACTGATCTGGGTTCAGTCGTCACACACACTGATCTGGGTTCAGTCGTCACAAACACTGATCTGGGTTCAGTCGTCACAAACACTGATCTGGGTGCAGTCGTCACACACTGATCTGGGTTCAGTCGTCACACACACTGATCTGGGTTCAGTCGTCACACACACTGATCAGGGTTCAGTCATCACACACACTGATCTGGGGTCAGTCGTCACACACACTGATCTGGGTTCAGTCGTCACACACACTGATCTGGGGTCAGTCGTTACACACACTGATCTGGGTTGAGTCGTCACACACACTAATCTCGGTTCAGTCGTCACACAGACCGATCCAGCACTGATCTGGGTTCAGTCACCATACACACTCATCTGGGTTCAGTCGTCACACACACTGATCTGGGTTCAGTCGTCACACACACTGATCTGGGTTCAGTCGTCACACACACTGATCTGGGGTCGGTCGTCACACACACTGATCTGGGTTCAGTCGACACACACTGATCTGGGTGCAGTTGTCACACACTGATCTGGGTTCAGTCGTCACACGCACTGATCTGGGTTCAGTCATCACACACACACTGATCTGGGGTCAGTCGTCAAACACACTGATCTGGGTTCGGTCTTCACACACTGATCTGGGTTCAGTCGTCACACACAGTCCGATCCAGCAGTGGTCTGGATTCAGTCGTCACACACTGATCTGGGTTAAGTCATCACACACTGATCTGATGTTAGTCGTCACACACACTCATCTGGGTTCAGTCGTCAAACACACACTGATCTGGATTCAGTCGTCACACACACTGTCTGATCTGGGTTCAGTCGTCACACACACTGATCTGGGTTCAGTCGTCACACAGTCGTCACACACACTGATCTGGGTTCAGTCGTCACACACACTGATCTGGGTTCAGTCGTCACAAACACTGATCTGGGTTCAGTCGTCACAAACACTGATCTGGGTGCAGTCGTCACACACTGATCTGGGTTCAGTCGTCACACACACTGATCTTGGTTCATTCATCACACAGACCGATCCAGCACTGATCGGGGTTCAGTCATCACACACACTGATCTGGGGTCAGTCGTCACACACACTGATCTGGCTTCAGTCATCACACACACTGATCTGGGGTCAGTCGTTACACACACTGATCTGGGTTCAGTCGTCACACACACTAATCTCGGTTCAGTCGTCACACAGACCGATCCAGCACTGATCTGGGTTCAGTCATCATACACACTCATCTGGGTTCAGTCGTCACACACACTGATCTGGGTTCAGCCGTCTCACACACACTGATCTGGGTTCAGTCGTCACACACACTGATCTTGGTTCAGTCGTCACACAGACCGATCCAACACTGATCTGGGTTCAGTCATCACACACACTGATCTGGGTTCAGTTGTCACATACTGATCTGGGTTCAGTCGTCACACACACTGATCTGGGGTCAGTCGTCACACACACTGATCTGGGGTCAGTCGTCACACACACTGATCTGGGTGCAGTCGTCACACACTGATCGGGGTTCAGCCGTCACACACACTGATCTGGGTTCAGCCGTCACACACAGACCTATCCAGCATTGATCTGGATTCAGTCATCACACACACTGATCTGGGTTCAGCCGTCACACACACTGATCTGGGTTCAGTCGTCACACACAGTCACACACACTGATTTGGGTTCAGTCGTCACACACACTGATTTGGGTTCAGTCGTCACACACACTGATCTGGGTTCAGTCGTCACACACACTGATCTGGGTTCAGTCGTCACACACACCTACCTGGGTTCAGTCGTCACACACACTGATCTGGGTTCAGTCGTCACACACTGATCTGGGTTCAGTTGTCACACACACTGATCTGGGTTCAGTCGTCACACACACTGATCTGGGGTCAGTCGTCACACACACTGATCTAGGTTCAGTCGTCACACACACTGATCTGGGTTCAGTCGTCACACACTGATCTGGGTTCAGCCGTCTCACACACACTGATCTGGGTTCAGTCGTCACACACACTGATCTTGGTTCAGTCGTCACACAGACCGATCCAACACTGATCTGGGTTCTGTCATCACACACACTGATCTGGGTTCAGTTGTCACACACTGATCTGGGTTCAGTCGTCACACACACTGATCTGGGGTCAGTCGTCACACACACTGATCTGGGTGCAGTCGTCACACACTGATCGGGGTTCAGCCGTAACACACACTGATCTGGGTTCAGCCGTCACACACAGACCTATCCAGCATTGATCTGGGTTCAGTCATCACACACACTGATCTGGATTCAGCCGTCACACACACTGATCTGGGTTCAGTCGTCACACACAGTCACACACACTGATTTGGGTTCAGTCGTCACACACACTGATCTGGGTTCAGTCGTCACACACACTGATCTGGGTTCAGTTGTCACACACACTGATCTGGGTTCAGTCGTCACACACACCGACCTGGGTTCAGTCGTCACACACACTGATCTGGGTTCAGTCGTCACACACACTGATCTGGGTTCAGTCGTCACACACTGATCTGGGTTCAGTTGTCACACACACTGATCTGGGGTCAGTCGTCACACACACTGATCTGG